>JARHVA010006999.1:570000-717500 GCA_037957365.1 Torreya grandis
TATCCCAAATAAAGGGCAATTCTTATAATTTATGTGTATGGAAATCAAAAATAAGTTTAAAAAATTAGGACAAAAAATATAAAAATTTTGAAAGGTGAAAATATTTTTTATGTATGAAAATTAGAAATGAGATATGGAACCCTATGAAAAAAATTATCAAACCTTGAAAGAATGATTTGTTCAATATTTGGGTTTACAAATATGTTTTATCCTAATTTGGACTTAGATGAATTATGTAATTTAATTAGGATATAAAATTTTAGGTAAAGTTAGATATTAAGATTTAGCATTCAAGCATACATATGAATGTAAAATACTAAAACTGATTGTAGTGATTTGACAATTGGAATATGCTAAATATACTAAGTATAAAAAAAGGATGACTACTTAGATATTTTATCTAAATTTGTAACTGTGATTATATTTTAGAAGTGGATATAAGATAAAAATAGGCTTTTGATTAATCTATTTCAAGAACTATACTTCCATCTATGCATGGTTAATTTTGTTCGATCTGGGTCACTATTATTGGTTGATAATAAACTATGTGTAAATAAGGGATTAATGAAAATAAATATATTTATATTAATTTTTTTTTACCTAAATCAAAGCATGAATTCCATGAGCCCCCTCCCTAGCCCCACATATTTGGCATGAGGACCTATCTAGACTTAATCTATATATCTGTACTCGTTAGACCATATATATATGACTATATATAATATTATAAGGTTCCCTATGCCTATGGTTGATTAATTTAATAGATCTAGGAATGGTAAGGGACCCCAAAATAAGAATATCTTTCCAAAGACCCTCTTGGCAAGGTAGTAAGGATATGTATGACTCCAATATGTTGAGCCTAGATGCCCATCTTTATATAGTATTTCATAGGTTTCTCATCTCATATATAGATCATTTACCATATCTTTATATGCTTTGTATCTATGATCTTGAACCATGATGATGTGTGCAACTAAAACCCTAGGTGTTCTTGTGAGGGATACAAGCATGCCAAAAATGGTAAAATGTAATGGGTTGATATGATCCCAATTAATCCCATTTAATGATAGACTGTTGTCTACATATTTGATATTATGAGCCCAGGAAAATAACGACACAGAAAAATTTTCCATATAGTGTAAGTGTAAAATTATGCTTCTTCACTAAATGTATGTAACTAGTTATTTATATTTGGTACTTGAGAGTGCTTTCTTTGATTTGGATTTATTATGATTTAGAATTGGTTTGTGACTAATACCATGTTGATAAATTTTCAATTTGGGAATAATAGGGAGGATTCATTTAATGTGTTATAATGTATAGATGTGTACTAGATAAGTGCCCAATCCATTCTGAATGAGACCTTGGGTTGTTTATATATGAGTCCAATTGGGTAATTTCTCATAGGTCACCAAATCACTAGGAAAATAGGTTGACCATAAGGAAATATTTGATTTTTAAAATTAACTATTGCTAAGAAAGAGTCAGTTCTAACTAGTTTGGATCAATATCGACTCAGGATATTGATCAAAAGTAAGTAATCAACCTGTATATATGGGGATTGAATTGATGGTCTAGATATGTCTATGCAATATATTTAATATGTTTGAAATAGATAGTGAGGTTCTTGTAAGTGTGTAACAAAAAATGGAAGGATGAAATCATAATATAACATACAGGAGTGGGAGAATGGATGATTAAGAACATATTTGTGCACTCAAATCATGTGTGGTAAATGTGTGTAAATATTTTCACTGTCAAGTATTTAATACTATATTTTAGTATATAAAATAGGTTACACATGATACATAGACATTTAGATGCAGGACCTTCCTTACACCTATGGGATAATCTTATACATTAGTGGCATGAATACACAAGGGCATCTTGGTGCGATTTTTAGGTTATATCTTTCTATGACCATTCCATTAATCATATTGATCCACTTAGACTATTTATACATGGCTTGCATTTACACATATTTTTAGGGTGTTATTATATTTGGATATTTTATTTTGATATATTAGATGATGAAAATGTTTAATTATGTGGAATAAAATTTCTTTCTACTTGTGTGATTGATGTTGTTGATTATTAAATTATGTGATAATGATGTGTGTTATATTACATGTTTTATGTGTGCATTCACTTTGTTTTTTCACATTGTGTATTAGTTTTGCCAGAGGATTCTCTATTCCATGTCATGTTTATGGTTTCCATGAGTGTCATGTCTTGAGTGCTTGTGTTCTTCATGATCATGATATTGTGTCCATATATATCATATTTATTATGTTTTATGCATTGATTATTATCACACATTCTTCTATTTTGTGTGATTCCATTATTTATATCATCCATTTAATATGATGTTTATTATTGCATGCCTAATTGAAATATCTAATTGAAATGTATGTATGCCCATTCCCTTGGATCATGTTTCATATTCATATAACATGATGCACATAACTTTTTATTTTGAGTTGAGTGATTCAAATACTTCATCCCTCACCTTAAAACAAGGATATAGATTGATATTGTATTAGAGATTAAATCCATGGAAAATAGGTCATTTATATTTTGGGGCAAATTATGGGATTTAGATAAGATATATTGATAGATTGAGGCATATGTAGTTCAAATGTGGGGAATTATACATGATTATGAGTGATAGTTGATAGATTTTATGACATTATGAGGCATATTATATGGTCTATATTGATCATATTTATTAGATTTATCAGATTGAGTAGATTGAAAAGCAAATCATGAGGTTCTATATCCCTTTTAATTACAAATGGATCAAATCTAGTGCATGAATGTTATTCATGCAAATAATTTTATTTTTATATATTGAGGATTGATGGTACTATGTAAGCGCTCTGGGTCTAAAATCCATCTAAAATAGTTGATTGAAAGTTTCAATTTACATACAAACCTCTTTGGATGTTAAAAAAAAAAAGTTTTGATAAAATTTTAAAGGATTTGGTTGAGGATTCTATGCCACCCAACTTCTATAACTTCTATATCTTTAATGTGATTAAGTCACTAAAATTCCTCAACACAAGATTATCTCCTTAGGGAATAATCACTCTATGGCATTATTTGCATGAGTTCAAATGGTAATTTAGTTTGTGTACTCTCAGGTGTATTTATTCCCTAAATTTCCAAATTTTAATAGTTCAATGATTTAACTTATTTCAAAATTTCTATCATGAGTAGACATTTATTTTTCCTTATTTCTTTACACAATTTTTTTGCATAGATCAAGTTGGATATTACATACGAACCTATAAACACCAATCAAAGTTACACACATGTACATAATTTATTTATTTTAATCTAGAATATAAAACAATATACTAAAAGAGGGTATTTTTAGACACCTAAGTTTGGTGTTAGACACATGGAATCATCAATTTTAGCATATCTTACATAATTTTACTTGTGCTTACACATTTGACACTTATGCACACTTTCCCTATCTATTATCTTGGTCAACCCAATTAAATATTATTTATATTTAGGATTCCCCTAGTCTTTTCCAAAATACTATATAATCTTAATCAAATAGTTGTTATATTCTAAACCCTTGATTTTCCCTCTTTGGATATTACTTGAAAAAATCATGTAGTTTTGGTTACCATAATTTATTACCTTCATTGATAGTGTCCCAAGATTCATAACAATTTTTTATAATTCAAATGTATCCCTTGGGTCGATCACATCACATTTCATATGTCAGTTATGGGAGGAAATAAAAAATAATCATCTATGAATATAAATCAATCCTAAGGTCTTAAGATATGGGCTTACTTGGTCCATGTTTGACATCCACATTGAGAAATTCACTTGCACTCTATTGAGACACTACTAAAAAATCATACACATCCAAAACCACTCAAAGGACCAACACTAAAGACTAATATTGAATAAAAACACATGGTAAAAGTTTCATGTCATCAAGTGTCAAAATTTAAAGCATTGCATTAAATTCTAGTGAATCATGATTGAGCACACCAAAATTTAGGTGGGAGAACTACATGTGGTTTGGGACCTCTAAAAATATTAGAATCTAGGCAATGCTCAATCACTCAATGAGGAGTTTTTGGGTTTATCCAACCCGTATTTTTATAAGCTAATCTTATGTCGAAAGTGATTCTAGGGTTTCAAGGCAAAGAGAAGTACAATCAAAATTGCGCATAGGATTGAAGACATGAAAAATCATATAAATCATCTACAAATGCAATAAAATTTGATTGTAGTAGAACATAACAACAAATTTATCCTGAATGGTATTGGTAGACATTGGACAATATTAGTTATTGTAGGTGTTTGATATTTTCCAATAGCATTCATGTAGGTTGTGATAATTTGTTTCATGATACTAACAATTATAGAGATATTATAGAGTTATTGTGAGGATAGTAATACAGGTAGTGATAAGTACAAATTACAAATCAGCTAAGTGCCTTCTTTCCCCACTTTACTTGGTAATTTTTATAAATAATAAGTGCAATCAAACTCTCTTTAATATTTAAATTTATATGATAAATGATTTTTAAATGCGCATAGGATTTAGATTATGTAGTGGTTTTCAAATATATATAGTACTAACTTATTCACTATGCACTTTATGCACAATATGACCACACAAATGGAAACATTGCCTAGAGAAAAAATATTGACTTCTTTAAGAAGATATCAAATCCATTAAATAATGTTTGTAAATATGTTTTTGAGATTATGAATTGATTTTAATTTGTGGTAATAAGAAGATTGGAATATGAATTGTATAGTATATATTTATCATTGTTTTAGTTTATTTATTATTTCAGCTTATATTTGTTATTTTGATAAATATTTATAACCTTAAAATATAATATTGCTCAATCACTCAATGGGGAGAAAAAATATTGACTTCTTTAAGAAGATATCAAATCTATTACATAAAGTTTGTAAATATGTTTTAAGATTATGAATTGATTTTAATTTGTGGTAATAAAAAAGATTGGATTATGAATTATATAGTATATATATTATCAGTGTTTCTTATATTTATGATTGTTTTAGTTTATTTGTTGTTTCAATTTATATTTGTTATTTGTTTCAATTTATATTTATTTTGAGCCCTCTACAAATATTAGAATTCAGGCAATGCTCAATCACTCAATGGGGAGTTGTTGGGTTTATCCAACCCATATTTTTATAAGCCAATCTTTTGTCAAAAGTGATTACAGGGTTTTAAGGCAAAGAGAAGTAAAATCAAAATATGTGCATAGGACTAAAGACATGAAAAATCACATAAATCATCTTCAAATGCAAGAAAATTTATTTTTAGTAAAACATACCAACAAATTCGTCTTTAAGAGTACTGGTAGACATTGGACAATCTTAATTATTGTAGGTGTTTGATATTTGCCAATAGCATTCACATAGGTTGTGACAATTTGTTTCATGATACTATTAATTAGAGAGATATTATAGAGTTATTGTGATGATAGTAATATAGGTAGTGATAAGTACAAATTAGAAATTAGTTAAGTGCCTTCTTTCCCCATTTTACTTGGTGATTTCTATAAATAATAAGTGCAATCAAACTCTCTTTAATATTTAGACTTGTATGATAAATGCTCTATCTTGTACAATCTGAATTTCAATAGTTTTATATTATATAGATTATCCAAATATTCAAATAAGTGAAGCACAACCATATATCATTAAAAGTATTTAATCCAAATAAAGGTTATGATCAGTTTAAATAGGTATCTTTAATCATATTTTCCACCATAACTCTAATAAAAAATAATCAACTAATGGTCTCATATTTGGTCAATATAGTTGTATTGAAATAAAATATGCAAAGTCAACTCAACATTTTGAAACCAAATAGATCATTTAAAATACCCAAATAAATCTGTTCTTACTATGTTATCCTATCTAAACAGTTTGTTTCAATGCAAAAACTTTTGGAATCTGGCTACCTTGGACCAGATATGTCCTTTCCAAATACTAATAAATATGATTAGTCTATGATATAGTTAGAAGGGAAATTTTTGTTGTTGTAAAACTTGTAAGTAAACCTATTCAAGTGAATATTTTTCTTTAGAGAATTTTTCTCGATAATATAACACATTTCTTGCCTATTTAAAACCTTTCTAATAGTTAATATATTTCATGGACAAAATTTATTATCTAAAGTAAGAACTTATCCACATAAAAATTGGTTTCCTTTTTCAAAAAATATCACTTGCAAAATAATTTTTATTACACCGTGAAATTCTTATCCAACCAAATACCTCAAAAACTTCCTTACTACATGTTATGATAAGTTCTTAAACAAGAGGTCTATGTTAATTTCATCTATGTATCCAAAAAGTGACATGTTTTCCATCTTCGATTATCCACACTAAATTATATTATATAGCACTCATAACTTTCATCATACCAATCCGAATATAGGGCATTTTTGGGGTTTTTTAGATTATATTATATAGTACTGATAACTTTCATCATACCATTCTGAATATAGGGCATTTTATGGGTTTCTTAGAGTATGATAAGAATGAGAGTCAAGGATCTTACAATATTTATGATGAAGGATACTAACCACCTATGGAGCCTATTTTTTATTGACCTATCTCTAGTATAATTTGGAGATAAGATTTGATTATCTAAATTAGATGATCACAACCTTTGAAAATATGTAGATTTAGAAAAAATAACCATTTCTCAGTGAACTAAATGCCACTTATCATATTTTATATATGTTCTTAGAAGAACTTCTTTTGAATTTCATCTAGTTTCTTATAAAATGATTTAGGAGCAAAACAAATTATAAACCACTAGACCAATGTAACTTGAATAACTATTTTAATGATGACGAGTAGCCTTGACTTGGATAAGTTTGGTTTGTCTATTTTGAGAATTTAAAAAAAACATAATAATAAAATTTTAATCATTACTAGTTAGTTTATCTATAAAAATGTAGGCTCCTAAGTATTTTAAAGGGAAAAATGTCACCATGTAGAATGTTGTGGGCCCTTTTTGAATGGGCACAAGTCATGAAAATCCACTAAATGCCTTGAATCCAGGTTTGATGTATGATATGGGTTCTATTGTATCCAATATCCATTGAAATACCATCTCATTCTCCTTTACCATCACTACTTAATGCACTTTGTAATATTGAATTGCTTTTATGCTTTGTATGTCCTTATCTTTTCCCATCACATTACTATTGCTCATACTCACTTAAAAACATAATATCTCCTCCCTAGACAACACATTACTATATGAAGGAACACACAATATCATTTTCCACCACCATCTCTACCATAAATATCAAATTACTATTGCTTGAAACATCATTCAGAAAAGATAATACAAAATAAATATCTGTAAATTTCAAATGAATTATGACTACTAATTTATACATTTTCACTTTACAAAACCTACTTTACAAAAAAATGAAAATTAAATCATACCTTATAACATATCTTGCACTTTCTAAAATAAAAATTAATATATCTTACTTTCCAACATATCATACTTTACAACATATCATGCCTTTCAATTTTAATAATAACTGACCTTAAAATTCACACTTACCAATATTACATTAACCACCCTACCCCACCGGACTCCAGTCCACCCCATCCCACCCAAACCACTGTGAACGCCTCTGGGTACCCCAAAAAAACTGTTTACTCCAACATCATTCTTTACACCCCACCAATACAACTTTTTTTTGAGGGAACGAGGGCCTCTCATGTTAAGTTGAGCACGGTCAAAATTATTGCTTAATTTTATATTGAATAGATTGTAATGTTTCACAACTCTATAATTTTGAGAAATGAAGGGTAAGGATTGCACTTCAAATCATAACCCATATTCGTGTACTAGGATGTTCTCCCACTCACATTTAAATGCGCATAGGATTAAGATTATGTAATATACATGACACTAACTTATTCACCATCCACATTATGCACAATATGACCCCACCAATGGAAACAAAAATCTTGACTTCTTTAAACTCCATCATATGATGTTCTTTCCATGATGGAAACCCCATACAACCTACAATAATACTTTAAGGCAACTACAAAATATTATAAAATATTTCAACTTAACTAAAGAAGATATCAAGTTTGAGATTATGAATTGATTTTAATGTGTGGTAATAAGAAGATTGGAATATAAATTGTATATTATTTATATATATATAAACTATCAGTGTTTTATATATTTGTGGTTGTTTTAATTTATTTGTTATTTTAATTTATATTTGTTATTTTAACAAATATTTATAATTTTAAAATATAAAGTTAATCACATTTAAATATAAAATTAATTATTATTTTAATAAAAATATAAAAATATTTTTTAATCTTTTATCAAAATTAGATATTATATTTATAATACAATAAATAAATAATAATATTATAAATGTTGAAGGTTTTTCATGATGACGACTTATTAGTATATTTGGAGAGACACAATAATTTAATCTTATATAAAATAGTTATGAAATAATTTAAAATTTGATGTTTGTTAGTCATTACATACACTTTAATAATATTAAAAAATATTAATATTTATAAAATATATTTAAAAGACTCACCAACATAAAATATTATTTGTTAGTATGTTTAGCATCTATTTATATTCATAATTTTTTTAATATTATATATGAAAATAAAGAAATGAATACTTATTAATTTATATCATTTAAATTTTATAATATGTAATAAACAAAGTTTATATTTTTTTATTTTTCAAATTATTTTTCAAATATTAAAATATTATAATATATTTTAGAGACTTATTAATTGTGTTATAGATTAATTGGTTTAATAGGCATTAAATAATATCTCACCTCATATTATTTTTAGAAACTATATAGGCCCAAAACCTTATCATTTATTAAATTACTTTTTAATTTGTATATACAAATAATTTTAATAATTAATGTTTTTTTCTAAAAATTTTATATATAAATTTAGAGGATTCTCAGCGATATTATTTAAAAATATTTTAAAATTTATATGGACCTTTTTTCGACTAAACCTTTTTATTTATTGTATTAGGTTCATTCATTTTAAGCTTTCTTATTTATATGATCTGGTATAAATTTTTTGCCGTATGGCATAAAAACAGAATTATATGGACCATTGTGCATATAACTTTTTTAACTTTGCAAGTGACAACCGTGAATTATCTTACGGCAAAGAAATTGAGTGAATTGTTCTGCGTCTCTGTATAAGACAGGTAAATGTGAAGCATGTATTATTGCACGGAAGATAAATTGTACAGGTCGTTTCAGCAAGTAAAATATAAGATGATAAGACAAACACTGTATAATTGTACATCAATCGTTATCTAATCAAAACTTTTTATCACTCCTTACTTTGCTATGCGCTGTCCTTCATTCTCGGTGGAGACCAGGGAAGCAATAATTTTTTTACTTTATAAAAGTGGCCGTCAGCATTTGGAAGCATTTTATTTTTTCTATATCGCTCCAGACTTTGCAACAGCATTTTCCATTCCACATTTTTCCATGGTCCTGTCACGGGTCGAATCCATTATTGTCACTTCACCAGCTGTTTTAATAATAATTCTTAGGTCATTTCTTCTATTCAAATTGTTGGCTATGCAACTGTTTTGATCAATTTTTAAAATGGATGGGATGTTATTTATTTCTTTTTTATTGTCTTGTATCTATCAAATATCAATATAATATTTAGAAAATTAGTTTTATGTTCCTCTTCCTCACTGCTAACAGATTCTTGATGGATCAGGTTTAGTGGGAAGAATAGTTGGATTTTTTCATATGTTTTTATTTTTATTTAAGCATTTAAGTTGTTATTTGAATTGAATAGCTGAATTGGTACAGACTATATTAATTTATTTATTTTTATTATATTAATAAATTAATTTTCTTATTAATTTACTAGTTTTTTAATTAAATTTTTACATTTTAATTATATTAAATGAGTATATCTAAAATAATAGATGTAATGGTTATAATGAATTTTAACATTTTTTAAATTGAAATGATTTAATACTATTTTGAATTTGTCTTAGTAAAATGATTAATCTTTAGTCTCTTTTCAATTTAAATGTTTACAGGAAAAAATAATGAGTTTGAAATAGATCAATAATAAATAACTAGTAAATATAATTTAAATACATATTTATTTGAAAAACATAAATAAATAGCTTAGATACATTTATATTTGAAAAACATAGAGAAATATTAATTTTAAGGTACTTCTATTATTAGATTTAACCACAATAATTAACAACTTCCTTCCATATGTCAATTGTTTTGATTAAATAGTGACACGCATCTTCAATTTATTTAGGAAAAAAAAAGGTCCAAATTCCACTGTATGCACAATGTATCACAATTATTCGCTTGCCTATTTTAGAAAAGAAAAATAACATGTACAAGGCAAACAAATGAACATCAAATTTCAGTTTAAATTAGAATGTAATTGTCAAATGGACATGAAATTTAAGGTCATTTATTTTTACTGACATCTTACACTATTACACTCCACCACCACCCTTAACTACCATTATAGGTTATGCCTATTGACATAGTTATTAAATATATTTATCCGAAAAAACTTTGATAGATATTAATTTTGAAGCCAAAATTTTATGTTTTTCGCACACCACATTGATTAATTTGATTCCATTACTTTCTCTATAAAATTCTCACTAATTGGAGATAGATATCCTAAATCTAGCTTCACCATTGCATCAAGCTTAAAAACTACCTCCAAGAAAATAAAATGTTTTCAAAACATTAAATGCCAAAGATATCATTATTTTTCACCTTCTCCAAACAAAAATAAAAAAATGTATATGACGATCAAATGGATATTAAAATTAAGGTCAAAACTACCCTTTGATGATCAAATAGATGTGAGTTTTGAATTCAGTTGTTATTATTGACATCTCACACCATTACACTCCAAGTCCACTACCATCCTTGATTCATAATGTGAGTTATGCCCATTATCATAATAAAACATGAAATATAAAATGAGACAAATTCAAAAGATATAATTTTTTTAAACACTTTATTTGTCCATTGCAAACTTCAAAATAAAAACCTTAATTAATTTTTTAAGGAATAGATTTTATGATAATTTAGAAATTAAAAATAAATTAACCCAATCCTAATTAAACTTATGCATTTCAACAGAGAACACACTAGTTACATAATTTAATATCCTATGAAAACATAATTGAATTGACAAAAATAAAAACAACATACAAAAATAATTTAAAAATAGGAGTATATATTGTCAAATTTATTTTTAAGAGAAATTTATGACTTCAACTATTTATTCTTCATTCCATATTATCTATTTTATAACTATAAAATGAAAAAAAATAAAAAGATCAATATTAAAATATTAATCAAAAGATTTTGAACTGGAAGCAAAGGATCAATTTACATGAAGATGATAGACATTCACCTTAAAAATGCAAATTAACAAATAAAAATAAATAAATTTATAAATTTTGGTTGATAAAATTATTATTTTAATAACATGCAACTTGTCAAGGTCATGAATTACTTATAATCAATCATAATTTGAAATTATAATATCCACTATTGATCACATGAAGAAACTTTTTATGCCATCTAATTAAATATTCAATACCAAAAATTTATAAATTATTATAAATTAAATTTCAACAAAATAAAATTATTATCCAAATGATCATTTGAATCACTCATTCCTCCTCGAGAAGAAAATGGGCCAATCATTTCCATATTTTTTTTATGGATTTAGTTTATGGAATTTGTTGTGAAGGAGATTCCTTTGCTTTCCAACTTCCTTCTCTTTCAACATCAAATAGAGAGGCCTTTTTTACACTTCATTTTTTTACCTATATATAAATTATTTACTTAGTAGATTAAATAGTGTCACATAATTTGGATTCAATTATATAATTTATAGCCTCTCACCATCATTCTATATGTTTAAGATTGGTAGAATGTATGGGTGATAAAAATCTACATTCAACATTAAATTTAATTTATATAAAGAGGAAATTAAATTTAAAATTATTTTTTCAACTTATTTGATGATGGTGTATAACCCATATCACAAAAGTCTAAAATTCTTATTAGAAACCTTGAGTTGATCATTCTTAAAATGAAACCAAATTTTGTTGGCCATTCACAAATGATGGGGATCAAGATGTTGATAATAAAGTTTCTTATATTTATCATCAATCATATACTTATGTTCACAAGCCTATTATTAATTGCGTTGATTCCATTTTATATCTAATTACCTTAACAAATTATTTTTTTACCATGGGGTGATGCTTTTTATAAAGTAGAGGGTTATATTAAATTTAAAAGGGTTAATGGTTGAAACTTTAAACATAACTAAAGTCAATTATATGATGTGTTGTTGTTAAGATCTAGATTGTATCTTCATTTTACTTTTTCAATAATGTCATCCCACGTGCGTAGATACATTTTGAATGGTATATTTAAAAAAGAGAAAATTATGTGGTTGATTTTTTAGTCAATTTATCTAAACATGGGATGCAATGGAATGATCAATTTTTTTGGTCCATTCTATAGAAGATCCTAATTAACCTGCTCTTTTTTTTTAATGTGATACTTTGAGATAGGCCAAAATGAACGTACACATATTTGATGAATATTTTGAAAATATCCTTTATTGAGATACCTTTTTTAGGGTGATATAATTTAAATCTTTGAGAACCTCCAAACCACCCAAAAAAGCCAAAATAACTATCATATCTTGTTATAAATATACATGACATGAAATATATTATAATACATATTCTTATTTTTTTTAGAATCGACAAAGTTATGTAAGATTTCTTACAAATTTGATGATATCATAAGTAATCTTAAATCCAAAAAAATAAATGTTCAAAACTTAAATTATTTTATCTATCCCAAAGTGAATTTTCACCTCATTTTAATATGCTTCCAAAATCATTTTCTAGTGTTTGAATATAGAAACAAACAAGTTTCCATGTGGCATAAAATACCCTCTTACAAATGATATTAAGGAACATGTCATCGAACTATCATTTTTTGGTATATTTTGGATAAATTAGTATTTGTCATTTATTGAGGTTATTCTAATGTCTCATGTCAACAATAATTAAGAATTTATTTTTGTGTTAAAGTTCAAGATCAATTCAGATAGTTAATGACTTTTTTGAAATTTATCTTAATATTGCATTAGACGTTGAAGAACTATTGATGATAAGTGGACCACCTCTTATGATGATTATTATAAAAAATTAATTATTTCTACATAAATTATAAAAGATTTTTGTCGATAGGTATAGTGGTCTATTTTGAAATAATATAGTGCTTCTAATGTTTGCATACCTACACAATGGAATTTAGATATTTTTGTAAGTCAAATACCTATGCATTATGCCAAAGGACTTATCATAGTGGTATGTGAGTAGGTTCCCATTCAAGGTGAGGACTACAACAATTGCATACTCTAAGGCTTATGTCTTCATTTAAAAATACCCTTTAATATTAGACAAGACAAGGATTGGCATTGAAAAATGTGTTTACTTCAATCATGTAAATACTTTATGTTATGAATATTTCCATAGAAAAATGTATTTTATTCCTCATTTTGTATCTTAATTTATGTCAAACAAGAGAAACCTAATCTCAAATTGTGATTAAATTTATCTAGTCCTAATAAACTCTTGAGTTTTATGAGATAATTTGGAGAAAACCAATATCTAATGAATTTGATCTTTTTTGGGTCAATGTGCACATCATCAAGTTATTGATGATGTATCCTAGATAATGGATATTTTTCATGGAAAAGTATCAATTATCTATATTGATGTAAATATTATATTGGCACAAGATACAAAAATCCTCTTTAACATCGTATAATGATCCACACATTTTAAGCTTAAGTTAATTATGCTATTCAGGTACACAATAAAAACAAATTCCTTATGATTTCATTTATCATCCTAATGAATGTCATTGATTGGTGACTAAATGACATGACTACCCACTCATGTAAACCATCGATATATTTGAATTGGTATTCTATAAATCATATTGTAGACACTAAATTTTGTCTTTGGCACTTTGAAAAACTTTAACATGCCTGGACAACACACATACATGTGAATCTTAAGCACACTTTCCCTCTATTTTTCTACCCATATACTATTTTATCCACCTTTATTTTCTAGTAATAATGATTTAATATCTACTTGAAATATAATTGTAAACTTATCCATAACTTCAATTATATTTTTACCCATCTAAAACACAATGAGTAATCCTGGACAATGGTGGTTACAATAAGGGTTTCCCTCCATCGAGAGTGTCCAAGTGTACTCAACGTGTATTTTTCAAATTTAGAATTCTCTATTTAAAGTGGTATTTTATTTATACATCATTATATTTAAAGTGTTATTTTATACATTATATTGTAGACATTAAAATTTGTATTTAGCACTTTGAAAAACTTTGGCATGCCTGGACAACACACATACATGTGTATCTTGAGCACACTTTCCCTCTATTTATCTACCCATATATTATCTTATCCACCTTTATTTTCCAATAATAGTTATTCAATATATCTTATAATATGCATGTAACCTTATCCATATCTTAAATCATTATTTTACACATCTATAACTCTATCGATAACCTTGGATATTGGTGGTTATAGTAAGGGTTTCTATTAGTATAGGTTTATGGAAAACTCTAGAACATGTTAATATAGGGATAACTTACAAAATTAATAACAAACAGAAACAAGTGATGGTAATTTAGATTGAACCTAGTGATTATCAAACAAAGTCAAACGCATTAGATGAAGACATGTAAAATTAATGTCTAAAAAATAGTCTACATAAGCTATATGAATAACATATTAAAATAATCATAGTACTCACTGTGCATAAAACATAAGTAAAATATGTGTAGGAAAAACATTCAAGACATTGTATTAATCTCTATAACATATGTAACCATCTTCAATTACAGTTGAGTGATATTTATAGAGCTTTTACAAAGCATTATATCTTCATCTTATAACCTTTTACTATGCCAAAAATAAATGACTCTTCATATTTTGTGGTTGAAAGACATTCTATCAAAGGTTGAATGCATATAATAAATTATACAAAAGACAAAATAAGGCACTATGCACACATGGCTATTAAATATAAATTGTAGTTATATTATGCCTTGTTCTATTCCCAACACTTTCTTGGACTTAAACCATTATTTCATCTTGAGATTAAGTCATAGTAATGTGTTCTACTCTAAAGTTGAGGAAGTGTACTAGAAATAAAAGTAATTATTATATCTCTAGGTGTTATTTAACTATTTTGACCCTTTGCACACTACTTAGCTACCCTTTTAGGTTTTCAACTAAGTACCGTACTAGTCTACTACTCTTGTGGGTTTTCTATAGACTAGCATAACTAACTGGCTAGCATTTATGGGTTTTCAACTATCATGGCTTCATTCCTAATGCTTAAGTCTATCCTAAAAATTGTGCAAAATGTGTAAAAACTAAAAAAAATAAAGTGTGTAGTACTTACTGAGTAGGTGGTGATGTATTTTGAAGTGGTTGCATAGTCACTTATTTTTGTGTTTTCTCTAGTTATGATAAAAATGATCCACTTGGTTGTGTATCATTTGATAGTGGAAGTTATGGTTGTTATTGGGTTTTTGGTTCTGACCTTATGGCCATATTATTTTATTGTAACACTTACTATAGTTGTTATGGTGGAATGAATTGAGGCTCCTACACAATTTGCATAATGGATGGATCAATCTAGGATAAATATTGCGTTAACATCTTCTAGTCAATTAGCACTTACCACACCATAGTGAGCATTATGCATAGTGGAATTTGAATCATCATTAGATTATAAATATATTTATCTTATGTAATGGTGATGAGTGCTCTAGAATATTCCACTTTGATCTAGATGTCCTATGTTAGTTCCTCCAATCAATTCACATGACTTTGAGCTTGGAGGCCAGTAAATGTATTACACAAAATCTCACTGTGCCATGTCTATAGTTTCCACATTGCCTTATATTTTGAATATAATAATTATTTGAGGGCTTTGATCATTGCTTTAGAAGTAGTTATTTTATCATCCATGACAACTTTGGCTTTGTCTGCAATTTTAAACTCAGGCTTAGTGGTGGATAATGAATTTTTAAGATACTACTTTCAATTTAACATACCTTATGTTATCTACTTAGATTTAAGTGTAGTGGTATCCAAAACCTGTTCATACTTCTTTAGAATCTCATAGATTACTTCTATTTTACATTTTATATTATGACCTCGAGCTCTTAGTGTTTGTAGTTATTACATAGCCAATTAGTACTTTATGAGTTGTGCCAGTAAAGTTGTGAGTTGATTTTATTCAGGCATCACTTGGTCACCTTGGACTTGTGTAACTAGTTTGGGGAAGTTGTTATTAATCAGTTAATATGCATTTGTAAACTAAAGGCTTAGATATGCATTATCATCTCATAACTCCAAGGCTAAATCTTTCTATGTTATTGACTCATGAAAAATGAATGCACCTTCAATTTATTTTGTTAGTGGAAAATGGGCAAGATCCAAATATGTTTCATGCCTAATGGTATAAAGGGCCATATGTGTGGTCATAGTTGTTATAGGAGCTAACATGAATTATACCAAAGGAAGATAAAATGTGGTGCATTAGGTGGATGTCTTGGGAACATCCCATAGCCATTGCGTAGAGATTTGTGCTCTAGGTTGAGAATCCTCCTCATGCACACCTCCTTATCATATCAGGTTCTGATGCATTTCATGCTATGTTTATTCCTTTACTTGTGCTTCATTTTATACTTTGTCTTTATCTTCAGCTTCTTTTTTATCCTTGTCATCTACTTCAGCTTAGCTTTTGGCTTTGACTTAGGCCTTAGCCTTAGCTTTAGCTTCAACTTTATCTTTGGTATTCACCTCATATTTGAATTTGGAATATGCATCCATCTTAATCTTGGATTTAGATGTAGCCTTGGCTTTGTCTCTAGTTGCTTATTCCTCATATGCTCATTTGGTTTGTTCTTATTTATCCTTTTGCTCTTCTTGATCCTTTGTTATTAACTCTACCTCTTTTTTCTTTTATTAAACATCCTATGCTTTTTATTATTTTATTTCTACTTCCTCATGTTCCTTTTTCTTTACCTTCACTTATTCAGCTCATTTTTTTGAGCCTCTACTTTCTCAGCTTATTTTCTTACAACTTATGCTTCTTTGACTCTTTTATTTCAATCCTCTACTTCTTCAACTTGTTTCTTGTGTTATTCCTCTACAACTTGTTATTTATATTGGTTCTCTTGCTCATATACATGTTTCTTACATTGTTCTTCCCCCTTAGCTCTCTTTCACTTTGCCTCTTTTATATTTCTATTTTTATCTTCCTTTTTTAATTTCCTCTTAACCTTCTTTTTCTCCTCCTTTACATCCTTTGGTTCCTTAAAACCTTCTTGTTATGACTCTGGATATGGAAATTTGGTTTATTTAGGTTCTTCCATAGGGGTTGGTGAGTCTAGCATTTTAATTGATTACAAATATTCTAAAGTAGAGGATTCCACCACATTACTTTTCCATGTAACTATCTTCTTTCTAGATGTTGGTGGCAGAGTGAGGTTCATCTTTTTCCTCTTTGCAGCCTAGCTTTGGGGTTATGGTTATTCTTATTTTGCTTCTTGTGCTCCCATATCTTATGTTGGTTCTCCAAAAGAGTCCATTCTATCTTTTATTTTTGGTGATGGTTTGGATGTAGGGTGAATTTGTGGTCTACCCATTAAGGTTGAAGGTGGGATATCTTGTATCATTATATGTGATTTGTGCACATAAGAGGATCCTACAATTGGATCTACTTGAAAACATTTGGCTTGTAAATTCTATAGATTTCTTTCTTGATATATAATATAAATAATGATATAAGGAAAGGTTGAGTGATATCGACCCAAATGTCTTGCCTTACTTGATTTCACACATGACAGGGGTACACTATTTTCCATAAAAATAAATCATTATCTTCTTATTTATCATATACAACATTATAAATTTATTCCAATATGAACTTAAAAACTTCCTAATCTTAGAATCCTATCTCTAGTAAGTTGCACTTAGTTTATATCTTTAGAACATGTATATTACCCAACCATGACTTTTTCAGATGTATCTTCTTCTTAGGTGGTGGTGGTTAGGATTGTTATGATGGTTTCGTTCTCTTTCCTTTGTCTTGTCGTGATGGAGACATTGATGTTTGTGGTTCGCCCTATGGTTATGATAGTGGTTATCCTTATGTTTGTTCAAGCATGGGTTGTTGTCTAGTTGGAGGAATGAAATGTAGAAGTTGCACTGACCTCATATCTTGGGATTTATGTCTCTAAAATTATTCATGCACATCTAAAATTATTTTTAATAATGGTATTACATTCGTATTTTCTTTGAGAAACTCATGCACTTTTATTTGGATGCCATAATGCATTTTTTAAACTGATGCATGTTGTCTGAGATATTACATGAAATCCTGGGGTATTCTAGGGTATGAATTGATTTACATTAGGGCCTTAATTTAACATGTGTTTAACCTAACTAATCACTCATAATATTTCCATAATTTTGTCCGTGTAATATTCATAAATGTGGTAGCAAGCCAAAAACCTACATCTAGGTTGATTGGTCCTTCCAATGATTTCCACTACATAATGCTAAAAAGAAAGACCCAAAATTAATATTATAATTATTGGGAAGTGCATATGATTATATTTTAAATATTGGTAGTTAGCTCTGAAGCCAAAAATTTAGGTGAGATAAAGTTTTCGCATAGGCATATCATGTGATACGTAATATCTATAACCCACTTTATTATCTATTTAGCCTATTTTATTGATTAAAAAAATGCTTGGTAATGAATTAAACTAGGATGCACACCAAAACATATTATATTTAATCAATTTATATTCTTCTACCTACCCTTGTAGGATATTTTCCTTGGTGTCAAATTGAATTGGCGGAGTTGTGGATTTGTAAGGTATGAGGGATTTACCACAAGATGGAAGGCCTATTCATCTTTCCATGGTATGAGGACTGATTCAAATTATGACATCCTATGACAAATTAATGAATCCTTCATTATATATACTAATTAGAGTGAGAATCACCTCATCTAATTGTCCAAAAGTTAGTAGTTTAGTCAATATTTTGGCTTCCTGTGGGTCATGGGTAAAAAGGGTATATTCTAATTGATCAATGAAGTTGAATGGGTCAATTTCATGATATATTATTTGTCAAATGCCCAAACCAATCCCTATTTCCTCCTTTCTATAAGTGGAATCAATAGTTGTGATGTCTCCTTGGTCATTGTTGTGGGCTGATTCAAACACTTATTTTGATTTATCTGGATGTTTTTATGAATATATGCACACATAGATGTTATGAATGTAGATCATAAGGTTCACTTGTTAGTAAAAGTGTATAATGTCATTATGTTGTTCATGCCATTTATTATATAATTTTTGGTGCCCAAATATATCTGGCCAACTAGTTTAAATGTGTTGAGTTAGTTGTGCATGCATTTACCTCCAAATTTAATATGAATTAGATATTATGTGATATGATGGTTACCTTTTTATGTCTAGATTTATTTTATTCATGCATTATAAATTAGCTTATGTGACTTGACATCCTTTCATCTATCCCATTTCTTTTATGATAAAACTGATCATTCTGCCATGCGATCTACTTTAGTAAAGATACAATCTATCAAAGTGCCTTGTCATTAATGGTATTGAATAATTGTCATCCATCCTTTAACCATACCTATCTTATCATCACCACCTTCATAAACTTTATGTCATGTCACTTTTTCAATAAATTTAATATTATACAAAAATTGGCCATTCCAATATTTCTCTATCACTATTCACAAGCACTATTCTTGAGTTACTTTTCATAGGTAATATTCATAATTACTATTTATGGGTCATTATTCACTATCACTATTCATGGTTATGTGACAACTGATGCAAGTGATGATGTAGTTAAGGAGGTAGCATTTAGATGAGGTGACTTAGTCCATGGAGGTCCTCACATGGGGTCAAGTGCATGTCATAGAGTGGGGCATACCACCCCACTAAGGGGACAAATCAAGATTCTTTATTGAAAACATGATTTGATCCTTGGAGGAAAAAAAAATGAGGAGCATGGAACATTTAATTGTGGTCTTCATGATGTGGGTGTGGGGATAAGTCAAAAGGTTGTTGAGGAATTTCTTAGAGGCATGTGGGCACATAGGTGAATGATGACAAAGTCCCCATTGTTGATTCTTATTCACATGGGTTAGGTAATCATCCTTATGAAATCATGAGGAAGGAAGATGATTATTGTCTAAAGTGGGAAATTTTATTTGACTCTTACACAGGTGACAAGCTTGTCACTATTTTGAATTGAGACTTATTCTATTGATGGTGAGAAGAATGATACTACTACTACTACTACTACTGCTGCTACTGCTGCTGCTGCTCCTACTACTACTACTACTACTACTACTACTACTACTACTACTACTACTACTACTACTACTACTACTACTACTACTACTACTACTACTACTACTACTAATACTACTACTACTAATCCCTTAGATATTTTCAAATCAGATAATAAAGGTAAACATTTTGATTGCTTCTTTGATTGTAACTTGAGAATTAAGGATTTTTGCAAGAGGAAGGATTTGTTGCATCATTTTTATATGATGTCATTACAATGACATAATGATAAGTATTCTAAAAATATTGCAAAGAGGAAGGGTGCTAAGTGGAAGTGAGATCCTTTAGCTTAACATCAAGATGTCTCATACTTAATGATGTGGGATCTAGGTATTTTGGCCAAATCCAACATATAGATTAAAGGTAAACCTTATATGGTAATATAAGATGTTTTGTTGGATTATAATGATTTCATGTGTCAACCAAAATGTGATGTAGTGAAATAAGAAGATGATTTACTAGATACATGCAAAGGATTTAAGATAGAGGACATGCACTAACCTCTAAACCTTCAATGGGTAAGATAATGGTTGGTTATCAGAATAGCATGGAAAATGGATATGTATTTGAAGGGGATATTCTAAAATTTAAGGATAGAGATGTTGAGGGTAACTCAACAATTCATAAATTACCAAAGGTAGATGAGCTAAGTATTGGCAACCTATGGTATGAAAATAATGATCATATTTCAGATTTATTGTTTCATATTATGCCACTACAAAATTTTATTCATCATGGAAAGAATGCAAAGAAAGTGATAGAGTGAGGGGTATAACTTGTAGTATAGGGCATGTGGACTCTTTGTTTTACACTCCACATTATTTTGTCAAATGGAATCTAGGTAATATTTTGAGGGTAATAGTAGATAATGGAATTAATATTACTATTGAGTTCTCCATATCTTGATTTTGGAATGAAGGGAAGTCTATGACGAATCGATTAGATTTTATTGTATTTTATAACCACATTGTGAAGGATCAATCCTCAAGGGTTATAGATCATATGTGGAAGCCAAGTATCAAAATTGAAGGCAAGTTCATAAGTGATGGACAAATGGAGATAATCCCTATGAGAAGCTTGATGCTAGATGTGGGTAGTAAAAATATGTCATTTTTTTAATTCCTTGTATCATGAATAAACATATCAAGGTGTTCTTGGGATCAAACTACTTATAGGTTTTCTATCCTTGGATGGGTTGAGGAGTTTTCAAGAAGGATAAGATTCCATAAGATGGTTTTCATGTCATTGTAGCTGATGTATATGATATACCATGTAAGAAGGATATTCAAAATAATGGCCTAGACATTGGAGATCTTAAGGTTTGTGATGGTTTTGATATTATTGGTTTAATATATTTTTATGTGGTTAAGGGTGTGTAGTGGTTCCATTCTTTAGGGTTATTTATGGGACTCATATTTAGATACAATGGTGAGGAGGTCATTCTGGAAGGAATAATAAATAGAGCTCAACAAGTGGTTACAACAATTTTTGAGGTGATGTACACTAGTTCATCCATGGGTAAGAAATGTATTCACAACATTTTTTATCATCATATTATGGTGTTTAATGACTCACCTCTAGGGTTACTACTTGATTAAAAACTAAATCATATTAGAGAATCAGGATCATCTCCTAAATCTATAATGGTTGCACCTTACTACCACTCAAGGAGTTACAAAAGGGCGATTAAGAAGACCATCAAAGATAGAAATCCCATTCTTAGGATCGATGAGCTATTGGTCATGCCTTTTGGTTTGGAAAACACACCAAATAATTTTCAGTCATGTATGAATTATGTATTTGGAATTCATTTAAGAAAATTTGTTTTGATTTTCTCAGATGACATTTTGGTCTACAATTTGACTTGGGAAGATCATTTAGAGCAGTTGTATGTAGTCCTTAAAAATCTAGAGCAACATGATCTATTTGCAAAATAATTTTAATGTGATCTTCAGGTGATAGAGATATTGTACTTAGGCTATGAAATTAGTGCTCAATGTGTTCAGACAAATCAATAGAAGATCCAAGCTATCTTGGATTGGCCTCTTCCCACCACATTGTCACAAATAAGAGGGTTTTATGGACTTTACGATCAGTATAAAAGATTTATAAAAGGATATTCATGTCTAGAAACATTCTTGAGTGATATAATAGAGGTGATAACTTTTATAGGGACACAAATTGGGAAGAAAGTAAATATTAAGATTAAGGAGGCAATAATTTCATGTCTTGTCCTCGATATTTCATATTTCTCACCTCCATTTATTGTAGATTGTGATGCTTCAGATGTGGGACTTAGAGTGGTTCAAAAATGGCATTAATAGCATTTTAAGGGTGGAAGTTAGAAGAATCAGGCCAAGTAATGTTAGTTATCATGTATGCTTTGATCAAATGCCAACATTGATTAGTTTATGAAAGATTTGGGGAAAATATACCCATATTAGTTTGATGTTTTGGGTGAGTAATACCCAATATTATGGATTTGTCATAGAGTACATTAATTGGAAATGGAATGAAGATGATGTTCTATCTAGGATGCATACTCTATATTATTCTTCTATTATTTTTTCTAATTTGAATGTCTATATCATGGAGGAATATGTTAGAAACACATTTTCAACTAACCTCCTTGATGGGAATGAGAGGGAAAAAAGATTTGCAGTGATGTATGGCCCCGTAATTAATAAAAATAGAATCTTTTTAGTTTGTGAATCCAAAGTGAAGGAGAAGATTTTGAGAGCCTTTCATGATGCACCTCTAAAGGGAAATACAATATTCTTCACAACCTATAGAGAGAGATTCTCATGAGAGGGTATCAAAGAGAAAATTATTGTGAAATTCATAGTGGTATAGTGGACACATGGTGGGAAGATATTGAGATTTGTTTAGGATCGTGGTAATATTCAAAGTAGAGAAGTTAGCCCAATCATGTTTTCATTTCTTGTTCTAAACCAAATATGGAAAAGTTTAATCATGTTATGGGTTTCTTAGAGGTTTGCATTAGCAAAGTTTTGAGTTATGCACATTTATTTGAGGATAAGTTGGTTTTCAAAGAGGTGATCAAATTATATGAGTTGTAAAAGGATGATATGAATTTTAGAGATAGTATATCTTATAGTATAATTTTTTATAGTTAATTCACTTGAAAGGGACCAAGGCCAAATTACATGGACATTATAGATGGATTCATCACAACAACACTTTGAATTTTGAGCATATTAGTTAGTAATTTCTTGAGGACAATAAATTTTTAGAAGGGAGGATTTGTCATGTTCCCTTTTCAATAAATTTGATATTATAGTAAAATTGGTCATTCTAATATTTCTCCAACACTATTCACAAGCACTATTCCCAAGTTACTATTCATAGGTACTATTTACATGTACTATTCATGGGTTACTACTCACTATCACTATTCATGGTGATGTGGTAAGTGGCGAAAGTGATGATACATTTGAGGAGGTGGCTTAGCCCATTGGAGTCCTCACATGGGGTCAAGTTCATGTGCATGGAGTGGGGTGTACCACTCCACTAAGGAGACAAATCAATATTATTTATTGACCACATGATATGGTCCTTGGATGAAAAAGGCAAAAGGAGAATCATGGTGAATTTTATTGTGGGCTTCATGATGTGGGTGTGGGAGAAGTCAAAATGTTGTTGAGGATTTTATTAAAGGCATGTGGGCACATGGGTGAATGATGACAAAGTAACCATCATTGATTCCCCTTCACATGGGTGTGGGGGGAATCATTATGAAAACATGAGGAAGGATGATTATTCTTGTCTAGAGTGGGAGATTTTATTTATTTCTTGCACATACGACAAGCTTATCACTATTTTTAATTTATCTCCCCATGATGGATGTGGCACCCCATTTTATCTCTCTTCACTATTCCTCTCTTTCTCCCTCTTCTTTGTAAAATGCTATATTAGCATACTCCTCCCCTTGTAATTCATTTTTTTCCATTCAACCATTTACTCTATATCTTGATGCACTTATGCTTCAAATTTAGGATTCAAAGACAAAACCCCTTGGGTGCTTGTTGAATCAAATGATGGAAACCCTGTGATTCATGAAAGTGATCTAATTTAGAGATTACATTGGAGTTTCATACTTTTTTAGATTCCATATTTAGTGGTTTGTTGTAGTTCATATTATTTTCTTAGTGTGTATATGTGTGAGAATTTCATATCTCATGTAATAAATATCTTAATATAAGGTAATCTATATATATATATATATATATATATATATATATATATATATATATATATATATCAGTTGGTGGTGTTATTTACTTGTATTGTTCAGTTTGAATCCATTTCCATAACTATTAAATTTGGGAATTCATGAAATTTTAGTATTTTTATATAAATCCCATTTGGGTTATGACACTTTATGATCTTCATGTATTCATTTACAACTATCCTTCATTTAGGTTATCTTTACATACTGATCACACTCTGTGATCTCATCTATTCAATCATGGTTCTGATGTGATCTAAAATAGAAACATCATACTACACACACACACACACACACACACACACACACACACACACACACACACACACACACACACACACACACACACACACACACACACACACACACACACACACACACACACACACACACACACACACACACACACACACTAACTTTGAAACAAAATAACATTAAAAGAAAACCTAATCTTCATGGTAATACTCAACACCCTCATTTTTAACAATAAAAATGATAGAGATTATTGATGATAAGGTTTAAGCCTACAACCATTTACTCATAATTGAAAAATGGTTCAATACAGATATTTTAACACAATCATACCTTATTATGAAACCTCATGAATAATGTAGGGCCCCTTCCATCTTATGTACAATTTTATCAAGAATGCTTTAAATATGATATCATATAATAATACCACTTACTCTAGGTGAGATTTCGTAGATCACAGTTTATGATCATGTCATGCCTTCTAACTCTCTTCACTAATTTATTACATATATTGCACTCTTTGTATACTCTCCTCAATTTTATATAGATCCAATAATCTTGATATGAGTGAATATTGATCTCCAAACCTCATGACCATTAAAATGCATAGACTAGGAACAATATATTCCATGGGCATGACTACCTTAAGACCATATACCATTTAAAATAGTGTGAATCATGTTGCTCATTTGTAGCTCATTTGATATCTCCAAAGGATCACAATAATGTGATCCTCCTAATCATCCCTTTTTACATTTATTATTTTAGTTAGTATTTTATCTAGTATCTTATAGAAGGCCTTAACTTACTCATTCACATGTGGATGATAAGTTATGCTCTTGTGATGCGAGATCATGAACTCTTCAATCATATTCTTGATAGTACTATTAAGGAATTGAGTTCCTCTATCACTACCTAGATTGATGGGGGATCCAAATTTTGTAATGATATTTTTGTACAAGAATTTAGAAATAACTTTCACATTGCAACTTGGTGTTGTAACAAATTAAATCCACTTGGTGAAGTAATCTATCATAGTAATAATATATCATGCATGGTTAAACTTTCTTGGTAGAGTTATAGGACCTACAAATTCTATGCCCCATTGCTAAAAAGGTTGCTCAGATAACATTGGGACCAAAGGAATTTCATCTTGTTATTTAGGCTTCCCCATTTTTTGACATGTGTATTAATGCTTAGCTAATTTATGCACATCCTAAAACAAATTTAGACACCAAATACCACTCTATAATATATTCCTCGTAGTAGCCTCACCTATAAATTGTCCTCCTATAATTCCATAATGTGCTTCTTGTGGAAGCTGTAGTTGTTAATGCTCTAGTGTTACTCTATGCAACACATCATCCTTCCCAATATTTTATAGAATGTTATTGATTAGATTTTATGGGATTTATCTTGTCACCATTTGATTTTTATTCCATTCAACATAATGTGTAGGGAAAATTCCTTGATCCATTTTTTTTGTAATATATTCTATATTATTGAGGATCACATTAGCGCTAAATAAGTGTACATATGGATAATCATCCTTTATTTCTTTTGGTTATTTTCCATTTTTAAGTCTAATCAAGTGATTGGATCCCACATTTTCCCTTCCTAGATTCATGTTGATTCTAAATTGAAACTCTTAGAAAGCATCAACCATCTATAAGTCCTGCCACCTAGCATGATCTTATTAAATAGGTATCACAATGCCTGGTGGTCCATGAAAAAATCAAATGGTGTAGCCAATAGACAATGCCTAATTTTTTGCAAATGAAACACAATCACCAGATCTCATCTTTTTTATACATTTTTTTTGTAACTAAATTTTTTTGACTTGTAAAGTGTATGGGGTGCTCTAATCCACCATCCCTTGGATGTGCTAACACATCTCGTACTATGAGACTAGAATCATAAACATGCACATGAAATGACTTTATCCAATATAGAAATACTAAAATAGGGGTTGTTAACAACCTCTATTTGAGATCGATGAAGGTTGATTGACACTCCTACATCCATTCAAATTTTATATCTTTGCATAACAACTTCTCCAATGGTGCAAAGATGGTTATGTATCCTTTGATAAAATTACGAGAGTATCCAATGTGGCTCATAAAGGTGTGCACTTCTATAGAATTGGTGGGAGGAGGCATCCCAACTATGAATACAATTATCCTAATCCACCAAGATTTTTTTTTTGCATATGATGTGCCCAAAGAACACACCCAATAGTGTGAAGAATAAGCACTTCTTAATATTCAATGTTATGTGTAGAGTTCACCAATGTTCTAGAATCAATCGTAGCTTAGATAAATAATTTTTGAATGGGAAAAATACAACCCAATCATCTAGTCAAAATTTTAAAAAGTCTCGAATGAAATCTTTAAATGCAGTGACTACATCTCTATAAAAAATAGCTTGGGCATTTTTAAGCCAAAAAGGCATACCTTGTATACAAAATATCCCCATTTTATTTTGAAAGTCATTTTTTCTTGCTCTTATTTTACTATAGGGATTTGGTGGTATCTACTAAATCCATATGTGAATGAGTACACCTCATGTCTTTTCACTGAATCCAGAACCTCATCAATGAAATATATGGGGAATGGATCATTAATGCAAGAATCCCTCAGTGTGTGATAATATCTACATACCCAAATCTCACCAAAATTCTTTGGTTACACTACCATAAGACTGATGCAATCTACCTTTTTAATAGGGTATATGATTTTAGCTTCTTGCATGTGATCTAGTTCAAATTTTACTTTCATTTTCATGTTTGGATTTGCCCTGTATGGATGATTATTAATAGGTATAGTGCACTCTTTTAGTTCAATGTGCATCTCACCCAACAAAGGATCTACACCTTTAACCATTATGAAATCCTTATATTATATCAACATATACAATGCCTCTAAGGTCTCATTTTGAGTCCAATAATCTCCCCAAATTTTAAGTTTGGGAACACACTATGTTATGATATTTTCTTGCATTTTATTAAATGGCTCTTGATAAACCCTAATAGACCCATTGGGCAATGACTCTTGTAGAGATTGTTCTCTTTCCATCTATGGAATATTTAAATTATATAGTTTATCTTCTTCAGCCTAATCTATTCTTTGAGCTTATGGTGGCTCTACTTCTTGCTTTGACTTGAATAGTCCTTCTAAATCCAAATCCTTGTTGTTGTCACTAGACTATGTTAAGTCTTCTATAATTTTATTATATGTTTTAAGGAAAGGTTAGTCTTATTTATTATCCTTGTAGTTTTAGATAGATACATTCAAATCATAGGTTGTTTCTTATTATGAGGATGAGTCTATATTTGTTACTAAGTCTTTAACATAGAAAAGTTTTAACCTTTTACAATATGTTGTGTACTATGAGATTATCATATTCAAAGACAAAGGTTTGGATAAAATCCTAACCTTATCTTTATTAAGATGAAAATAGGCTAAGTTAATATTATGATTTTGAAACTATTATTTTATTTAGATTTATTAGTTTTAGATTGTTTATGTAAATTTTATAAATATATATTTTAGGATGAAATTCTATCTTACTTGTATGAAAACCCCATAATACCTATTCAAATTGGGGAGAAATCCCTCAATGGATATATGAGTAAAGAAAAAAGTTGGTAAGTTTTTGAGACCATGTATCTTGGAAAGCATGGTGGGATGGATGTAGAGGATGTTCAAATTGATTATGGCATACATATTCCAACCTCTAATGTTCCCATATCCACCCCTATGAACCCAATAGAATGACCTATAAGTACCATATATTCTCATATGTTAATGAAGACACACTTATTTAGTTAATTGAGATAAGGATGGTTTGGAAATCTACCAATGGTGACCTATTTATGGCCCAGATTCTAGGGATGATTAGGATTCTTCATTATTCCAAAGATTTAATAAAATGTAACTTACCAATTTTCTTAAAATACTAAAAATAATCTGCATTTATCTTGTTTTTGCATGAATATGGAAATAATCTCATACAAAATATGACATTGATGTATAAGGTAATGATTTAAGATGATCAAATGATATGGCCTATAGGAAAACAAAAGCAAACAATAGATCCCAATTAAAAAATATGGGTGAGTACACCAAGATAGGGGGCCAAAATGGAGGCTTATTATGAGTCATTTTTAAAAATAGAGATACATGAACTTGGATGCTAAATTTGAGATGCCTACACTCAAAATTCAGAATTCTTTAAGAATAAAAAATGTATACTTTTGAGTGTAGATTCTAAATTACTTGATTTTTTTAAAATGGTGGAGTTTAAATGGATAAAATAGGTGATTTTAAAAGAGGTTAACTTATTTCAAACAAAAAACATAATAGATATATGGTCGTGATCCACCTATATTGTGAGCATCATTAGGTATTTTTTAAAACAAGTTTATGGAGAATTAGAAGACACCTTCACACTTGTCCCATATATTTTTTGTTATTTTTTTATGATTATGTTTTTGTAATTAATATTCTTAGTGAAATACCCAAAAATAAAATATTTAACCATGCATGTTGGGCCCTTAGTTTTGAATCTATATTGGCCAAGTACTTTTTGGAAGATAGTGGCACACAATACCATGTCATAGGAGAGACATGACATGGAAGACTATGGCATGGAAGACCATGACGTGAGAGACCATGGCATAAAAAAGTCAAGTAATGTGGAATAAAGTGGCATGAAACATGGATAACTCAAGAACATAAGACTCAAATATTAGCAAAATACTTGGGAAAGGCACAGGGAAAGGAAATGGTTAGGGAATAATTCAACT
This sequence comes from Torreya grandis, assembly GCA_037957365.1. NCBI lineage: Eukaryota > Viridiplantae > Streptophyta > Pinopsida > Cupressales > Taxaceae > Torreya > Torreya grandis. The sequence continues at coordinate 599,944 of JARHVA010006999.1, forward strand.
AAATGTTAAAGAAGAATAATAAACCACAAATCTAGCACCAGTCTACGGGAAGATAGGTGCATGATGATGAGGATATAGCATAAAGAGAGCATATAGGGGAAATTAGGCCTAGGTACTTATGAATTAATTGTAAATAACTTGCCACAACTCATTTTTGTTAATGGTCATTGGTGAGTCATCTTTTTATAATTACTTCTATAACTGAATGGTCAGGGTAAACCATGTATAAATAGCACCTTATTTTACTTAGTACTATTTATGATCATAGTAATCTTGGAGTCATTATAATCTTAGATATGACTTATGAATGTATTGAAATGAAGCTTATGTGTTGATAAAACACATGCATAATCTATTCATAAATTTAATGAAAGTTATTACTATTTTGTTATTAGTTTGCGCCCAACTTCTTTTTATTTAGTTAGTTAAGTAGTGAATCAATACTTAAGAGTTAGACACATAAATAAGTATGAGTTTAGGGATAAGTGCTTATTTAAGAACCCTATATTAATAAATTAAATGCATACACCTTTATGTAACAAAACCAATGGGAACCAACCTTAAGTTGCATGCTTCTGGTGAGCATGTGAGAACCATTTTTTGTGTGATGTGTCAATGCACTAACTCATTGGAACTCTTATTTTCTTAGGAATGCAAATATGGAAAATATGTGCTAAAATAAAGGAAAAGGAAAAATTTTGGTTCCATTTCTGGGACCCATTACACTTGTTTTCATGATGTTGGGAAGATGCTTGAATGACTATCACTAGAAAATGTCAAATGTTGGGTTACTACTATAAAAGAGAATTTTCAATTTAGTATCTTAAAATAAGAGTTTGTACACATGCATGGGTAGAACAAAAAATTTATAGATCATTATTTGAATCTTTATTGTATAAGTTCCTATTCACTTACATGCTTGGCTTTTCATGTACGTGTAAGACCTGTTCAAGGAATTATAAATAAATTTTCTCTTGGTCTGTAGAGCATCTATCAGCCTTGGAAAGATTGTGAGTGTTGTGATGTACATGATATATATTTAGTGGAGAGGAATAATTAATAGTTATATTTTAGAATATATGATCTCTACATACTCTTTTCTAGAGGAAGACTAATTTAATTTCCTCTAGGAGTCATGTAGAAGGCATCTAAAGCAATTTTTGATAGAAATTAAGAATCTTATAATTATCTTAGGACATAAAAACTTCCACATGGATGGATAAACTCTCTCTCACATGATTAGTGTAGTTGGTGGTGAAACTAAATGGAACACTATGATATAATATTATTGGTTCAACATGGCATCTAGTTAGCAAGAGTTGTAAAAGTGCAAGGATGATGAGGTTAATTGAAGGCTTATGATTGGTATTGATATAAGGAGGGGCTATAAGGACTCTAGAAGTGCCATGATGATATATAAGGAAGTGGAAAGGTAAAATGAGGATTCCCCAACCACCAGACTACACCCAACACTAGCATAGGTAAGTTATATAAAAACAAGTCAAGCATTGGTGATTGTAGAACCCAGTCTTGATAGGTGCAATTCTCCACCCATAATGCGTGCTCATACCTTTGAGTTAGATGATATTATTGTAACAAATTATGACACATATAGTGTAGATTCAGAGTTTGAAACTATTGAATTAAACTTTGTAGTACATGATGAAGATGGTAGTTTGTTATTAATTTAGTTCCCACTATAAGTCAACTTATGGCTCACCTTGGAATGCTCAGTGGACCAAGTATAGCTAGTGAGCATAGTACCATCCCTTCCATAATTAATTAACCTAGTTTTGCACTGAATGTATCACATGTTTATATTACCATAGGAATAATGAGAGGTGGTACTAATAGTGGTTTGACTAGAGGATCCAGAGGTGGTGTAGGAGGAATTGGTGGAGCTCCCCCATAAGGTCCAAGAAAGAATAGAAGTACATCACAACAAGATCCATTAATAGTAACCATTATGCCCACCATTAACTACAATATGATGCTCCATCCACCTAAAATTTTTGACATTGAAAATGTATTAGAACATGTCCATAAGTGTGAAATTATTTGGTAGACACGTGACATTAATTCTACTAAACAAAAGGCAACTCAGTTTACCACTACCCTTTTAGACCATGTATGTAAGTGGTATCTAAAGTTTGATTTGTATCAAGATGTGGTAAACTATGATCATTTAAAGGTGACTTTTCTCTAGGAATTTAACATCCTAGATTTGAATAACATAGTATAGCTACCCTGAAGGATATTAAACAAGAACTCATTAAGAGTGTGCACATGCATGATGCATATTTTGAAACTCTTCTTTCCAAGTTATCATTTGAGATCAATGCAAATCAGCATGCCCAGTTTTTTGTAGGAGGCTTGTTACTTCCCTTACAATGTACATTGTCCTATAAGACCTTTATTGACCCATGTGAGGCCTTAAAAGCTTACCTTTGCACTGAATCTATTACAAGTATAGATATAGTGATTAGTCCATTTATGGAAGCCCATATTACTACTATGGAAACTCAATTGGAGAAGATCATTGTGAATGGTAATCATGATACTCAGAATGATTTATGATGTGTTGACTCTAAAACTTAAGGTCATAAAAGGAATAGTTTTCCCAGAAAGAGTATTCATACCATGGTAAAGTAGTCTTGTGAGATCTACTAAGTAGACCATGATGCGAGAGATTGGCCCATGATTTAGTGTGCTACTCAATCAAATGTATCATCATATTTTAAGATGTGTGATGAATATACTCATGATACAAATGATTTTCACCTAATTAGTGAAATTTATGAGGTGCACATGTACAGTATTCATTAGAACTATGTATCTAACAACCAAGACAATGGTGGAGGCCAATCCTATAGATTTGGTAGTCATGGATGCAAAGGTGGTCATTTTATACCTAAAACATATTACAATTGTATATCTTTGGAGCATAATCAATGTGAATACCTAGTTTATATAACTTGTGCCTTTTGTAATAATGAGAATCTTATAGAGGAATGACTAAACTTGTATACCACCATCACCAAGGATTAAAATGAGAAGGGTGATAGAATGATACGGGTTTAAAAAAATACAACTACTCACTAGAGACCATGCCCTACTATTTTGACTAGTCCCAAGGTAGATATTAATACACAAAGTGGTGTTGCTTCCTAGTCCTTTTTAAATCCACCCACTAGTAAGGTTAAATAGGAGGATCCTTGTGTGAATCACTACTTGAATACTCAACAATAAAAACAATTATTATGTAACATAATGAATTTGTTTTGGGAGATGTAAGGTGAAACTTAGTTCCTTAAGGATAGAGATGTTGATATGTGTGCTAAAATACATAAATCCTTAGTTCATCAAGACTCAGTGCATGATTAGTTTCATGAAATGTGTAAATCACTTATTGATTAATACATCATTCAATATTTTTAGGAATTGTCTGAGTCATCAAAAACCAAATCCTATAGAGGATCATTGGCTAAACCATGTTTGATGATAAGAGGCTCATATAAACCTAGTATGAAGTTTGATAAAGAAATCTGTTGGATCATTCAGGATATACTAGTATACATTGGAATAGAGGTATGTACCCATCAATGATGTTTGAAGAAAGGTGGCGAGTCCTCTTTTTTATCCCTCTCCACATATATTGTTCATAGATATTATGAATCGTGCACTACCCATAAGAGTTATTAATGATGCCACTATTTAAATTTTAGGTGTCATTTTTAAGACTGACTTTGAAGTAATTGAGTTAGTTGATGATAATGATTTTTAGCTCTTTTGGGTTGTCCATGGTGTTATGTAAACATTGTTGACTTGATATTTAAAAAGTGCTACATTAATTTTGAAAATCATGATCAATGCATCATGATTCCCCTAAAAAATGCTCAAAGACCTCTTTTTATTGAGTAAATTAAAATTGATGAGGAAATCAATCATATCTATAATGTCATAGATTGGGGAACTAAGCATCTTGACCCTAGTATGGATGGTATATTATGTTGTGAAGATTTACAATCTATTTTTGACACCACTAGTAATATTTACAACCATTGGGATCATAAAAAATATGATCTTACTAGATTAGATTTTGTTGCCATTAATATTTGAGAAGATGTTCTATGCAAACACCTAGATTTCATGGTCAAATGAATGTCTAGGAGTATGTGTAGAAGTTGGAAGCTTTATATGTGTTTGAATATGAATGTATGCACTCACTTAGATATATTTTTCAAGGGATAACTGATCGTTGGTAGGCAACTCACCATCATAATTTACTCGATTAGGACCAAGTGCACACTGATATGCATAATTTTTTCATCAAAATAATTGAATTCATGCCACTCTAAATTATGATGGTATTAATGATCTATAATATCATCTCAAGGCCTATTAAATCCTTTGGTATGTGGATGAGACATCTTCTCCTAACTACCTAAGGTTTCATGCATTCTATGGTACTCTATGTATTTGGGATAGTACATGGTATATTTTTCAAGAATGATGCTTAGACATGGATTCCTATATTAAAATTCAAATTAATATGATTTTTGTGCTTAATCATCTCCTCACATGGATTTTCACTTGTCCTTACAAGCCATCCATCAAGCTATTATAGGTGATTCAATGTTGATTAAAGATTGCATATGACATATACATGGTGTGCATGAGGATAACTTGTCTATTTTCTAATAATCTGATACTCTTGCTTCATATTATTAATTAGTTGAATCTTAAATAGATCGTATATTATTGGAATATCTATAGAAATTAAAATATAAGGTTATGTATCAGGTTGACAAAGGTACCAATTTTGACCTACCAGATCTGTCCATTGATCACTTGGCTTTGCATACTGAGTATGGAGTGCATAATGTCTAAGACACCATATATAATGACCAAAAATAATATTTAGAGCACTCCAAATGGTTCAACGTAATATTGGAATAGAGGACACACCTAATATGGCCATTATGGGGAATTATTGGTCTAATACTGAAATCACTAAGGTTTTTGAACTATTACAAGAATATCAAGACATTTTCCCATGCAAGTACATAGAGATAAAAGGATTAAATCCTTCATTGGGTAATATGCACATTAATTTAGTTGAGGGTGCTTGACCAATTAGAAAAAGACCTTATCAAATGAATCCTAATCTAAACACTTGGGTTTAAGAGGAGATTGATAGTATGTTGTACATTGGAGTTATCACTCCTATTGATGAATTTGAATGGGTGAGCCCCATGGTGATTAGTATTAAGAAGGATGGACACATTCATATTTGTGTAGACTATCAGGTACTCAATGCTACTTGTGTAACTAACCCTTTTTCAATGCCTTTCATTGAGGAAATTTTAGGAGTTGTTGGGTATGAAATTTATATCTCAATTAATGGTTTTTTGGATATCATCAAGTCTAGATCATAAAATAAGATAAATTGAAGACCACCATTTCAACTGAATGGGGTTAATTCTCTTACAATGTGATGCCCTTTATTTTGAATAATCATCCAACCATGTTCTCACATATTATGGTGTAGTCTTTTAAGGATTTTATTAATAAGTTAATTCAAGTGTACTTGGCTGATTAGATTATTTATAGTTTAGTGTGTCATTGTGTTAATATTCACCTCATGCTTGAGTGATGATGACAACTTCATATTTATTTGAATTTGAAGAAGTGTTTTTTACACCATTTAGAATTTTATTAGGTCACATTATTTTTCATGATGGACTCCTAGTGGATCCGATTAAGATTACAATCATTTTCACCTTCCAACACAAGGTTCGTGCCTTCCTAGAATAAATGATGTAATATTGGAAATTAATTTTGGGATATGCTAAGATCATAACACCATTGGAGGAATTACTTAATTATAATGGTCAATTCTTATGGATAGATGCTCACCATCAAAAATTTATAACACTCAAGGACAAGCTAATCACTCCCTCATTCTCTAGTTTATATATTGGTCGAAGCCCTTTCATATACATGTTGATGCTTCAGGTATGGCAGTGGGCACTATCCTTGCACAACCTAGTGAGGGTAGTCTTTATTATCCCATTTACTTTTCCAATCAGAAGATTTCTCCATCTAAACAAAGCTACTCAACTACAAAATGTGAAGCCTTTTCCATGGTATAAATGATTCAAAAGTTTCATTGTTATTTATTGGCCACCCTATTCATGTTGAGCATTGTTCCTATTGTTGAGGATCGGCATTAATGTTTTCATTAATGTCAAAGGTTCTTGACAATGTCATTATAATTGTTTTTTTCATTGATGTATCATTGGTTCTCTAGTGAGTGTTGTGTTGTAATAAGATAAAGTGTTGAAGGTTAGTTGGAATGGTCATGAGGTCATAGCTCTTCATGAGGTCATTAAAGAGTGTAGCTATGAGAGAGAATATTTATCAGTATTGTAGTGATTATCATAGTGTAAGATATGATTGGTATATGTTCTTATGACTGCATGAGTGATGTGAATGTCATCATGAAAGGTCCTTGTTATCAAAGTTGTCAAGCGATTAAACCTAGTAGTGTCTTGAGAAGGTATGTGCATAATATGCCTAGTCATGTAAATGAAGAGGCATGGTGGAATAGTGGGATGGATGTTTTTAGGCCTATAAATGTTATAGAAGATTGATATCAAGTGTCTTTGGGGACAAGGTATCTTATGAATCTTAGTTATGGTATAAACAAACCTTCTGTGAAGGCATAAGGTTGGTTACATGGTGAGATAAGGTTGTAGAAGGATGCTTGACATTGTTTTAGAATGTGATTAAATTATTGAGAGATTGAAAATAGGTTTTAAGGTTAGTTTAAGGCCTAATGAAATGTGAAGACGTAGGTATAAAAAATAAGGAGGTGAGAGCATGGCCTAATGAGGCATGAGGTTTAGTTTTCAAGGAAAATATGTGTAGGTGAAATTTTTTAGATATACTATAGGTTGTCTCAGGTGTATTCATGAAGTTTTAGGTCAAATTTTAAAGGTTAAGGCAAGAAAAAGTGCTTTGAGGTCTCTCGAGTACATAGAATGAAGGATGCTCAACTCGAGAAGGATTTTCTACTGCTCATTAGCTTGTCCAACCTTTTCATGGGAACTTAATATATTCATGGTAGTTTGGGAAGGGTCTTAGATCAAAATTTTAAGAATTAGTTTTTAAATTGATGGCCTATGATTTATGAATGATTGTTAAGAATGGATATCAGTTTAAACCCTTTTAGAACCCTAATAAGGACCTAATGTTGAAGATATTGATTAAAAGTGCCTAGAATGGATTGGTAAACTTAGTTAAGATATTCCATTTTATATTAAACTCTAAAAATAGCCTATATGTTTGATTAAGTTGTTAGGTGTGTGAGTAGACCCTAAATGAAAGTGTTAATTTCTCAAAGATTTTCTATAACAGTCAGAGTTGACCAAGTCCAAGTATGATAATAGATGGAAGATGAATCTTGAGACTCATTTTTCATGTAAATGAAGGTTTTTATGTATTTTTTATCCCTTAAGTGTTCTAAATTAGTCATCTAAGTTATCCAATCACTAATAGGCCTAATGGTTGAAACATTGAAAAACCCAAGCAATAGTGAGAAGATGATTAGGAATGTGTTATCATGATAGAGTGATGAAACCAAGTGCATGAAAATGTTTCTGAGGAATTTTATGTCCTATTAATATTTTTTATAAATCTTGGAAGTCAAGTATATTGCTGAAAATGGAGAAGCCAAAATGGCTTGTCTGACTCACTAAGTTCTCTTTATAGTGAGGACAACAAATTGGTCTATAAGACCAATAGTTGACACTAGACCATATGTTATTTATATTTTATGATGGTATAGAGATTTTAGAGGTTCATATACATACATAATAATTCTTTGAAATTAGTCATACAAGTGTTGGAGGTCTGAGTCATCATGACTAGTCTTTGAGGAAAACTAGCATTTCTGAGTGAGAAAATTACAGGAGTGTTTTGAGGCTCTATGCCTTGATTTGAAGAGTCTAATGCACTTGGTGAAGTTTTTGAATTATTTTATTTTATTATTATGTTATTTATTTTCATGTTTTTATGGATAGATAATTTGCTATCTTCAGTTGTTCAAGACAAACATTTATGTATGTGTGAAGGCCTAATGTGAACAATACTAATCGTGTACTTCAAGTGGTGGTTGGAGATAAAAAGAGTCATGAGACTAATATTATATAATTTGGGGTCTATTTGTGTGTTATATGAAGTTTTTTATTCCATGTTTAGAGTTTTAAATTGTTTTAAGGAGTTCAAAGGGTAATGTGTACTAATGAAGGCCTAATATAATTAGGTCTCCTTAAGGCCTAAAAAAGGTTTTGATATTTTAAGTTGTGGAGGACATATTTTAATTATTTATTAATTTATGAAATGTGTTATAAGATCTATTTTAAGTTTAATCCAAGTGTGTAAGTATGTATGACCAACCAAGAGGTGTGTGAGCTAGAGGATTGTATAAGAATAAGGCCTAATAAGCCTAATTGTCTAACTAGTGAGCATGTGAGTGAAAGCGAAGGTAATAACATTTTGAAGATCTTAAGGAGGTATTTTATACCATAAAAGGGAGATATATAAACTATCATGAGGATATAAAATTGGTATTGTGGTTGAATATCAAGGTCATATGAACTAATATGTCTTATAGATACCTAGTTGAGTGAAGAAGACTAGAAGATAGTTTGAGAGAGATAGAAGAGTGAGAAGAGATAAAGAAGGTAATCATAATATATTGTGTGAAAAACATAGTTTTATTAAGTTTATAAAATCAATTAGGTGGTTAAGTTGGTTCTTGATTCATCTAGGGGGTTGGTGCCTCCTTGTAAGTTGGTGTTTGTTAAATCTTATCTAGATTGGTGATTATCTACTTGGGGTTCGCACTCCATGTGGAATTGGTTATTTACTAAAGTTTGATCTTTTAAATTATAAGACTTTAGTCCATTTATAGGTATTAGTGGTTTGTATTCCCCTTGACATTTTCTAATATAAATGATGTGTTGTCTTATCTAATCTTGTTTAATGCTTGTATGGTTGATTACTTGTGCATTGATTGATATATATGTTGATGTGATGGTTCATGTATCCTAAGGATGAATTGAAATATTTTTTTTAAGAGAATAATTCATCCCCACTTCTTAGTCATTATGTTTCTAATGATTGATATCAGAGACTAGCCCTTTAAAGCAAGTCTAATAGCTTGAAGGTGATCCTAAGAAGTATAAGATGTCTAGAGATCAAAAGTAAGAAGATAACATGTATGATGAAGTATACTATGATATTGAAGAAGGAGAAGCTAAAGTATATCTTAAAAATGAGCTCATAAGTTCCCTTGACTATTTGATGCATCAAAATAAGACTATGAGGGGTCTCAAAAACCATTTAGAAGGTGTCAATACAAGGTTTATATCAAAGGAAGTTGAGTATGACTAGTTGAAGATAAAGATAGATTAATTGAAGGTTAAGCATGAGAAGATCATAAAAAAATGAACAAGTTTGATAAAGAGTGTGATAAGTAATAAAAATTCAAGAGTACCAACATGCAAATACCAATTAGGCATCCCAATGTAATAAGAGATAAGTTATCTTGGGACCATGGGAAAAAGAATGATCATTCAAGTTGCAAGTACGTAAATGTTGTTTGCTACATCTGTCATAATATGGGACACATTACAATATTTTATTATAATAGATTTAGAAGTCCCTCAAGATTAAAATATATATATGAAGCTCCTTGAGTGCATGAGAAGGATCAAACATTGGTATAGAATCCAAAGCAAGTTAGGAATGATCATATTGAGCCCAAAAGATAAGATGGACTATTTACTAAGGAGGAACAAAAGACTAAAAAGGATTCTATGCTATTTTAGACTACCTTCCATGTTCAAAATGAAGACATGAAATATATATATATATATATATATATATATATATATATATATATATATATATATATATATAGTGGTTATTCAATCCACATGATATGAGACAAAACTAAGTTCATCTCATTGAATAAAATGTTATAGGAATAGTGAGGTTTGGAGACAACACAACTACCAATATAGTTGGTAAGGGTATCTTGAGTTTGGACAATAGGAAGACCATGAGACAAAATGTGTTTTATGTGGAAAGTTTGACACATAACCTAATTAGTGTAAGTCATATGTGAAATCAAAAACACACACTAACCTTTCATGATAGAGGGTGTGAGATAAGGAGAGCCAAATCAATAAGGCTAATTGTCAATGCTAAGAGGACTAAGAACAATCTATATTTCTTTAATGAGATCAAGAAGGAGAGATGTTTTATGATAGATATGGATAAAATTTGGCTGTGGCACTAAATATTATGTCACCTAAACTTTGATAATATAGTTAAGATAAGCACTAAGAAGTTTGTGAAGAACATGCCTAAGATCACCGAAATTATAAACATACTTTTCAAAGCATGTCAACATGGTAATTAGACTAGAAGTAGATTCAATTACAAGGAGTACTCTACTAAAATAACCTTGGAGTTAATACACATTGATCTCTATGGGTCTATAATAATTCAAAGCATTCAAGGAGATAGCCACTTCATTTTAATCATAGATGACTACACAAGAATGACTTAGGTTGCATTCTTGAAAGAAAAGTAAGAAGATCTTGAAATGTTCAAGGAATTCAAGGATCTTGTTAAGAATGAAAAGAATGGGAAAATAAAGTGCCTAAAATCTACCAGAGGAGGAGGGTTTTGGTCTAATGAATTTTATTACTTACGTGATGTTTATGGAATAAGGAGACAGTTCTCAGTAACTAGGGCACCTTAGTAAAATGGGGTAGTGGAAAGAAAGAATATGATAGTTCAAGAGATGGCTAGAATTATGTTAAATGAGTATATATTATCTGATGGATATTGGAGATATGTAGTACTCATTATAGTCTACATTTTGAATAGAGGGAAGATAAGGACTAATGGCAACAAGACTGCTTATGAACTATAGAAAGGCAAACCTGCTAATGTGGAACACTTTAGAGTGTTTGGGAGTAAATGTTTCATCAAAAAAGATGATGAAGACTTAGGAAAGTTTGATTCTAGATCTAATGAAGGTCTATTCTTAGGATAATCATCAATGAGATCATCCTATATATTATAACAAGAGGTTAAAAAAGATAGTGGAAAGCACTAATGTGTAGATTGATGAGATAAGGAAATCACACTCATATTCAAATGATACTTTAGAGAATATAGAATTCAAGAATGAAGAAGAGACTATATAGGTTGATGAGGAAGAAGAAGAATAGGAGAGATATGAATCAAAAGGCCCCTTAAGGTAGATTCCAAGAGATCATCCTAAATCTGAAATCATTAGAAACAAGAATGCAGGTATCCAAATAAGGAAAAGATTGGTAAGTAATCTAAATGAAGATAATGTTACTCTATTATCTAAGATTGAACCTAATAATCTTATAGAATCAAGAAAAGAAAATATTTAGATAGGTGTTATGAATGAGGAATTAGACCAAATAGAGAAGAATGAGACTTGGGAACTAGTTTCTAGGCCTAAAGACAAGAATGCCATTAACACATAATGGGTGTTTAGAAATAAGTTTAATGAAGATGGAAAAGTCACTGGGAATAAGGCTAGATTGGTATGTAAAGGATATGCACAAGTTGAAGGGGTAGAATTTTATAATACCTTTGTACCAATATCAGGGTTGGAGGCTATCATATTTTTTCTAGAATATGAAAGATTCAAAGGGTTCAAGGTATACCAGATAGCTGTGAAATCTACCTTTTTGATTGGGAATTTGGAAGAGGAGGTGTACATAGAAAAACCTGAGGGGTTATCACTATCAGGTGAAAAGGACTATGTTTCCATATTGAAAAAGGCTCTTTATGGTCTAAATCAATATCCTAAAGCTTGGTATACTAGGTTAGATAGGTATGTGTCGGATCAAGGATTTAAAAGAGGAGTTACAAGTAGAAATCTATATATAAAGTCAAAAGATGACCATTAGTTAATAGTAATTTTATATGTGGATGACATCATATTTCATGGAAATAATGAGAACATGGCCAAGGGATTTGCATAGGTGATGAATAAAGAGTTTGAGATGTCCATGATTAAAGAACTATCATTCTTTTTTAGGTTACAAATCACTCAATCTAAAAAAGGAATACTCATTTCCCAAGCCAAGTACATAAGAGATATTTAAATAAGTTTGAGATGGAATATTACAAGGTAGTTAGTACACCTATGATCATAAGGTGTAATTTGATCAAGGAAGATGAGTCTCCAAAGGTCAATCAAACATCATATTAGTCAATGATTAGAATTTTTCTATACACTATTAAATCTTGACCTAACATCATGTAAGTAGTAGGTATTATGGGAAGGTTTCAAGTAGATATAAAGGAAAGTCATCTACAATCATCCAAAAGGATACTCAGGTATCTCAAGGGGACTATGGAGTATGGGTTGTGGTACCTAAAGAGTAAGGAGTTCAATTTGAGAGCCTACATAGATGCAGACTAGGAAGGAAGTCTAGATGATATGAAGAGTACTAGTGGAGGATATTTTTTTCTAGGTGGGTTCCTATTTTCATGGATAATCAAGAATCAACCATAACTATCATTATCCACTTGTGATGCTAAGTACATTATAACAACTTCATGTTACACTCAGGTCCTATGGATGAGACTGACCTTAAAAAACTACAAGGTGGAGTATGATCATCCTCGACTTATCTATTTTGATAATAAAATTTCTATAAGCATCTCAGAAATCCATTTCATGCAATCAAGGACTAAGCACATTCCCATCAGGGATCATTTTATAAGAGAGTAGGTAAGTGAAAAAAGTGTCAGACTTGAATATGTTTCTACATAAGATAAAATTGTAGACATTTTAGCCAAACCACTTTCAAAGGTAACATTTAAACACTTAAGATAGGGATTAGGTGTAATTCCTAACCCTAGCAATCATTGAAGAATCTATGTACTTATGGGGAGCTAATCAAGTGGTTTGTTAGATCTAAGAGTAGGTGAGTTGTTTCAAGAAGTTATTCGTGGAGATAGAGGGAACATGTTTGTATTATGACTCATAAACTCATAGTCCTATGTGTTGAGTATTTTGGTTGCAAGGAGTGTGATCCAAGAATTTGAAAACATCACTTTCTAATTTATGTCAAAAGGGGAGAAAGAATATAATGTGGAGATAAGAATGATTAGTGTGAAGTGTGTTTTTCCATCAATGACAAAGGGGGAGATTGATGAGGATTGTTCCTATAGTTGAGGATTGGCATTGATGTCAAAGGTTATTTATAAGGTATCTATAGTTCTTATTTTCATTAATGTCTCAATGGTACTCTAGTGAGTGTTGTGTTGTAATAATATAAAGTGTTGAAAGTTATTTGGCATGGTCATGAGGTCATAGTTCTTCATGAATCCATTGAAGAGTGTAGCTATGAGAGAGAATATTGATCAATATTTTAGTGATTCTAAGATTGTAAGATATGATTGGTATATGTTATTATGACTAAATGAGTGATGTGAAGGTTATCATGGAAGGTCCTTATTGTCAAATTTGTCAAGCGATTGAGCCTAATAGTGTCTTGAGAAGGTATGTGCATAAGTTGCCTAGTCTTATGCATGAAGAGTTATGGTGGCATGGTGAGATAGATGTTATTAGGCACGTAAAGGTTATATAATATTGATATCAAGTGTCTTTGGTGACAAGGTTATTGTAAAGTATAGTTATGGTATGAAGAGACTTTGTGTGTAGGCATAAGCTTGGTTACATGGTGAGATAAGGTTGTATAAGGATGTTTGACATTGTTTGAGCATGTGAGTGAAGTATTGAGATCTTGAAAAAAGGTTTGAAGGTTAGTTCAAGGCCTAATGAAGTGTGAATACTTAGGTATAAAAAAAAGGTGGTGAGAGCATGGTATAATGAGGCACAAGGTTTAGTTTACAAGGAAAGTATGCATAGGTGAGCTTTGTCAGATGTATGATAGGTTTTCCCAGGTGTATTCATGAAGTTTTAGGTCAAATTTTGAATGTTAAGGCAAGAAAAAGTTCTTTGACGTATTTTGAGTGCAAAAAATGAAGGATGCTCGACTTGAGAATGATTTTATTATGCTAATAATATATTCAAACATTTCATGGGAACATAATATATTTATGGTATATGGGTAAGTGTCCTAGCTAAAAATTATAGGCATTAGTTTTTAGATTGAGGGGTTATGATTTATGAATTATTTTTAAGAATGAAAACAAGTTTAAACCCTCTTAGAACCCTAATAAGGACCTAATGTTGAAGACATTAATAAAAAAATTCAAATAATGGATTGGTATGCTCAGGTAAGTTATTTGAGTTTGTAGTTAACTCTCCCAGCCACTTCCATGTGTGATTGATTTTTTAGGCATGTGAGTAGACCCTACAAGAAAGTGATAATTTACTAAAGATTTAATGTAGCAGTCAGAGTTGACAAATTAAAAGTATGAAAATAGATGGAGGTTTATGTCCATGAAGTTTTATGTACATGTTATATCCCTTAAGTGTGTTAAATCGGTCATCCAAGTTAGCTAGTCGCTAACAAGATAAATGGTGGAAATAGTGAGAAATATAGGCAACAATGAGAAGATGATTAGGAATGTGTTATCATGATAGAGTGATGAAACCAAGTGCATGGATATGTTTTTTAGGACTGGTATTACATATTCATGCTTGGTATAAATCTTGGAATTTATTTACAATGGTGAAAATGAAGAATCCAAAATGGCTTGTCTAACTCAGTGAGATCTGTGTGTAGTGAGGTCAACAAATTGGTTTGTAATACCAATAGTTTATACTAGAACATATGTTGTTTATATTTTAAAATGGTTTGGATATGTAAGAGTATCATACACATACATCATAAGTATTTTAAAGTGGTCATATAGGTCTTGAAGGCCTGAGTCACCATGACTGCTCTTTGAGGAAAACTGATAGTTCTGAGTGAGCAAATTATAGGAGTGTTTTTTAGGCTTTATGCCCTAATTTGAAGAGTCTATTTCACTTTGTAAAATTTTTAATGTCTTGGAGGTTCTATTTATATGATTTATTCTCATGGTTTTTTATATAGATAATGTTTTATCTTTAGTTGTTCAAGACAAACCTTTTTGTATGTGTGAAGGCCTAATGTGAATAGTACTAATGGTGTGCTTCAAGTGGTGGTTGTAGAAAAAATATGTCATGAACATAATATGGAATTAATGGGGGTATATTTTTGTGGTGTATTAATTTTTTTTCATGTGTGGAGTTTTTAAGTGTTCCAAATATTTAAAATGGAAATGTGTACTAATGAAATCCTAATTGAATTAGGTTTCCTTAAGGCTTAAACAAATTTTTGATCTTGTAAGTTATAGATGAAATTTTTTAATGATTGATTCATGTATGAAATGTGTTAAAATACATATTTTAAGGGTAATAAAATTTTCAAAGTGTGTATTTATTACCAAGAGGTGTGTGATCTAGATGATTGTATAAAAATAAGGCCTAATAAGCCTAATTGTATAGCTAGTTAGCATGGAAGTACAAGCAAAGGAAATAATATTTTGAGGAGATTAAGGAGGTATTTTAGAACATTATATGGAGGTAGATAAACTATCATGAATATATAATAGGAGTAATATAGATGAATATCAAGTTCATATGACCTAATCTGTCTTGAAGAGACCTAGGTGAGCGAAGAAGCCTAGAAGACAGTTTGAGGGAGATACAAGAGTGAGCAGAGATAAATAAGGTGATCATAATATATTGTATGATAAATATAGTGTTATGAAGGTGGTAAAATAAATCAATTATCTAAGTTGGTGTTGAGTGATTTAAGGGGTTGGTGGCTCCTTACAAGTTGGTGTTTACGAAAGCTTAGCTGGGTTGGTGCTTAGCTAGTTGGGGTTGGTACTCCATGTGGAGTTGATGCTTCACTAAATTGTGATATTTTGAATCATAAGACTATAGTCCATTTGTAAGGATTAGTGGGTTTTTTTCCCATTGGGGGTTTCCCACATAAATGATGTGTTATCTTGTGTAATCTTGTTTCATGCTTATATGGTTGATTACTTATGCATTGATTGATATATATGTTGATGTGATCATTCATGTATGCTCAGAAGGAATTGAAATAAAGTTTTTAAGAGATTGATTCAACCCCCCATTCTTAGTCATTATGTTTCCAACAATTTAATCTATTTATAGATCATGAATCACTTAAATACCTCAGGAATAATCTAAAGTTAGATGGATGCATTTGATGATAGATTGTGATCTTTCAGGAATTTTAATTTTCTATGATGGTCAAACTAGGTAAGGATAATTGTGGACCTGATTACCTATTGTGAATTGAATATAGTGAACTAATATGTGCCATTAAGTATGGATTACTTGATGTGTAGAGTTTTCAAGTCATATGCATGATTAAAAAATTAGAGGATATCATAGTTTTTCTTAGTACAGGTTCAACACCAACCCACCTTAGTACTCAATAAAAAATTAATTTGCTAGTCATGTTTTTAATTTATAGATCATTGGAGGTGACCTTTATAATATTGGATGGGATGAATGATTATAGCACTAAATGATGTAGTACGAGCATGCTGAAGTTATTTAGTAGGTTCATGAAGGTGTCATCTGAGGACATTATACCAGTGATGCTACAATGTGAAAGGTTCTATTAGTTGAGTTGTGGTGGCCCACTCTATTTAAGGATGTTGAAGTTTACATGTGATAATGTAATATCTATCAACATGTGGGTAAATAAAATTGAATAGATGTTATGATCCTTCATCTAATACTTATGCATGAACCCTTTGAGAAATTGGATTTTGATTATTTTAGACCTATTACTTTAGTGGGGATGTGCACTTAGATGCTCTATAAATTACCACCACTTATTACCTAACTCACTTGGATGAATCAATGCCAACTCAAGATTGTATTTCTACAACTAATGCCAAATTTATTTGGGAAAATATCATTACAAGGTATGGATGTCCATTAATTTTAACTAGTGATTGTGGAACTCATTAGCTTAATGAGACAATCTGCATCCTTTTGTCTGAGTTCATGATTTTCACCACAAGACTACACCATATCACCCTTAGGACAATGGTACATTTCAAGCATTCAATAAAATCTTGGATCATACATTGATGAAGATTTGAAATATTGGTCACATTAACTAGGATGATCACATTTATCTGGTATTATAGGTATAAATAAGAGTAATCCCTTTAAACTTGTCTTTGGTGTCAAAGTCATTCTCCCAATTGAGTTCCATGTACCTTCTTTACATATTACACATGAAGGTTGGTTGGGTGATGAGGAATATTTGAAAGCATGCCTAGATGCTTTACTATATTTGGATGTAACATGTTTTATAGTGAATTAGAGTCAATGAGTGGAGAAATATAAACAAAAGGCCTAACATGATAGACATATTAAGAATAAGAATTTTTCTTTGGGTATGGATGTGTTGGTTTATGACTCCATGTTCGTGTTCCATTTAGGAAAACTTTGCATCCATTGGGATGGTCTATTTATTATTCATAGTATTCATACCATAGGTACGGTTAAGTTTAAAAGATTAGATGAATAGTTCATTCCAAGATATTTCAATGGTAGTCATCATTTCCCCTACTATTCTGAGTGATGTTTCCCTTTTGTTAATAAGACATATAACACTAGCTTAATTTAGGATTTTGGTTTATTTTTCAATAATGTGTGATATTGGTTTCATGCCCTTGTTTAGGTTTAGATTAAAAATTAGTTCTTTTTTATTTTCTTTGTCATGTCATGGAGGACCACGAACATATTTTAGTGTGTGGTAATAAGTGTGAATGAAGTAAATCTAGAAAGTGCAAAAGAAATGTGGAAGGTAATGCATGCAAAAAAGGGGCACACAAAATGAACCACATAAGGACAAGTGGATAAAAAGGATGCAGTACATAACTTCTATGTGGAGTAAAGATATAAGAAAGTAGATTTTTGCCTTGGAAATGGAAATTTTTAAATTCTTTATAATTGTCATACACTTCATGAAAAACACAAGATGGGACAGATGTGTTAAATGCAATAAAATAATGTGTAATGACAAGTGTGTCAAATGGACATCATGGAAATATCATTAGAGGCATTAAATGTGTGAAATGATGGATGAGGTTATAGGGAAGTAAATGTGCATTACCCCTCAGATCTATACAAGGATAACCATTTATCACTTTTACAATTTAATTTTGCTAATTCATGAATTTATAGGAGCATAATAAATTTTGATAAGAGAAGAAGTACCTGGTGAATCTGAAATTTAAGAAGAAATCATACCACAACAAACTAAGAGAACAAAAACTAAAATATCTAAGATGATATGCAAGGTGAATAAGAAAGCAATAACATGACCCCCACTCCTAGTATTTATAAAATAAATGTAATGTGATAAGCAAATGTTGTGCATAGAGAAGTGGGAGTCTAATGTGATGAATCGGTAAGTGTTTGACTATAATTACCACCAACTAGGGAATGAAGTAGAGTTACAACATGACTATAAGGTTAAGTGGAAGAATATCAGAAATGAGTTTATCTATGATGTTACTATTTTCAATAGCTTTAATTATGTTATAGGTTTATAGCTATTGGATCTACCTTACTTTGGGAAACCCATGGAGGTCATGAGTTTTATTATCTCACATGTACATGAAGATTACTTTTATTTTACAAGGTGTAGGATGAGGATCATTGCCCATAGAGTTATAAAAGTTATAGGTAGATAATTCATAGGCATTAACCTTAATGGATATTTGGAGGATCAAGAGGAAATTAAAAAAAATAATAGTGGTGCTCGAGTAGTATAAGCAAGGCCATGCAATGTATATAGTTAGTCTTCAGGATCCTTCCCTTCAAGTGGATATGTGCTTGGTTATAACCAATATTGGAGGTGTGGATAGATGGAAATAAGTAGATATGGAACACTTGTATATATCCCTCTAGATAACTCTAGGGGTCAAGTATAATTATTCACCGTATTTTAATAAATGGATTATTACAAATGCAAATAAGGCCCACTACCTGCCTAATCAAAATTTTTCTTTGGGAACAATTATTTTATTATTGGTATTTGACGAAATCACTGTGTCAAAATACACTATTGGTGAGTTGAAGTGGCCTTACCACATAAAAAACAAGTCTCTACCTGAGAGGTTTAAAGCATTCACATACCTTAGCCCTATTACCCCTACTCACAAACCAAATATGAAGGGCTAATATGATGGACTGAAGGAAGATTTTCATTACGAGTGGCATGTACCCAAGGACTTACTTATGGAGATAAGATTACAATCCTAATTTTTAGTAAATTGACATTTTTATTTAGTGTTCCTCCATATGATACCTTCAAATGAACTGTCTAGGTGGCTCAAACTACTATATGCTTTTACTGATAGGTATTTTATGAACATTATTAATAGAATATATGATGCATGACTTATGAAGAATGATGCTAAAAATATTAATGTTGAGAGTCAAACTCTTCATCAAATGTATGTATATTCAGGGAATAAGTCCTATAGAGAAAAAATAAAGTCACATAATCATGGCATCAAAGCCCAACAAATATTAGTCGGGGACTCGATTCATTTATTTTTTTACATGTTGAATCCAAATAATAAGACATTAAGGAGTGTTGAGGATAGGAAAGAAAACACTCCACCCTCAGTAGATATTAGAAAGAACTAGAAACAAAAGAGGTTGAGGCATGATGCTAGCATGAGTGCACAACTTGAACAACTAAAGTGGCAAAGGACTGACCCTTCAACACTAAGAGAGTACGTGCCTATAGGTCAACCTAAAGTATTTGATTCCACCACACATAATTTTTTCCTTCATAATAATATAATTCAACATCTAAGGATGGGGAATATAAATAAAAAGTAGAGAATCTAAAAGAAAAAATAGAGTGGAGACCCTCCCCTAAGGAAAAAGAGGAACAATAGGCCACACCAAAGCTAGAGAAGGATCCCTCACCAACACAACATGAATAATCCACCATTGTTGACACATAAGTGGACATTGGGCATCTAAATAGTGAAGAGGGGACCACCATAAACACAACTTTGGGTATGGGTGACCTTGATTCCAATACAAATCACCAAGAAGAGAATTTGGATGCATAAATACTTGAGAGTGATCCCTCTAGAAGGAAGGAACCTATTGATGAATATGTATAGTAGAGACCACTAACTACCAATGAAACCCTTTCAATTCATGCCAAATATCATCATAATGTGCCTAAAAATAACTTTTATATGTGGGAATATTTCCTTAATGAGGACTCGACCTAGCAGACTTAGAAAGAACTTTCTTTTCATAATGATATATAATGAAGAGTGCCATTTTGAACTACCTATAGATAGTATTATTATGGCATTAAGAGAGCTGAAACTCCATATAATTTGGGTGCATCCTCTATAGTGCACAACATCTTAGGCAAGCATAACACTTTTTAAATTTGTTCACAAAGTGACAAGGCAAAATGCCTTGTAGGAATTTGATGTAAAATAACTTAAGAGGAAATATTAACAAGTTTTTGCTCTCTATAATAAAGAGTTCATAGAAAAGATAAATATCGAAGAGGAGTTAAGAGAAATCAAGTGAAAACTAGAAATAATGATGACAACTAGTGTTAAGACCCTAAAACTCTGCAAATCTATTTTTGAGTAGGATTCGGCCCTTATAGATGGAGTTCCTCTTGCTAGAGAGGTTATTGATAAATTAGCAACCCTAGTGAAGCTATTGTTTTAAAAATGTAAATACTAACCTAATCCTTAGAAAAAGTAAACTTGGATGATAGAGCAATTTACTAAGGCCATCAAAGTGTGTAAGATATTTTTGAATAGAGTTAGTGATATAATTCCCATCCTTGATGGGTTTTTTGTTACACTAGTGTGACCTAGAAATTTTTTGGAATCAAGGCTTCAAGCAGAAGAAATTCAATGCCAAAAATTGGTCAAGAGTGTGTTGATAATAAAATATAGAGTTGAATGTGCCAAAAAATTTTAATATGTGGAGGCCTTAGAAAATAAAATAAATTCTCACCATTAGAAGTTGAACACCAATTTTGTAGTAGTTTGAGGATAGGTTTTGATAGAGGTTACTTCACTAGAGGATGTTAATAAAGATGCTTTTGAATCACTTAAGCATTTAACCCTTCATGTAGGCAAATTTTTGGAACAAACTAAGGAGATTGAGTGGATTAATTTAAGTAGTCAAATAAATAACTTCTAAGATCTAAAATGCATTAAATAATTAGGAGGAAGTGAAATGATATTTTGAATAGATGGGACCTGAGTGTTTTCTAGTAAAGGGACCTAAACATAATGCATAGTTCAAGACAAGCTATTAGCTTAGTGTGGGGTGATGTTGGCCCCTCAGTTTTTAATGTATTTTGGCTAATTACTTTTTAAAATATAATGACATGGAATACCATGGCATGGAAGATCATGGTATGGGAGACCATGGCATAAAAGAGGCAAGTCACATGGTAAAAGGAGCATGAAACACAAATAACCTAAGAACATAAGACTTAGATATTAGTGAAAGTCTTTGGAAGTTCATGGGAAACATAAATGGTAGGAAATGGTTCGCATGAATGTTAGATAAGAATAGTCAAGCATGAATCCAACACTAATCTATGAGAAAATAGGCAAAAAATGATGAGGATATAACATAGAGATATAATATAGGGAAGTGAGTCCTGGTTCCTTAGGAATTCATTGTGAACATCTTACCCCAAATAATTAATGTTAATGTTTATTGGTGAGTCATCTTTTTATAATTACTTTGGTAACTAAATGGTCTAGGTAAACAATGTATAAATACCACCTTATTTTACTTAGTATTGTTATTGATCATGATAATCTTGGAGACATTGTAATCTTGGATATGACTTATGAATGTAATGAAAGGAATCTTATGTGTTGATGAGATACCTATGTAATCTATTCATGAATATAATGAAGTTATTACTATTTTGTTATCAGTTTGCACCCAACTTCTTTTTCTTTCCTTAGTTAAGTAATAAATGAATAGTTCAGAGTTAGAAACAAAGCTAAGTATGAGTTTAGGACTAAATTCCTATTCAATGACCCTATCGTAAGAATGTAAATGAATAAACCTTCATGAAATAAAACCAATGGGAACTTGTCTTAAGCTGTATGCTTTGGGTGAGCATGTGAGAGCCTTTTCTTATGTGATGTGATGGAATGATAGCTCATTGGAACTCTTGTTTTCTTAGGCACACAACTAGGGAAAATATATGTTAGATTAAAGGAAAATATCCCAACACTTCTCCTCCTTTATGTATATAGAAAAATCAAAATTTAATTTTTTTGAATGTGTATATAACTAGGTCTAGTTTGTCACCATATATAATTTTAATTTTTTTTTGTAAATGGATGTAAAAGTACATAAAATAATAACTATCTATAGAAAATTTATATTTTAACTCATGAAATTAATAAATATATAATAAATAATTAAATGTATCATGCGGTAGAACAAAATATATTTTTAGAATGTACAACCTTAGGTTTAGATGCTTATAACATTTTCATGAAATGCCCTTTAAAACTTAAGATGGTTTTCATGGCAAAAGGTCAATTATGTGACAATCACCTAAAAACATGAATTATGTTTTCTATTACAAGGTCTAAATATCATGCTTATAAATTTTTAAGAAAGTTAATGAGATATGAGTAAGGCATAATACAAATAAGTAAAGAAACATGGAAGCAATAAAGAATTGATCACTACATTAAAACCATGAGGAAGTTTTGGAATCTAAAAGAGTTTTTTGGTAAAATTCATTAGATAGACAAAACAAAGAAAATAATTTGAAAATAAGCAAACCATTCATCCTATAAGCCCAATTTACGTGTGTATGAATTAATTTGGGGAGGGGGGAAAGTCGAAAAAAAACTATTTTTTCCCTAACAACAATTCCATGTACATAATTATTATAACTGTGTATGTGGTTCTTAAAGTTAGTATCAGTCATTACCAAGGCTAAACTACATGCATAATAACCATGTACATGATTGTAGGCCAATAAAAAAAATGAAAGACAAATCATTTGACATTTTAAATAGTATAAACTGCAAGTAATAATAATAAGGGTAAACCTGCATTTTGGTGAAACAAGTTTGAACAAACAAGAATCCACATTTTAGAGCCACCTCCCCATATATTCGATAATTCCATGCCAAATTAGAGGTAATATAACATGTTTTAGTGCAATTACACCTTATATTTTTCAATTTTGTTGTATTTTTCTTGAAATTATTTGTATTTTTATGTGTTTTGGTGCATACATCTTCACATGTTGTGGCTAATGTACCATCACCTAACCCCAAAACTCTCCTCACCCTCTAAGCCCTCTAATCCCATAAAACCCTCTAAGCCCTCCTCACCTATAAATCCCTCCTAGACCTCCTTACCTACAAAACTCTCTTAGCCCTATTGAAGTTATTAAAGTCCCCCAAGGTAGTCAAGAGGATTTAGCAAGCCACATAGTAGATAAATAACTCAAACTTGAGAATATAATTAGGTCATTAAGGGATCCACGTTAAAACAATCCCCACTAAATTCCCCTAGAAAACACACTACATGTATTAGTAGATTAGGGTGAGTCATTAACATGTCAAATTGATAAGTGGGATGACTATAAAAATAGATGTAGGACATACTATTACAAAAACCTATCAATTGCCATTGTGAAATATAAACACATATCCAAAGCCCAACTTTGTGCCTTATTCACTAATGGGATGACTGGTGCACCACTTGATGTGATATCCAAATAGATTCCAATCTATTGGTGCACTCATGATTTACTCAAACATAATTTTTGGGATTGATGGTGGATGGTCTTTAATCACCCACCTTGAAACAATAATAAGGTCATACCTTATTTTCTATGAAAATTACATTATGAGTTTGTGTTAAATGAAATCCCAGATTATTTTTATTTCCCAAAGTTCCAGGATAAGGGAAAGGGCTCTACACAGGATAGGCTAGGTGCACGCTATGCACCTAATCATATAGTGAGAGCACATGTTGACCAACCCCATATTCCTAAGATATTACCCTATATATTCAAGGATAATGTAGAGATTAATAACTTTCATGTGCTTAAGGCATTTACTAACACCCTCATCCAACATATGATATAGGTTTCTCATACTCCTCTTGGGGAGGGTAAATGTGGTGAGGATTCATCTAGCACTACTACCTGACAAGATCACTTATGAAAATCATAAGGAATTGTATGCACTAGACCTGATGAGGATGAGGAGGTTTTCATTAAGTCCACTCAAAGTGGTTTTTCCATGGGCCTAGATGATATTGATATTTCTATGTTTTAGCTATCTACATTTCCTCTGCTCACCTTGCCTACCACTTCCTAGGTATGTTTAATATTCTAATTATTAAAAAAAAATGTTAGAGTTGTTAAATTCAAGGTATTTATATAATTTAAAATTTAATTTGATGTATATTAACTATTTTTATGTTTCAATAGGTTTGTACAGTCAATATGAGCAAGTGTGTTGCTCATAGTGCACTTACGATTTATACCTATACAAAAGTAATTTATAAAAAAAATTAATGTTATTGTTATTTGTATATATGTGTGTGTGCATGTTTAAGTGAATAATAATGATATTTTTTATGTTCATTTGATGATCATAGAATACACTCCATTGTCTATTAGGGAGGGAACAAATATAGGTGTTGTCACTATGATTTCATCTACACAACAACTCTTTAGGTACAAGGTCTAGTTTTATATTACATAATGTTTGATTGTAAATATGGATGTGTGTTTTTAGTTTTCATCTATACCTATGAAAATATTTGATTCAAAAAACAATTATTTACAAAGACTCCTCTATCGATGTCTTCCCATCCTCTCAAAATGATTAGCAGGGGTGGCATGGTATAGTTAGATAGTTTAATTTATAATTTTTCATATTCTATTTCAATGATTTAGTTTATAAGATAATTTTGACATTTTATTTTGTATGTATATATACATTTTTAGGGACCTATGCCTTCCATCATTAGGAGCATGCCATTGAATCATAGTAGTGATCCATTTCACACTCCTATTCACCAACATGAACCTATCATTGACCCTATTGAGCACTAGTCTCAAATTGACCATGACTACAAGAATGAGGTAAATACACCTATGAATAGTTTTTGTATGATTTCAAAAAATTAACATGTTATTTTTTAAAGTATATTATTACATGTACAATTTCTAAATATATTTGCATATGAATAGTTAGAGTTACAAGCAAGTTTATAGTCAAAGAAGACTTGTAGTTAATCTACTTAGAGTCCTTCAATTACAAGCAAGTAATACATGAGAGAGGAGTCAATAGGAAAGGTAAAGATAGTAATGCATTTTTATCATTAGGAGATCATGTCTTATGACATTTTGTATATGCCTATATGGTTTGATGTATAGTTGTTTGGAATTTTGTATATGCCTATATGGCATTGAACTCAATTATTGTATCATGTTCATATTTTATACGCCTTTATATATATATATACATATGTTTTTCAACATTTAGCTTTTAAATATTGAAGTCTATTGAATGTTGTTAAAATGCATGTATTTTTTTTAATAATTATGTTTATATTATTTAATAATTTGTTATGATTTTGAATAATTTTCATACTCTTTCATAAACCTTTATTTATATAATTTCATAATCTATCATATTTTATTATTATTACAAGACCAATAGGTTCTTATGTAATTAAAACATGATCATCTAAAAACCTCTGTAAAAAATATGCTTGAAATACCTATGATTAGAATGTTGATCACAAACTCACCTAGCTCAATGCTTTGCCCTTGTTCTTTTCCACTAGGTTAATGGACTTCCTCACTAAAATATATTATTTTCAACACCAAAAATATATTATGATTCCTTAGGATTGTAAAATTCACCTCAATCACCTCTCAGGGTTTAACCCACTCTAAAATCTCTAGTATCCTCTTGCAATCAATCTTATCTCACTCTCTCAGTGTACCTTATAGGCTTGTCTAGTCCTATTGTCATCTTCCTTATCTATGGAATTAAAGTAACCTCCAATATATTCCAACCTCCTAACCTATCCTCAAAAATTCCAACCAAACTTCCTTTAGGTCCCCAAATTTTCTTTGTACCTATCTTAAACTTTTGCCCAAGTAGGGTTACAAGGCCTAGTAGGCCTAATTCACGTTCTCAAAACTTATTCATTCTCTTGATACATTATTTCTCACTCCTAACCCAAATATCATTCTAATCATACTAATTTCAATCTAACACAACTATTATGAAAAGCTTAGACCTATAATCTTCCACCATATCCACTTACTACCCCTTGTTGGCTTTAAAGACTAGGCCTGCAATATGTCACTTGCTCTTTTATCTCCTTGTGTATTCCTACAATGGCACTTGAAAAAATTTCAAAAAATTCATTCACAACTTATCTCAAGTTATCCTAAGGGATCAAGGCCTTGGTCAAACTCATTTGGCACCATTATCCTAATTCAAGATTGTCCCTTAGGGTTTTATGCTTCTATCTAACTGAGTTTTGGTGATAATTAATGCCATAAACCTTATCTAAACTCTAATTAAACTTGAAATAAGTATATCCACATTCCTATACATAATCTCATACTCTTTACAAAGTTAAAATAGAATAAAACAACATTTTGATGGCTCTAACCCCTCAATTAGGGTTTTAGTAGTCTAACTTGGTTGAAATCATTCAAAATTTTATATCTCCACTTGGGCACACTGTTCATACCTCCTTCCACTTGAAACATACCCTAACACTATTTTCACACAATTATCCACTTGATAAGACTTATAATATGTAAAACACTCCACTTCTTGATGACTATCCCATATAATATTAGATAACATAACTACAACCCTACAATTCATTCACCTTATCACCTCCTTTCCACCTTAAAACTACTCACACACCTTGATACCTATAAATGCAATTTTTATATGAAAAAATCCATTTGATAAATACATTTTTCTTTCTCTTTTTCACTGGGTTTGAATATATTTTCTCTCTAGACCCCCTTCTTGTCAACACCAACATGACCTTATGTTTCCTCAAACCTTTGATATTCACCTTTTCACCTCTCAAGATCCATCTCCGCTCTCTTGCTTGCATTCAATCTTCCTCACAATCTCCACTCATAGAGTAGGTCTTGGAATATTTGTATTTAAAATTATCTTAACACTTAAAATCACTTATAATAAATAACAACCACTTATAATGGCTTAAAACATGCCCACAAACTTACCTTAACATCATCAACTTTTCCCTTCTCTTCTTTCACACTTTTTCCCTATTTAGGCTACAAGGCCTAGTAGGCCTAGTTCACTCTCTCACTACTCATTCTCTCACTACTCATTCTTGTTTACTTTCAACATTAATTCCATGCTTCTCATACTCATTCTAATCTAACTCAACTACACACACGTCTTTACACCTTTGTCCCTTCAAGTTTCTCACCTTTCTTATTCCTCGACTCTTAGCCTTACAAGGCCTAATTAGGATTCATGTGTCCATGACTAATATAACTTATCTTATTGGTATAATGATACTTATAACACATAAAATACCTCACCCACAACCTATTACATCTCTTCTAAAGATCTTAAGTCCCTTCTTGATCTCACCTAACAACTACACTCTATTATAGACCTATCCCACTAGGATTTTAGGCTTATTTTGGATTAAGTTTTTGACATATATCATATGATATACCTTAAATAAACTCTAAAACACCCTAAACACTTTAAAATTTCTTATTTCCACTATTCTACATAATTTCATTCCCTTTGTATGGACTAAACACAAGTTATGGGCATTTTTGTGCATTAAGACACTAACCAAGAGGGATGATGGCCTTAACTTACTCAAGAAGTGAGTTAAAACATTAGAAGGAGGAAATAGATATTTATGGACATTTTTATTTTGGCACATACCTCCATGCAAGTTTCTATCCCTCCACCCCACCTAAAACTCCCAGAAATGCCCAATTTGGTCTTTCTAGGCATCAAAAAGCCCATAATTAGCTTGGGGATCAAAAAATGAGTTTTAAGGATCACCTCTCTCCCTTATTGGGCTAATTTTATAGGTTAAAATGGGGTATACCTATGGGAGTTATAAAAACTCAAAAATTCTTCATAAAAGTCACAAATAAAAATTCTCTATAAAATGCCTATTTGTTGCCCTATAAGGGACATAAAGGTGTTTTAAAGTGACTTGGGATCATTTTGTCTCTTTATGAGGTGGATGTTCATCGATTAAAGTCTTAAAAATATGATAATTGATTTTATTACCACATTATTGGCCTATGAGCATGCCCGGTTAGGAGACAAAGCACCCATTTCATCCTCAAGTAACATTGACAACAAATGTTATCAACATGTGGCCAAGTTGGATATCTCTACCTTCAAGGGATCAGGGCTGAAAATAGCATATAAATTTTTTTTGAGGTGTGTATTAATTTATAGTAACCTATTATTATCCTTGAAATACTCCTAGTTAGGATATGGAGCACCTATTCTTTGCTTAAGATGACATTTCCCTATAAGGCAAACTTATTATTTTTAGGCAATCTTTGGATAGCCATAAAACAAAAACCATAAGTTGTAACCATGAACCTAAAGAAATATATTGTGCATTTATAATTATAGAAATTCACCCCTAATCCCATGAATCTAAAATAATCACTGAACTCATGGTAGAAGATTGTATGATCAGTCCTACAATGAAACTTTTATGTAGTTAAGAGATAGGTTATTTTCCTCCAATAGACATTTCAACTTATTGAACCTATGATTACAAATACATAACTTTTTTTTAAAAAAAATGTGAAAATTACATGCATTCCCACTTTCATGACCTTCGAATCCATGCACATACATAATTTTTCAATAATTATGGCCTTAAGCAACATCGACAACAAATATTGTCAACATGCAAGCCAGGTTGGATATCTATACCTATAGGGTCTAATGGATAAAAAATATAATAATCACTATGTTAAAGGTTTATAATAATTTATAGGACCACATTCATGGAATCAGAGCATGCTAGTTAAGAGATGGAGCACCCATTCTAGCCTCAAACAACATTAACGATAAATGTTGTCAACATGCAAGCCAAGGTGAAGATCTCTACCTCGGGGGCATCATGGATGAAATTAGAATTTAAAACACATTGAGGGTGGTGATTACCATATAGGAACACATTTTTATCCTTAGTTCACTCCTGATTAGGAGATAGAGCACCCATTCTAGGTTCAAGATGACATTTTCATATAAGGCAAAATTATTATTTTATAGGCAAACTTTGGATAGGCATAGAACAAAAACCTTAAGTTGTATCCTTGAAACAAAAGATCTATATTGTGTGTTTATAATACCTCTACATTCACCTTAAATACCATTAATATAAAATAATTGATGAATTTTTGGAAGAATATTTATGTGATCATTCTTACAATGCAACTTTTATGTAGTTAAGAGATATGTTATTTGCCTCCAATAGACATTTCAACTTCCTAGATCGCTGATTACAAATTCATCACTTCCAAAACCTTAGGATGTGAAAATTACATGAATTAAAATTCCATGACCTTGGAATCCACATGGATATGTAATTTTGCAATAATTTTGGGCTTAAGAAACATTGACAATAAATGTTGTCAACATGCGAGCCAAGTTGGATATTTCTACATTTAGGGTCTCATGGCTGAAAAATAAAATTGACACCACAAGGGGGGTGGTAAATAAAATATATTACCACATTATTTGATTTTGATCATGCTCGGTTAGGAGACAGATCACCCATTCTAGCCTCAAGTGATGTAAGAGCATCAACCCCAACCTTATACATTTATAAATATAGTCAAAACAAAGTATTTAGAAGTTCTGTTCATGGTTGGATTTGAATTTTTAATAAGTGATATTTTATTTTATTAGGGTGATTAAATTTATCAAACATATTTTCTTGGTGTTTTTCACTTGAAAGTCCATTTTAGCCTTGGAAGAGTGCAATTATGATCTTATAAATCATAATACTAGGTAAAGGAGTTTATAAGGTCATGTTTATAGGTCTTGGTGATGAATAATGGATATTAAAGATCCTATACTTATGTTAAATATAATATCATCCTAAATTCACCTAGAACAAGGTTAAGACATGTCAAAACCAAGATAGACATGAAAAGAAGTCCAAACAAATGAAAATGAGAATGCAAGAATAGTTTGACTAAAGAATGAATTGAAGAAACATATTTTTATAAGATCCACCTATTTATGAATGATATTATAATGAATTTGATCATTATTATTAATTTGGTATGTTGTTCTAAATTATTTTCATGGTAATTTGAAAGATTCATTCAAGTCTTGTCCTAAAATAGAGCTCTGAGCATGGTTTTCAATACAAAGCTTATAGTTGGAAAAGATCTAGGCATAATAACTTGATGATCCTCAAAGATGAAAGTTTTTTAGAATCCACAAGGAGATATATGATTTGATTTTATATCTTGAAGATCAAAATTACTTAATATATGTTCATAAACTCAAGCAAATCTATGTTTTTCATAAATAGTAGACTGATAAATTATCTTTTCCTTAATATCCTCAAATTTTAATAAGTTCTTGTCAATTGAAGAAGTGAAGAGGAGTTAAAAATACATGTGTAGGAAAACTAATTGTCTTTATAAGTTCCATATAACTCAAGTTATTAATCTTTTTCAATTGTTTCTGGAGATAAAACCCTACATAGGTTTTAAGTGAGATTTTGGGTTTTAGAAAGTTTTAACACATGGGTATCATTCAAATTAGATCTATAAATTTTTTATAACATTTTCAAAAAAAATATAGGGTTTATAAATAGATTCACATGTGTGGAATTCTCATTCATGAAATAACTCAATCTAAAAGCCATTAAGAGACCTAATTGGGACTGTCTTAAAGTAAACTAGACATGTTTCTGAGATTAATACCCATGTGAGTCTTCATGAAAAATACATTTCACCAAATTGGTATCTATAATGGTGGAGATTTTTTTATATGGTGTTTTATATGAAATTTATCCTCAAAACTCAGTGTTTGAAGGGCTACAAGGCCTAAAGGGCTAATGAAGGCAATTTTTGATATGCAAATCAAAGTTGAAATATAGTATATTATTATGATTCAATTGTGATTTTTTAAAGTTATTAATTAATTTAATAAATTTAGAGGTTATTGAAAATTATTGAAACCTATTTTAGTAAAGATGATCATCATATGGAGTATGATTGTCAATTGGTGATAGTATATGTAAGATAATGTAAAGAGAAGATAAGTAAATAGAGATCTCAAAGATAGGTGTAAAAGGTTGGAAAAACCAAATAAAGGTATAATATCACCATTTTTTTCCAAATTTGTCAATATTACTTTTATTTTCAAAATGTTATCAAAAAGTTTGCTAATAACTAGATACTACTTAGGTTTGCTCCTCTCTTTAAACAATATATCAATTTCATAAAATAGAGTTTTTAGAACTTAATGATTAGGTTTATAGTATTAATTTACCATTTATAACATGTTAAAAACCTTATCAAATTTTTTATAACTCAAAACAATCAAAAACTCATCTTTCCTCAGACACAAACTTCTAAAAAAATTGTCTTCTACAGGTATACAAAAAAAAGTCCTTTGTACCCATAATTATGGAGCTATATTTGATCTCAAATCACTTGGATAAGGTTTTATATGTCATTTCATAACTTCTCACGAATTTTAAATTAGTTTGGCAAAGTATTTAGTATTTAAAGACCTTTTAGTAATAAAACCTTGACTGTGGTTTTACACAGAGATGTTGCAGACCAAGAGCTATTTAGTAATTGTTTATAAATTTAGTGGGAGGTTTTGAAAATATTCCACCTATAATGTAGTCTTATGGAACTCCCATACCATATATAATATTCAAAACTAATCCATACATCAACCTTCTTGTGTAACTAGGCCTCTAAAATCGATTGTAGATGTAAAACATAGAATTATGAGGGGTTTAAGGGTTCAACTGAGTTTTTAATCTTAAATAAAATATAAAATAACTTAAATTAAATTAAAATAGATAAAATACACTTGAAAATATATGATAAATCTCATTTTTTAAAACAAAAATCTTTTACAGAGTCCTTGCTTTCTTGAGACAGACCTACAACTTATTCCATCCCTGTAAACTAATCATTATTGTCCTTATTAAGTTGAAAACTAACCTTGTATGGTTCATTTGGATTAAGAATGATAATTATCAATTTTTTGGAGTTCAATATGATATTATAAATTAACCAAAATTTCTCAAATTCTATCGACTCACTTAAGTTCAACTTGGTAAATTGACCTAATATATAGGTCTTTGATGGTTACATTAGTTATTTAGGATAAAAGTGATAATCAAGATATTTTTAAGTTTTTAAAATCAATAAAACCTTTAAAAATAACATTTACTCATGAACCTATACTAAGAACATCTAAAAATTCAAATTTGACAATTTGGAGGGAAACTCTCCTAACACCACAAATGAATCTAAACACACTTATATTTCCCAAATAAATACTTATTGAGACTAGACAAATTTAGTAATACTATTTCAACCTATTTACAAAGACAAGTTCATGTAAATTGAAGATGCACCTACATTAGGTGGCATCATCAAGTAACATACCTTGGGGGTTTAATCTAAGGAACCACTAGGATTAGCTCTATTATTTATAGTATGAAGAATTTCTTCATGGTCAGATTCATGAACTTTCCATATAGTCCTTTTCAATGGCCTACCCTGATATTTGTGCATATGAATTTTTTTTTTACAAGAACCAAATTTAAATGGTGGATTATCTTCTTATTTACTTAGAAGTCTTCAAATAACCATACATTAGAATTTTTCACAAGATAGTGTCGAAGCCAATTTTTAGTAACTCAAACATATCTAATGGGATAGTGAATGTTTCCCTATATAAGACCATAAAAGTTAATTTATATTTTTCCTATAAATAATGACACAATTAGTATTTTGTCCCCTCCTTGTTATCCTCATCTATAATAACTACATAAACATGCCTTGCATCGTAAAATAAAACATGATTTATTAACATGATTTGATGATATATTCACCAAATTTAGTACACAAAACACATGTCAAATATAATATGGTACTTGGTTTCATTATATTAGACACATGGTCAAAATCATGGGATGATGTCATTCTGTAAGTTATAATGTTGATAGAACTTGATAAGTGTCATTTGGAACTGTAAGACTAGAACTTCATTCATCCACCCATTCTTATGACTTTCACTTATTCCAAACAAATTTAATGCATGTATAATAATAACATTTCATGTGCTTTGTATGAACCATCCATGAACTTGAGTTTAAGCTATGAAATGTGTGTAACTCACTCGATCCTATTACTATCATACAATCTTTATAGCTTACCAATTACTCAGCCTCCATGAGCCAAAAATATATATGAATAGTGGAATTGTTTTAATCACCATGGCCCATATATTCCTTACACCATTCAACTATGTTCTTTACACATGATAAATCAATAGCCTTTTCAATATTCAACTCCTCTCTTACAAGTGATCTTTTGACAAATGATCTTGCATCTTCATGCTCCCCTTTTTCATGACCTACTTTAGTGAAATTCCAAATATGTTGTACACTAGTGATCACATGCACATCCTTATTATCTAGTATAACATCCATGCATTTTAAAATTATGATGTGTAGGTATCTGACCATATATAATGTTGATTGAAAGTAATGTTCCTTTAATTCAAACTTCCATAAAATAACTAAAAAAAACCCTGAACATACTCTAAAGAATGTGTCTGATCATCACTGAAATAAGATTGGTACTCCCTTAATATTTTTTTATCATTCTTTTTACTATCAGATGAATGCATGAATGCTTTATGCATAAAAGTGAAACCTATATTGAATTGTAGTATTGTGACTGAACCTCTCTTTATGGTTCCAATGTGTAATTCTCTAAAAATTCAAATAATAAAACAATAGTACAAATTGGGAATGTGTACTTACTTAAATTGAATTTTTATTATAGCCATATATCTCTATGAGTTTTCCTTGCATATTTATATACAATTCCATCATTGAATTTTTAAATAAATTTGGAAACATGTATTTGTTCTATAACAAGCTTGTACCTTTTAGATTCCTTTCCATATTTCATTTGATGTACCATAAATTTATATTTATTAAAACTAACCAATTCTTATCTAATTCCATGTATACTATCCTCATGGGTACATGCTTTCAATTCTGGCAATCCACCACAATATTTTCAACTTTTATCTAAACATGCATTGTTATAAAATAATTGGCCATATGATCTTTCATAAAAAAACTATTAAAATGAATTACCTTGTATATTTTGATGGGGATTCCACTCCACACTCCTATAAAATTTTATTATTATGCAAAGTACAATGAAAATGACGAAAAATATCATAATTCATAGAAATTCAACATGTTTCCTACAACAACAAGTAGTGCATGTGTGATTAATTTTCACATAGAAGGGTTTTGCCATTTCAAAATACCTTTAAATAATATAAATATATGGATTATTTTCATCAAATTTAGAGTACAATTGTGTTTGAGTCATATCCAAAAAAAAAATTAGGATGTGGCTCATGGTTATGAGAACCAACGCTTTTGTTCACTACATATCTAATATTAGGCAATACCCTTATGTTATCTTTTTAAAATTATACAATTAAATATTTTAGGGTATTGGTTATAGCCTTGTATTTTTGTGGGAGTCTACCAAAGAATTTCCATAAGTTATTTTTACCATCAACATCAAGTATTTTATGTATCCAAATTGCTTTCATTAGTGTTTTTATATTTATGTGAAAATATTAGCTTGTTTTTCTAATCAATCATTTATTCTTTGATTTATCACTTACCAAAGAAGTTATAATAACCCGTCAGGCATGGTTACCATCTTTGGTGCATTTCTTCACACCTACTTGATGGTATGCATTATGATTTTTTTTTTTTTAAATTACCTTGTTTACACTATTAATATTAGATGTTATTAGTCCTAGGATGTTCATTATAGGTCTCATCTTAAGTACTTTCATCAATGTAACAAACAATTGGCATCTTTGAGTTTCATTTAAGTCTTGAAAGTTTTTGTCCCAAATTCTTTCAGCTTTTCTTCTCATATGGCATTGAAATATAATTTTAGGCATTGGTTTCAAAATGGATTCATCAATTTTAATTAAATACATTGGTTTTATTATTTAAATCCTAAGAGGTGTTCTTAATGGTATATTTTATTTATTTTGTGTTTCCATATTATTTTCTTCATTTAATGATATTCCCATATTTTTTTCTTCATTTTAACTTTCTCTAATAGGTGTTTCCATATTATTTTGATCATTATTAGTTTCTTTAAATCATGTTTCCATGAAATTAAAATAATCATGCATACTATGATCATCATCAAAATTAATAATAGTAAAATTTGAATGTGGACTTGCATTATAATTAGGTATACTGTCGCAATTAAAAATTGGAGTTTCATAATTTAATACAATATAATTGTTAGATTGATCATTATTTGTGATAATAAATTCATTAGGGATAGTAAAATTACCTACATAAAGTTTTTCATTCACTTCCTTTGTTTTTATCTCACCACTTCTAATTCATTTGATGTTTTCTACTTTGACTTCTTCTTAGTACTAAGAAAGCCATCACCCATGATTGCTAAAAGTTTTGAAATTTTGAGGGTGGGGATAACAATCCAATTATTATAAAATAAAACTAATTTCAATGTGAAGTACCAAGGGGGGACATCCATACAATTATTCTAAAATAATTAATAATAGTCCTATTTACTCTTTAATCAACCATGTGAGTTGATAATGATTTATGATTTTGATGGTGTAGACAACATTTTCATCATTTGCAACTAGACTTGAAGTGTTTAAAATGCAATAGATCAAGGGATAGTACTCTCAAAGTAAAAAATGATGGTTGGTGTGTTTTTTTAATTATTATTGATGAAATAACTGTATACATGGTAATAACATGTATGTGTCAATACCATGTAAATAATATAAAGTGTATGAAAAATTCACCTTAAACACTAAACTTTATACCCTATGGCCTATACCCTATACCTTATACACTATATCCTAAACCTTAATCCCTAAAACCTATACCCTAATCCCTACACCCTATACCATAAATATTAAACCCTAATTTCTAAATCCTAAGCCCTAGAAATCTTAAGTTCCATTAATCAATAATCTCTTAAAACCCTAAACTAATTATTTGAGTGGGCCAATTAACATCATTTAGACTTGGAATTAACCCTAAACCCTAAACCTCAAACCCTAAGATATAAACCATAAATCCTAAACCTTATACCTTAAATTGTAGACCCTAAGCCTTAAACCCTATACCATAAACCATAAACCCTGTGTATCATTTACCATAAAACATATACCTTAAAATCTAACCCTAAAACCTAAGCCTTATAGATCCTAAACTATAAATGGTAAACTCTGTAATCTCTAAATCAATCATTAAATCCCAAATTAATATCATTTAGACTAAGAATTTGGTTTAAAAGGCTCAATTTGGCCCAAATCACACCATTAATTACCTCAATAGACTAATTAATTCAATATGTGATGACATGGGGAATAATCAAATCCAAAAACACATTGCATGTTCATAAATAGGTTCAATCAACTCAAATTATCCTTAATTGCCTTTACGATGGACCTTATACTCTAAATTTTAAATCATAAAATCCCTAAACTCTAAGCACTTTAAACCCCAAGGCCTAAACCCTATAACTTATACCCAAATATATAGCTTAAGCCCTAATCCATAAATCCTAAGCCCTATAAACCCTAAACCACAAATCATAAACTCTTAAGACCCTAAACCAAATGATTTAGTCTTAATTAACATCCATTAAAGTAAAAATTAGGTTCATAAGGCTCAATTTGGCCCAAATCTCATCACTCATTGCCCCAATTGACTAATTGACTTAATTTAGGGTGACCTAGGGACCAATTGAGCAAAAAATCATATTTTATAGTCACAAATAGGTTCAAGGAGGTTAAATTATCCATAATTTCCTTTGTAATTGGATTTTATGAGTCCTAAAATATTTAAACCATATGCCTTCAAACACATTTTGTTCAAAAATAGGTTCAATTAGTTCTTTTAATCCTTAATTACTTTCATGATTGGACTCCAAACCCTAAACCCTATCTTGCATATACCTAAAACTCTAATCCCTAAACCTTGAAACCTAAATTATAAACCTTAAACCAAATGATTTAGCCATGCAATTAACATCATTTATAGTAATAAGTAGGTTGACAAGGATAAATTTGTTCTAAATCACATCACTCATTGCCTAATTAACCAATTTACTCAATTTATGGTGACCTAAGGGCTAATTGATCCCAAAATCACATTATGCAGTCACAAATAGGTTCAAGGAGCTTAAATTGGCCCTAATTGCATTTGTGATTAGACTGTATTCACTCTAAAACATAAAACATATACCCAAAAACACATTATGGTCACAAATAGGTTTAATTAGCTCAAATTATTCTCAATTGCCTTTGTCATTAGACACTAAATCCTAAACCCTATATTGTATATACCTTAAATCATAAACCCTAAGACGTAAAACCTAAATTATAAACTCTAAAAACCAAATTATTCAACCCTAATTAACATAATTTACAATAAAAATTATTTTTACAAGGTTTAATTTGACCTAAATCACATCATTCATTGCCCTAATTGATTAATTTGCTCAATATGTGGTGATCTAGTGGCCAATTAAGCCTAAAATCACATTCTATAGTCATAAATAGGTTAAAGGAGCTCAAATTGGCCCTAATTTCCTTTGATATTAGACCTAATGCATCCTAAAACATAAATCTTATTCCTAAAAACACAGTATGGTCACAAACCTAGGTTCAATCAGCTCAAACTATCCTCAATTGCATTTATGACTGGAATCTAAACCCTAAACCCTATCTCGTATATACCTAAAATTATACTCCTTAAAACCTAAAAAATAAATTATAAACCCTAAACCAAATGATTTATACATAATTAACACCATATATAGTAATGTTCAATTAGGTTCATAGGGCTCGATTTGGCCTAATCACATCACTCATTACCCCAATTGACTAATTCACTCAATTTATGGCAATATAAGGGCTAATTGAGCCCAAAATAACATTATATAGTCAAAAATAGGTTCAAGGAGATCAATTTGGTCCTAATTATCTTTAAAATTAGACCTTATATACCCTAAAACATAAACCCTATGCCCTAATCCCTAAAATCTAAGCCAAAACCCTAACAATAAAGCATAAGTTCTTAAAACTTTAAACAAATTATTTTTATACCCAATTAAAAAAAGTTATTTTATGCCCTATTGAATTCATGATTTAACCTTATAACCTAAAACCTAAACCCTATATACCATAAGCCCTAAGCCCTAATCCATAAACCCTAAATTATAAGTTACCTAAACCTTAGACCAATTGATTTAACCCCAATTAACATCCTTTGTAGTAATAATTATGTTAATTGGTCTTAAATTTAGTGAAAATCACATTACATATTGGCCCAATTTTATCAATTCATGATGACGTTAGGGCTAATTATGCCTAATTCATATTTTATAGTCACAAATGTATTTAGCTAAGCCAATGACATCAAGACTACAATCTCAATTACATGTTTACATTTTATTGATGTATAAAAATTTAATGTTAAAAAATATTTAATATTATAAGGGCATGCAAAAAAATATTGAAATACATACATGGAATGTATGTACAATATTTTGCATGCACGGTAATTCTATGTATGCAGTTCTCTAGCTTGACATTTCAAGCACATGCCTTAAGGCTTAAGAAAGGCTTGGATTCTCGATCCTCAAGCATGAACCTAAAACACATATATCTAAATCCATGTTTTGTACCAACAATAAAAAATGCAAATTCACCCATGCTAGACACTATCCATTTTATTGAGTCTTTCCTTGAAAATAGTATTACAACAAGGACTAAGTATCCTCTTTCTATATATATGATTCTTATATATTTTTATTTCTCTAAGGTAGTTATTTATATTTATCAATTAAGTATGTCTTTTTTAGTACTATATATAAAGATTATTCATGTTCATCTTTGTATCTTTAGATTTTTTGATCTAAATAGGAAAAAAGCATATGGTTTCAAATTAAACCTAATTATATACACATTAAAAAATAAAAATCTAATTTTTGATATTTTTTGAGTTAGTTAGGGGGTGCACAGTCCTCTATACATTTTTTGATCATATTTTAGGATATATTGACTTGTGAAATTAGTTAAAAAGATATAGGTTACAAATTAGATGAGCTTACCTAGCTTTCTACCAAGGAGTTTAAATAAAAAGCAAACAATAATATAAAAATGGTGCGATGCATGGACAACTTTATAGTATGATTTTTATAAAAAATAGTACCACCTCTTATAATTTATGATGTTTCACCTACTTATACTTTTTCATTTAAAAAAATAGTAGTTTAGAAACTAGACTCAAAATGCTACAATTCATCTTCATATAACATCTTCAAATTGTGAGTGTAGATATCTCAAATAAATGGTACAAGTCAAGGTTTTGTGTGTTTTAGTAAAAACATGTCCACTTAAGACCCCATTTTTTCCCACCAATTCAATACAATTACCATTACTTAAAATATTAAATTTAAAATTATGGAAAATAGGTGCAATATTTTGGTAAATAAAAACATGTTTTCATCCAATCAATACGACTAGAAAAAACCATAGAGTTTGAAAAATAGAGTTATTTTGATCCAAATATCATTCATTTAATGAGTAAAACTAATATAATAAACCATAATGTAAGGATAGGGACAAAGGTTAAAATAATTTGTGTATGGAAATAAGAAATTAGCTATGAAACCCTAGGATAAAAAATCTGAAACCTTTGAAAGTTGGAAATAATTTTTGGGTGCAAAAATTACAAATGAAATTTGGAACCTTGTGAGAAAAATTATACTACATTATAAGAATGATTCAATTGATATTTAGATTCACCAATATGTTTTACCTTAATATATATTAAGATGAATTATGTAATCTATTTAAGATATAAACTAGCAAGTGAATTTAGATATCTAGATATGACACTCAAGTATACATTTGAATGTGGAATATTAAACTAAATTTATTGAGTTGTTAACTATCATATGCTAAATATAGTAATTAAAAAAAGGGATGAGTACTTAGATTTTATAGCTAAATTTCTAACTATGACTTTATTTTGGAAGTGGATATCAAATTAAATTAGTCTTGTGATTCATATAGCTTAAGAACTATAATTTTATCTATATAGGGTCAATTCTATTAGATATGGGTTAGTATTTTTAGTTCATGCTAAATTCTATGGACATAAGGGATTCATGAAACTACCTCTATTTATATTATATTATTATTTTACCTAAATCAAATCATGAATACCTCGATCCCTAATCTTAGCTCCAAATATTCTTTGTGAGGGCCTATATACACTCTATCTATATAGTTGCACTCACCCACCCCTATATATGTCTATATATATCTATTAATGTTTCATATCCTTATGGATGACTAATTTTATATCTATAAGAATGGTGGGGGACCCCATAATAGAGAAGATATTACCAAGGATTGTTTGACCAAGGACCCTAATCTATATAGATAGTAGGGAGCTATCTAGATCCAACATGTCAAGCCCATCTATCTAGATATATATAGTATTTCATCAGGTTTTTCATCTCATATAGATCATTTCCCATATCTATACATGCTTTTTAATTTTAATCTCAAAACATGATGATGCATCCAACTCTAGAAATTAGTCTCATTTTCCTTGAATCCCTAGATGTGCTTATGAGGGTTAGAAACATTCAAATTTTGGGAAAATGTAATGGGATAAGCTGACCCAAATCACCCCTATTTGATGTCTAAATTTTGGATACATATCTAATACTATGAGGAGGAAAATGGAGTCACACATATTTATCACACCTAGTGTGAGTATCAAATTGTGCTTCTTAATTATATATATGCAACTGATGATTTATATTTGATAATTGACAATGTTTGCTTTGAATTAGATTTAGTGTGATTTACACTTGGCTTGTGACTTCTCCTAGTGATATTTTTTCAATTTGGGAGGAATAGGGATGTTTTTTCAATGTGTAATAATAAATATGTGTACCAGTTAATTTCTCAGCCCTTTTTGAATGAGACCTTGGTTTGTTTAAATATGAGTCCAATTTGGTATTTTATCATGTGACTGACACCTTAGGAAAATGGGTCAACCTTAAGGAAATATTTGATTTTGAAAAGTAACTATTGCTAGGAAAGTGTCGGTTCTAACCAATTTAACTCAATATCGATTACTGATACTAACCAAAATTGATGACACTAACCTATGTATAAGTGTAAAAATTAGAATTTGTATAGATGTCTATGTAAGATATTTAGCAGGTTTGAAGTAAATAGTGAGGTTCAAGTAGGTGTGTAAAAACATTAAAAAAAGGTCAACTCATAAGATATCATGAAAGTGTGAGATAATAGATGATCAGGGTTATGTTTTTGCCCTCAAATCATGTGTGATAAATGATTGTCAACATTGCCATTATCAAGTACTTAATATTATATTCTAGTATCTAAAATATTTACATATAATACATAGACATTCAGATGCAAGACACTCCTTACACCTAAGGATAATCTCCTACATTGGGGAATGTATACAAAAGG
This sequence comes from Torreya grandis, assembly GCA_037957365.1. Taxonomy (NCBI): domain Eukaryota; kingdom Viridiplantae; phylum Streptophyta; class Pinopsida; order Cupressales; family Taxaceae; genus Torreya; species Torreya grandis. The sequence goes on from JARHVA010006999.1 coordinate 641,995, forward strand.
ACATATTGGTACAATTTTTAGGTTATATCTTTATATGATCGTGCCATTTATCATATTGAGCCACTTAGACTATTTATACATGGATTTATCTTGGACATATTTTTAGGGTGCTATTTTGTTTGGATAGAGTATTTTTATATACTAGATGATGAAAATGATTGATTATGTGGAATAACATTGCTTGATACATGTATGATTGAATTTTTATTATCATTACATTGTGTGATGATTGATTTGTGTTATATTATGTGTTTTATGAGTACGTTTATATTGTTTTGTCACATTGTGCATCATTTTTGTCAAAGGATCCTTTATTCCATGTCATGTGCATGGTTTCCATGTTGTGTCAGAGTTAATTCAGATTTGTGTCATGTCTTGAGTGCTTGTATTCTTATAATCATGATATTGTGTGCACATATATGAAATTTAATGTTCTTTGTGCCATGATTACTATTACACATTCTTACATTGTGTCTAATGACATGATTTATATCATGCATTTACAGTGATACTTGTTATTGTGTTCCTAATCAAAATATCAACTTCAAATACCTATATGCCCATTACCTTAGATTACATGTTTCATATATGCTTTAGTGATAAAATATTTTTATGATGACATGTATTAATATGTTTATATACATACTTTACATGATTACATTTTTTATATAACATGATTTGCATAACTCTTTATTTTGAGACAAGTGATTTATGGACTTCATCCATCACCTTAAAGTGAGGGCATATAATCAGCATTTGTTAGAGATTTAAACCATGAAAAATAAATAAATTAGATTTTGGGTAATCTTATGGGATTTAGATAGGACATAATGATACATTGAGGGTGATGCATATGTGGGGAACTCGACATGATTATGAGGGATAGTTGATAAATTATATGACATAATGAGACATATTATATGGTTAAAATTGAGCATATATTATTATATTGATCAAATTTATTAGATTGACAAGAAAATTATAGCATTCTATATCACTTTGAGTTACAAATGGATCAAATTTGGGGCATGAATATTGTTCATGAAAATACTTTTATATTTCTATACCGAGGATTGTTGGTACTATGTTAGCACTTTGTGTCTAAAATCCATCTACAATGGTTGATTTGGAGTTTTGATTTCCATATGAACCTCTTTTTGTGTTGCATAAAAGAGTTTTGATAAATTTTAAAGGGATTTTGTTGAATATTCTATGCCACTCAACTTTTAGAACTTGTTTCTCTCCAATGTAAGGCATTAAAACTCAACACATTATTTCATTAGTTTCATCTCCTTGGGGTATAATCACCCCATGAAATTATATGAATTAGTTCAAATGGTATCTTGGTTCATGCACTTATAGGTATATTCATTCCTTAAATTTTCAATTTTAAATAGTTCAATGATCTAAGTTATTTCATATTTTCTATCATGAGTAGATATTTATTTATACATGTTTCTTTGCACATTTCTTAAAATGGAGCAAGCAATATATTTAGTGTATATCTAGTAAAACCAAGTGTGGTTACACATAGGTACTAAATTTATTTCTTTTATTACTCTAATCTAGCATTTTCAATACTATACTAAAAGGGGGAAAGTTTTAGACACCATATTTTGGTACTAGACACATGAAAATATCAACCTTGGTATATCTTACAAACTTGTACTTGTGCTTACACATTTGAATCTTGTACACAGTTTCCCCTATCTTTTATCTATATGTTATCAAGTAGCCAACCCAATTTAATATTATTCATAGTCAACATCTCCCTAGTCTATGCCAAAACACTCTATAATCTTAAGTAGATAGTTTCCATATTATATACCCATGATTTACCATCTTTGGATAGTATTGACAATAGTCATTTAGTTACGGTTACCACAAGTGACTACCTTTGTTGACAGTGTCCCAAGATTTATAATGGATTTTTTTAATTCAAATATCTCCTTTGGGTTGACTAAAGCACATTTCATATTTCAATTATGGGAGGAAATATAAAAGATCCCTCCATGAATAAAAATCAATCCTAAGGTCCTAGGATATGGTCTTGCTTGGTCTTTATTTGACATACACATTAGTAAATCCACTTGAACTTTCTTGAGACACTACCACAAAATCATACACATCCAAAACCTCTCAAAGGAGTAGGCATAGAGGCTAGCACTAAATAAAAACACAATGTCAAAGCTTCATGTCATAAAGTGTCAAAATTTAAAGCATTACATTTAGTGGATCACAATTGAGCGTGCACACATCTAGGTGGGATAACTATGTATAGTTTGAATGCTTGTAAATGTGTTATAATGAAGGAAATGTTCAATCACTAAATAGGCAGTTATTGGGTTGATTCAAAATATCTTTATAACTCATTTTCCAAGCCAATCTTGTGTCGAAAGTGACTCTAGGGTTTTAAGGAAAAGAGAAGTAAAATCAAAATAAACACACAAGATCAAAGACATGAAACCTCATATAAATCATCTGTAAATGCAAGAAAAATGGCTTGTGGTGAAATATATAATTAAATTCTTCATGATAAGTGGTGAGAGATAATGGACAATATTGGCTGTTGTAGGTGTTTTATCTTTACCAATAATATTCCCACAAGTTTTAATAATAATACAGATAATTAATAATATATTTTTGAAAATCAGTTAAGTGTCTTCTTTCCTCTCTTTATTTGATGAGTTCTAAAAATAATAAATGAAATAAAAATCTCTTTAATATTAAAATTTGTATGATAAATTTTCTATATTATAAAATCTAAATTTAAATATTTTTATATTATTTAGATTATCCAAATCTTAAAATAAGTAAAACACATCCATATATCATTTAAAATATTTATGCTAATGGATGAAATGACCAATTTAAATACACATCTTTAATCCTATTTTAAAATATATCTCTAATATAAAATAATCAACCAATAACCCATATTTTAACAATATAGATGTATTGAAATAAAACATGTAAATCCAACTCAATATTTTGAAAACAAAGAAGACATTAAGAATGCCCAAATATATATCTTATTATCTTATTGAACAATGTTTGTGAAAAAGGGCCATCAATATATACTAATCACCATCAATGAGTTGCATGAACATATGGAAAATGTGACCCACTCCTATATAGTTGATCATTTGGTGTGGTTGTAACCATATTGAGGTGTAGAAGCTCCTATTGGGAAAAATGTCATGATGAATTAATTGACATGTTGCATCAACCAGAGTCCCCTACCAATTTATTCACTTTAAGTGCAACTAATATGTATTGAATTTATCTACATGAACTAATGATAGGAGCAAAACCGATAATTCATTGAGAATCAAAAATTTGTAAAGATAGAGTATTATTGATTATCTTCATATAGTGGTACCACATGCATTTGCAACATACAATTTTAACTAAAGAAATATTACAAAAAAGAATGAAGTTAAAATATTATTGGTCTAAATATGAATGACAACATATAGGTTCACCACACATGCATGGATTCATATGGTTAGAAGGATCACCCAATATGGACTAATTTTATTAGACAAATGATCATGAATTTAAAAAAGAGAAATTATTCCACTCTATTGTTCACACATGGAATCCTTGGGAAGATCCACACCAATGATAAATACAAGTATGTTATCAATCCTCACCAAATCTATGTTTTATATATTTTTTAATTTATCAATGTAATTAATAAATTATTATATATTTTAAATTCTAGGCATTACAAAATTTTACTCAACATTTATGCTTTCGAAATACAAGACAAATTACATAGATGGATATGGAACATGACTATAAATGGTAATTCAATTGTATAGAATGACATAAAATATGTAGAGAAGGTGTCTGCCTACATAACAAAACAAGAAAAATGGTTGTATAGATATTGAATAAAATATGTGTGCAAGTACTAACAATCAAATTATTATTGCTTATAGGTATAATTTACCATGGCCATTGAATCTTGAAGGATCAAAATTATTTCAAGACACTTGATAGGAGATAACAAGTTCAAGCATGAAAGAAAAGATGATAGAATAAATACATACAATCAATACATATCACAACTATGGAGAATAAACATAGATTGACAACCCATACTTTCTAAACATTTTCTAGTCAAGTACATTTCCAAGTATATATAAATAGCATAGAAGAGCTCTAAAACTTATCATCAAAAGTTGATGTGGCTTGAAATCATTGAAAACCTTTATGAATTAGCAACAATAAAATATAGGAGAATTCAAACTAAAAAAATTGTTGAAAGAGATATTCGGGCACAAGAAATATGTCATATGTTGTTGGAATTTATTTTAATAAAGAGCAATAGAGTATTTATCAATTTTTAATGTTTCACATGAGGTATTCCAACTAGTAGATAAAAAATATGAAGATGACCATGAAAAACATACAAAATATTTCATTGGTGGATATAAAAACAAGTGTTTTTCCATGAAAATCATTTCACTTTTTGAGGTAGCTTGATATTGTACATATAATCCAATACAAAAAAGAGATAACAAATGGGAGGAAATGAGTATCATAGTTATTATGTGTGTATTCTCAAGGTTTGCCTCCATACCTACATGTGAATTGCATAAATGGGTTGATTTTTTTTGGTCAAAGTTATTACTTTACAAGTCATTCCATGATATACAAAGAGATATTGGAAATGATGCTCGTACAATAAAATCAAATCGGGAGTCATTCAATTATAATTCTTGGCATGTTGAGGGAAAGACTATTTTTGAAGTTTTTGAAAATCATAGTCATTATGAACATGAGGATAATGCCCCAATTTAACAAAATACAAAGGAACATGAGTGGTAAATAATATAGAGGCTACAACGTGGCCAAATTATGGATGTTTTTGAAATAGATATGTTGGGAGAAAGAGATCTTGATAGACAAGCATGATAAAATAATAAATATCAAGGTGAAGTATAAACAAATAAATTGATAATTTTCATAATCATTATGAAGGATAATGGGTTTCTCATATATGATGATATATCACCGAATATGAACTATGCAACCTTAGGTGCTAAAAAAAACACTAGATGTAATAATAACACATTATCATCAAGTTAAAGATACTTTGCCATTATGCATGATAGTTCAAGGAAAAACAAGAATAGGAGAATCATATCTAATTGGTTCCATTCATTGAACTCTTCAAAATATAACATTCCTAGAGTGTTTTTCAGTTCTATTACCTGCACCAAAAAGAGTTGAAACATTAAATTTTTCTGCGTTAACCATCCATTCAAAAATTTGAATCCCAATCGCAATTTTTGTTTAATTACAAGGAACCAAGAATAAATCCACCACATAAAGTACAATTTGGTTGGTGAAATGATCTTCATTGAAAAAAGTGCTACAGAACATAGACTCTTAACTTCATTAAACATTTCTTGAGAATGTAGATATGAGTTTTTGAGGTACATCTATGATTTTGGTTGGATATTTGGAATGACTAAAACTTGTTAGTGATAAACCATGATACAATAGTAACATATCTGAAAAATTATTGTGGGAAGAATTCAAAATAGTTATTACTTTGTATAGGGTATTTAGACAAGGAGAAAGTGAGGACCAACAAAGGTTTCATCAACTTCTCACAAATATGAGAGATACAGAACTTGCAATTGATGATTGGAATTTATTGATCTGACAAGAATTAATGTTAGTATAGATAGAGCTATTATTGAGTAATTTGACAATAATATTTGTTTGTTCAAGCCATAAAAATTAATCTACATAATCACAACATTCAATCAAATGATTGTTAGAAATTGTTGCAACGAAGGTAAACAATGTCAATGCACCAATAGAAAGTCAAAATGATGAACTTGATGTGGAGTTACTAATTGCTAAGGATGCAAGGGTCATGTTAACCTCCAATATTTATATAGAAACATGTCTTGTAAATAGATATCTTGGGTATATTTGAAGTATAATTTACAAATATGAGAGTGCCTCACCAAAACCATTGACATATGTTATGGTCAAGTTTGATAGTTACTTAGGAATACCATTTGAAGATGAAACTCCAGATATAATTCCATTACATAAATACAAAGGGGACACACAAACCAACTACCCTTATGATTAGTTTGGGCATTAATAATATGCAAATCATAAGGTTTGACTCTTTCAAAAGCCACAATTGATACATGACAATGAAAGAACATGGTTAACAGTTGTGGCTATATAGTATTTAAATTCCTTGGAAGGATGAATATTATTGCCACCAATTACATATGACTAGTATGAAAATATGAAGAAAGGAAAACAACTTTCCGAATAGAAAGTTGAGGAAGAGACACTGAAGTTCTTAGAAGATAAAAACTCATGTACTTAATAACAAAATCTTTCTATGAATATGAAATGATTAATTATATGACATTTTATGTGATGTGTACAACACTTTTGATAGATATTAAATGATTCTTTATTTTTAATTTTTTCTTGTGTATGTTAGACATTTGGATGATTTACAAATGCTTCATTTATTTACACACACATCACAGATTTAATGTTTTATGAAATGCTTATATTATATGTTAAGAAAAAATTAAATACTCGCAAATGTTACTAGCGTATTATCTTAGATAAATCTATGTAAAAAACACTAAAAAATATCATTCTTGAGGCATCTATATTATATTAAATTTGTGACATAAGTGGAATAAACACCTTGAAAATGATATATTTCATGTCATTTATATAAATTTATGTAAAATAAATATACTAGTACTAAAATTTTATATAAAAAAATAAAATTTATTATATATTTATAAATAATACATAATAAATAATAAAATAACAATAATATAAATATAAAATATTATAATATGTTAAATTTATATTATTAAATTATTATTAAAGAATTGATTTGATTACAAATATATATATTTTTATTTTAAATTAGGAATCAAATTAAAAAATAAAAATAAACTGCATTTAACATAAGAAATTTATATTAAAATTCTATTGATTTCCAATCTAACGTATCAATGTGATTAAATTAATGAAAAATTTAAAAATAGATAAAATAAAATTAATATTTATAAAAAAATTAAGTAAATTTATTTAACATATTTATATTAATATATTTTTCAAACTTATATATATAATTTTAAAATATTTTACAAAATAAAAATAAATTAAATATACAAATTAACTTGTAGACAACACATCGTAAACATTAATTTAAAGATAAAAATAATTAGTAAACTAAAAAATTCCATCCTCTTACGAATCTAGCTTTAATATTTTCAAATATTTAAATGAATCAGTTAATAACCATAGACATATTTAATCATTCGTTTCACATGAGTAATTTCATGGAATACAACATATGCATATAATTTGTAGTGTTCAAATGTTTTTACTTGTTCACAAATGAACGACAATCTTTTTACACTTGAATTTCAATCTTTCTTCAATTATAAATGAATTAATATATGGGGTTTAGGGATACAAGACATTGTTCGTAAAATTTTATAAAAAGTTTATTTCCATTATATTATTAAATTTGAAATTTTCTCAATTAATTAAATTTATTTTTTTCTTAAACTTTAGTTATATTAAATAAGTATAAATAAAATAATGGATGTAATTATTTTATTAAATTTTTACAATTTTTTAATTAAAGTGACTTTGAAATATTTTTTAGCTTCCCAATTAAAATGGTTTCATAATATTTAGATTCTTTCCAACTTAAATGCTCATAAAATAAATAATGAAATATATAAATAATAAAGTATGAAGTATATAAATAATAAATAATTAGTATATATAATTTAAATATATTTATCTCAAAAATATAGAGAAATATTAATTTCAAGATATTTGTATTTTTATATTTTACCAAAATAATTAACTTCATTATTTATCACAAAAGAGATCTAAACTCCACCCTATGCAAAATTCATCACAATTATTCGATCACCTTCAAGAAAGAGGGAATAAAAAATATGTACAAGACAAATAAATGAAAATCAAATTTAACTTCAAAACTATCATATGATGGTCAAATAAACATGACATTTAAGATCGTCTATTTTTACTGACATCCTTGGCTACCATTATAAGTTATGCCTATCGACATAACTAATAGAGACATCTTAGATATATCTATCCGAACAAACATTGAGAAATATCAATTTTGAAGGAAAAAAATGTGCTTTTCATACACCACATTGATAGACAACATTACCTTGTCTATAAAATTATCACTGATTAAAGATAAATATACTAAATCTAGCTTTACCAGTGTATTGGTCTCAAAAAAATATTTTCAAGAAAACAAAATATCTTCAAATTATTAAATGCCAAAGATGTCACTATTTTTCACCTTCTCCAAATGTGTGTGTGTGTGTGTGTGTGTGTGTGTGTGTGTGTGTGTGCATTGATCAAATGAATATTATAGTTAAAATCAAAATTATGTTACGACAAATCAATTGAATATGAATTTTGAAATTAATTGTTATTATTGATATCTCACACCATTACACTTCATATCCACTACCACTCTTAGTTGACAATGTAAGTTATAACATAATCAAACATAAAAAAATAAATTGAGACAAATTTGAAGGTTGTAATTTTTTAAAACACTTTATTTGTCCAAATAAAGCTTCACAATTGAAACTTTGTTTTATTTTTTAAAGATTAGATTTCATGATAATTTTGAAATTAAAAATAAATTAACATAATTCTAATTAAAATGTTTATTACTATCTAGACATCACATTGCATACTAAGATTAACCTAATTAGAATTAGATTAATTTATTTCATACTATCTACTTTAAAATTATAAAATAAAAAAAAATGAAAAGATATTAAATTTTTAATTAAAAAGTTTTAAATAAAAATCAAAAGATCTCCATACATGGAGATGATAAGAATTAACTTTAGAAGTAAAAATTAATAACTAGAAGTAGACATATTTATGAATTTTAATTGATAACATTATTATTTTAATAACATAAAATTTATTAAAGTTATGTATTCCTTACAATTAATCATTGTTAGAAACCATAATATGTATTAAAAATTACATAACTAAATTATGGATTAAAGAGTTCCAAAATTTGATGGCTGCGAGCGGTGGAACTAGGAGCGCTAGCCCTGTTGAGGCTCTCAGGGAGGATCAACCTGTGTCTAAGGCATTTTCTCATGAGAAGGATACCCTTTATGTCAGTGAGCGCTCCAAGCTTAATAAGGTGAATGGCTTCCTTCTGCGGAGTCAGGACCGGCCTGTGCTGGTTATCCCTCCAGAGGCAGTAAAGGAGGATGTGGAATATCTATCCTCTCATGCTTTGATTTGCAAGTTCTTGGGCATCTGAATCTCCCTGTCGGCCTTGAAAGCTTGGATTCACCATTCATGGAAGGTGGAGGGTGATTTTGATGTTATGTTAGCTGGTAATAGCTATTTTATGGTGAATTTCTCTTCCATGTTTGATCAGAATTAGATCTTTGAGGGAGGACCTTACTTCTATGATCGTATTTCCCTATTTCTCAAACCCTAGCATGCGAGGTTTAACTCTGTTGAGGATCTTCCAGCTTGCGTGCCTGTCTGGGTCCACTTGCCGAGACTCCCTCTAGAATTTTGGCATGAGGATATCCTATGCCAAATAGCTACTATGCTAGGGACACCAACTGCTATAGCACATCAATCATTGGACAAAAAGGTTATCTCTTATGCCCATATATGTGTTGATATATATTTAAATAATCCTCTGCCAAATTCTATGGAAATTTGTCTGAGCTCTTCTTCTTGGATCCAACAAATAGACTATGAATCTATCCCCTTTCATTGTTGAATCTGTCATGTGTATGGACATTTACACCATCAATGCCCCCATGCCTCCAGAGGTAATGGTAGACTTGGTGAGCTGTCTGGCCCTCAGGTAGCCAATGGTGGCAAAGGGATAGGTCAATCGGGCCATACTAAAACTACAAATATCCAGCCTGATAGCGCAACAAAAGGGAAAGCCCACTCAAACTCCTTAAGCATGATGCATGGTCTAGCTAATTATAATGGTCCTGGCATGGATGTCTTTACCCTAGTTTAATGTTGTGTGAAGGGCCACAAGTAAAAGCGCATGAATCCTGACCAGCAAGTGGAATTGGGGTTTAACCATTTTGAGGCCCTTGATAGTATGGCCATTGAAGATGACATTCTGGCAATAGATCAGGGGGGTCTCTAGAATTTGAAGAGAAGAGTTCTTTCCTCAATGATTCATAGGAAATGGTGATTCAGTTGACCCTAGAGACCTCTCCTACCCCAGAAGAGGGGACCCTTGTGGTGTCACTAGCTTAGCAGGACAAGGATGTTCATTGGGCAGAATTGGTTAAAGATACAGATGTCACCAGGAAAGAAAAGGGATCTTATTTTGCTCTAGGCCTAATGCAAAGACTGTTCAAGAAAGTCTCCTTTACCACTCCTTCCAGAGCTGGGCGCAAGAAGGATCAAGACAAAATCAAACTCACATGTGATTTATTGGTAGAATTAGGAGTGGTAAAGACCTTGGATGAACATTTCCCTCACTCTACTCAATGATTGTGCTGTCATTGAATGTAAGGGGGTTGAATAGCACCCACAGACAAAAAGTTATGCATAAATTGGTCGTTGATCACTCTCCAGATATTCTTTGTATCTAGGAGACCAAGCTCTCTGTTGACTCTCTGTTTACCTGTGTACCTAATATTTGGTTCTTTGGCCAATGCCAGTGTGTGGGTGAATTGGGAAGCTCTAGGGGTGTGGCCATCTATTGGGATCCTAGGAAAGCCATGCCACTTCATTAGATGGCTTGTTTCTCAGCTCTATCCATGGTTGCCTCCTCTCTTGAAATTGGGGAGCTGATTCTGGTTACCATAGTATATGCTCCTGTTGACATCCCCAGGTAGCTCAAGCTATGGGAACACATATGGTATTTCAAAAGTTGTCATCCTTTCCTACCTTAGATAATGGTTGGAGACTATGATGTTGTTCTTAGCCTAGAGGAAAAGAGGGGCGGGCTAGCTCGTTTAGGTCCTACTTCTGAGCTTCTTCGACATAATATTAATTTGCTACACCTTTTGGATGTTAAACCTCTTAATGGACTCTTCACTTGGAACAAAAGAAGAACAGGTAATGATGCCATCTCTGAGCACTTAGATAGGTTCCTTGTTTCTTGTTTTTGGCATTCTAGCTCTATCTCTCTTGCTTCTAAAATTTTGGATTGGAAAGGGTCAACCACTGGCCCATTAAGCTCTCTACCAGTCATATCACTGGTCCCAAGAAGCCTCCTTTTAAGTTTCAGCTGATGTGGCTTCGTGACTCATCTCTCCATGACCGGATGACTCAATGGTGGAGACAGGGAGGGCCCACCTACAGTACTACTATGTTTTCCTTCACTAAGAAATGTTAGTATGTGAAAAGGAAGTTGCAGTACTAGAATAGAAACTATTTTTGTAATCTCCATTTTATGAAGAAAAGAGCTCAAGATCGGCTTGATATTGTGACCAGACAGATTCGGGACCTTGGGCTGTCAGAAGACCTCTGCATTGCTGAATCTCAAGCTTCAAATGCTTTAGCTGAGTGGGAACTTCATGAAGAAATCTATTGGAAATAGAAGGCTCAAATTGATTGGCTCTAGGAAGGAGACAAGAACACTACCTTCTTCCATAAGTCTGGGCAGGTGCGGCACAACAGGAACAATATTTCATCTCTTGTTATCCTGGATGGGACATGTCTAACGTCCTCCCAAGCTATATCCAAGGAAGCAATCTAATTTTACTCTATGCTTTTATCAAGCAACCCACCTCCAACTGAACAGGCAAAAAATATAGTCTTGTCTTGCATTCCTCTTGTAGTGACTTGAGAAATGAATGATTCTCTCATGAGGCCAATTTGTAAGGTGGAAGTGTGCAGAGGCAAAGTGTCAGGGCCTGATGGTTTTCCAGCTAAATTCTTTCAAGATTTTTGGAATATTATCAGTTAGGATCTCCTAGATGTGGTACATGAATCTTACTCTAGCAAAGAAATGCTCAAGGCACTAAATGCAACTTTCCTTGTCCTGATCCAGAAAAAGGAACAGGCTAATCAGTTGGACTTTTTTAGGCCCATCGCACTTTGCAATGTGGTCTAAAAAATCATTACCAAGCTCATTGCAGAGTGGTTTAAAGTCTATCTTCCCACGGTTATCTCAGAGGAACAAGGGGGCTTTGTTGTTGGGAAACAAATTCTAGATGGGGTGGTGATTTCCTCAGAGCTATTCACTCTATTAGTACATCTCAAGATCGTGCCATGTTTATTAAGCTCAATTTGGCTAAGGCTTATGACAGAGCTGATTGGGGTTTCTTGTAAAAAATCCTTCTGGCTTTTGGTTTCAATTAGGCCTGGGTCCACTGGGTGCTAAGCTATGTCACTATGCTTTCCTTCTTAGTCCTCATTAACAGGGAGCCCTCAAAGCTTTTTGGCGCTTCTAGAGGCCTTCACCAAGGAGATCTGCTCTCACCTTACCTGTTTATCATTCTGGCTGAGGGACTTGGTCGACTCATCAAATTTTGGGTTTCTCAGAATATGTTGCATGGTTGGCAATGGTGAAATGGCTTAACCACTTTGACCCATCTCTAGTTTGTTGATGATACTATCCTGGCAGGAAGAGCTTAGATTAGGGAAGCTGAAGCTTTTTGATTTACCCTTGACACTTATTTAGATACTTCAGGGCAAAAATTTAATGATCACAAATCCTCTATCTTTTTCTTCAACACTCCAGAGTCCATCCAACGGAGGATTGCCACCATCCTGAGGTTCCAGACTCAATCTCTCCTTGTGACTTATTTGGGGATTCCCATTTTGGTGGGAAGACAGCCCAAGCTTTTTTGGTAGAATGTGCTCGACAAATTATGGCAAAACGTTAATCATTGGACTCACAGGTGGCTTTCTACTACTGGTAGGGTGACACTTTTGCAATCCATGATCCAAGCACTTCCCATATACTGTAGTATGGTTCAGGCTGCCCTGATGTTTTTTCTTAAGGAATATGATGCTCTCTCCCACCAATTTCTTTGGAGTGGCAATTTACAGAATACCAAATGGAGCCTCATTAACTAGAATACTGTTTGCCAGCCAAAGACGGAGGGAGGCCTCGGTTTGCACTCTGCTATTTTTTCTAGTCAAGCTCTTGTTGCCAAACTTTATTGGCATTGGTGCTCTAATCAATCTCACCTTTGGGCCCATATCCTGTCTTGCAAGTATTTTCCTAGGGTTGCTCCTCTTGATATACCCAGGCATCCTCTTAAGGGAAGAGGGTCTATGGTGTGGAATACCCTCAAGCTTGGAGCTCATCTTGTTCAGCGCAGCCTCTTTTGAATTTCCAATAGTGGCTTAGAGGCCCTCTTTTGGGGTGATTCATGGGACGAGGCACCTCCTCTCTTATCCTCCCACCCACATTTGTAGCCTCTTTGTGATTCCTTTCATTCTATTGGGTGGGATACAGTGGATCACTATAAGAAAGGTTTTAACCTGGGCACGACTATTAGATATCGATGGAAGAACTCTTTTGACTAGCTGTCAGGAAGTTCTATGGAGGATCGGCTAGAGTTATCTCAGATTCTGGCTGCTAGAGGGTGTAGCTCCCTATAGGGGAGGGATGTTTTGGCTTGGGGAAGCGACTCTACTGGACAGTATTATGTGTCTTTCGATTACCTTGTGCTGACAAAGTAATGTTTTGGCAAGGTGGAATTCTTATGGGGGAAGAAAATTTGGAATCGGTTTTCATGGCCTAAATGTAACTTTTTTCTATGGGCTCTTATTTACAACCGGTGTTTGACTTGGGACAATCTCTGTAGAAGAGGATTTCAGGGACCATCCATATGTGTTATATGCCGTAGCAGTGATGAGACTGGGTCTCACCTTTTCTTTCAATGTTCTTTTGCCAGACAGATTTGGCACCTCTGGTGGGATGTTTGGGGTTGCCCTTGCTGGCATGCTTCTTCTCTGTCTAAATTTTGGGAGTGCTTGGGACGTCCTCCTTCCAAGGCCTCTATCCTATATATTGCTAGGGTAGTTGGTCCTTCCTTTATTGTATGGAATTTATAGCTTGAGAGGAATAGGAGGATTTTCCAAGATGTTCAGTTGGAGCTCAGGGCATTGTGGGCAAAAATCCTCAACTCACTCCAAGAAACTCTCCATGCTAAGTGTGATAGTACCATGGGCTTGGACCCTGAAGACATTGCTATTTATTCTCAATTTTCCTCTACTCCATTCACGGCCTCCTCCCTCACTCCTTACATGTGCTCTATGAAGGGGACCAGGTAGCAGTCACGACCTATCAATCAAATGGGACATTAGACTCCTCCCGAGGTTGGAGTTATTAAAATTAACACTGATGGCTCCTCAAGGGGGAATCCAAGAGATGCTAGCATAGGCGGTATTAGGCATGATAGTTCTGGGGAGATTCAGTTTCTTTTTTCTATCTATAAGGGCCACCATACTAACAATCTTATGGAAGCTATGGCTATCCTGGAGGCAGTGCAACTTTGTTGTCAACATGGCTGGCATAGCATTATTTGTGAGTCGGATTCATAGGTGGTAGTCAACTTGTTGATTAAATGAAATTTTGATAGTGTGGACTAGCATTTGGCTACGGTTGTCCAACAGATCCTTTAGCTAAGTACTTCCTTGGCTTTTGTGTCCTTTAAGCACATTCCCCATGAGTGGAATGGTATAGCTGACTATTTGGCTAAATGGGCCTCTAAGTATGGGCTGACTTGGAGCATTTATGATCAGAAGATGCTTCCCCTAAGTTTATCTCTCAAGCTGGTTCAACTTGTTGACTAGGATAAAGCTTTGTAATTTTCCCTGTTTCGAGTTTTTTCTTAATAAATTTTTACCCCTCTTTTAGTTAAAAAAAAGAGTCCCAAAATTTTTAAAAATGAAAATTTATAAATTATCAACAATTTATTTTTTTTTAAATAGAATTATTACTGGAATGGTTATTTGGATCGCTCAAGAAGAAAATGGGCCCAATCACTTCCATTTTCTTAACTAGTGTGAATTTTTTTTTGTGTGGATTAAGTCCTAGTGTAGTTTCCTTGGTGTTCCAAATTCCTTACCTTCACCATTAAATAGAGAATTGTTTTTTATGCTTCATTTTTTTTTAATGTGTATAAATTATCTAATTAGTAACTTGTAGTCTCATATAATTTGGGTTTAATTCTATGGTTTATAATTTCTCGCCAACATGTTATGTGTTTAAAAATGGAAGATGTAAGTGGGTGATAAAAATATACATTCAATATTAAATAAAATATAATGTAGGGTGAAAATTTGAATTTTAAATACATTTTATAACTTGTTTGATTATGATTTATAATCCATATTACAAAGATCATAGATTCCTATTAGGACCCTTAAGTTGTTCATTATTAAAGATGCGATCAAACTTTAAAGACCACAAATAATGGGGAAAAACATGTTGATAATGAAGATTATATTTTTCATCAATATTTTATATATACATATACATTCATTCATAAGCATGTTTTTGATTGTGTTAAATCCATTTAACAAATCTAATTACCGTATCCAATTAATTTTTATCATAGGATGAGTCTTTTTATAACATAAAAGGTTACACGAAATTAAAAAGGGCTAGTGATTGAAACCCCAAACATAATTAAAATGATCTATATGTGATGTGAATTTTTAATAGTTTAAATAGTTTAATTGTATTTATGTTATAAATTTTCAATAATGTCATCTCACGTGGATACATTTTGAATGGTATATATTTAAAATAGAAATTTTGAGTGGTTGAAAACTTGTTTGTCCATTTGTTTGAGCATAAAATGCAATGAAATGATTAAATTTTGTGTCCATTTGGGACCATAATGTAAATTATATAATCCTAATGAACTTGGTATATTTTTACGAGGTGATACTTTATGAGAGGTTAAAATCAACCTACACATGACCAAAAAATATTTTTTGTAGTATCCTTTATTGAGATACCCTCTTTTTAGGGTGTTATAATTTCCATCTTTGAGAAGCTACAAACCATCAAAAAACATAATAATGACCATATATATTTATAGGTACACATGATATGGAATACATTAAAATACATACTCCTAATTTTTTAGAATCGACAAAGGTATGCAATACTTCATGTATATTTGGTGATACCATGAGTAATCTTGAATCAAGAAAAATAAATTTCTAAATCTTACACTATTTTATACACCCCAAAGTAAATTTTCACCTCATTTTAATGTGATTCCAAAATCATTTTCTAGTGTTTCCATATAGAAACAAAGAGGTTTCCAAATGGCATAAAATTGCCACTTCCAAATCATAATAAGGAACATGTCATCTAACTATCAGTTTTTAGTATATGTTGGTTAAGTGTATTTATAATTTACTTGGGGTCAATCTAATGTTTCATGTAAACAATAATTAAGAATATATTTTTATGATAAAATTGGAGGTCAACATAGATAGTCAGTGACCTTGTTGGAATTTATATTAATGTTAAGTTAGATGTTGAGGTAGAATTATCGTTAATAGGTGGAACACCTATTATGATGAGCATTATACAACATTCCTTATCTCTACATAAATTTTAAAGGATTCTTTTCGATATGCATGATGGTCTATTTTCAAATAATAAAGTGATTCTAGTGTTTGCATTTTTCATACACATAAATTGACATTTAAGGGGAAATAGTGTACTTGTGACCACTCCTTACACACACTTAGCTCATGTCTCATTCCATAGTATTTTGACTACATTTCCTTTGCTTTTATGTGGATGACCCATTCCTAAAAGCAACTAATGATTTCAAAATGTCCCTGTTTATAATTCCAAACAACTCAAGATCATCTCTTGACCGATCCATATATACAACTCAACTATATTTTCTCCTCAAATAAGGTCGATTCATTTGGAATATCCCACTCCCCAATCCTATCTAGTTTTGTCAGTGCATTCTTCCACCAAATAATACCTAGTTTATTAAATTAAAACTCATGTAATAGCTTGTATTGAATGTTTGTCAAGCCCCTTTTGAAGTAATACCTAAATGACCACTATAAATCCATAATTTCAAGCCATTTTTCACAAAGAGGCTCACACATGGAAAAATACTAGAACATATAGTTGCACATTGAGAAAAAATCATGTATTTTTTCAAATACAAAGTCCATACAACCATAATATCCCTAAGATAATTTTTCATACACTTCAAAGGTCATAAATCATTGTTGAAAAATATAATCATGCTACGATTACACCAATATTTAAAATTTTATACCAGTCTTTCACACACACCATTGTAGCTCAAGAGAACTCCATGGAGTTTGATCCCTCTTTAAAGTATTGGTATGTAGGTAATGCTAAACACATGGGGTGTTGGGGTCTAGCACAACTTCAACTACTAACCTATTTTTCCATATTATTCCATTTATCATTACTGGTCTAGTAAGATAAGGTTACAATTGAAGAATAAGGTACACAATGATTTTCATGATGAATCAATAGATCCTCCATAGTAAAACAAAACATAAAATGGAATATAATCTATTGAATTAGTCATAGAGAAAAAATCCTCACAAGATATTGGTGTTCCCTAAGGACATCGATGTAATAAACTACTATCCAATTTTATATTTTAGTGGCCTTGTCCTAGATTTTAAAAAAATAGTGTTCCTAATTCACAACAACTTCATAGAGCCTCTTAACCTATTTTATAGTTGTTGTGTGAGTCCTACATTGTAGAATTTATAGATAAGTTACATTTATTTATTATTGCCCATTTTATTATCTTTTAAAATATAAAAAATTCCAAATTAGTTTGTGCCATTTATTGCATATTTACAACATTCTAATTTTACATAGATTTTTATTTAATTTGGGTTTTATATCTCCTAACTTCAAAATTTTATAAAACATATTAGTGAACCCATATTATGATTGAATGGTTCAAAACCATAACCATAAATGTTATAAGGTTTATATCCTTCCTTTTTTATTTCCAATTTTTTGTCCTAGGGTTTTCTTATTTGATAAATTCTTTATTATCAACAATCTTCTAATTTCTTATTTCATATTCCATTCAATTCAATAAAATCATTTCTACCTATATTAAATGGATTAATACAATAAGTTGTACTCAAGTTGCACATTTTTGGATTTTAGTTGATTATACCATAATGGCAAAACTAATAAATAGATTTGATGACAAACATAAAATATAGCTACAAGAATTTATTTCAAATAATCAAGATGTGCAAGAAGAATTCATATATATTGTTAGAGAGGAAATTAGTAGGACATATGAAGGCCAATCCTTTACTTCCAATCCTATGGGTTATTTACCTTTCTTAGAACCATTAGATCTAAATCTTGTACAGCTTTTATTATAGGGGAAACTCAAGGATTTCTACATATTAGTATGCCCATTCCTACTCAATAATTGGGAACATCACCTTTGGTTAGCACACATTCTTCTTCTCCATATATATAATCCCTTATGTACAATATTTTATCTCTTCAAACTAAGGTTTTACATTTGGAACAAGAGCTTCAAATTCTAATCAAACAGTTGATTCTCACACCATATTTCACACTTCATTGGCATAACACATATTAGCATACCCATTACCTACAAGTTTCATGGCACCCAATATTATGCTATATGATGGAAAGGGTAGCCTAAAAAAAAAGAGATTCAAAATCTAAGCAGGTAATTGATTCTTACATATTATTGCACACTTTGTTGGCACAACACATAATAACATACCCATTACCAATAGGTTTCACGACACCTAATATTACACTATATGATGTAAATGGTAACCTTGAGCAACATTTATGAGCATTCTATGTAACATGTTTGGACTATGTGTCCAATTATAGGTTATTGACCAAGTTATTTTTGAGATGTCTAAAGGAATATGCTATACAATGGTTTTATGACTTACTACATTAATTGGTTCATGCGTTCAATCCTTTGGTAGATATTTATCTAGCACATTTCTCCATCAATAGTGAAAATATTTTATATGTTTAAATTTCCCAACTCAAATATAAATCTAATGAAATTATCTCAAAATATATCTTAAGGTGAAATAAATTTCTATATTAAATGGAAAATCCTATGGCAGATATATAATAAAATATATATTCAAATAGATCTTGCTTCTAATGATACATGAATCTATTATGTTCAATAAATTCTCATCATTCATATATTTATGTCAAGGAATTAAAGAAAGGAAAGTCAAATATTGCCAATGAATAATCTTCAGTATGTAGCCAATCTAGAATATAGTACAAAGAATTAAAGTAAACTACCATACAAGGTGATAAAATATAACAATATTAATGATAAAAGGGAAATAATTAATGTATTTTTTCAACCCACTTCATGCATTTTATTATTAGCTCTTACAAAGAGACAATTTACTAACATACTATAAGATCCATATAAAGTCCTCAAAATTCTATTGGAATGCAACCTCATTTATCTCCCTCCCATTAAATAGGTTAATGTGAGTAAGCCTCTTCAAAAATATTTGACCAAAATGATTTTTATGAATTACATAGATCACTAGGGCACACCACTAATAGGTGTATTAATTTAAGGCATAATATTTAGGATTTGATAGATGCAAACGTAATTAATGTGGACACACATACAAATAGTTAAAAGTCACAATTGAGTGAAATCAAAGAAATGAAAATATTTGGTAATAATTTCCTATGAAAATAACTAATTAGATAATAGATTCCCTAGGAGTGTATTACACATATAATACACACCCTCCACCAATTTTTATCATTCTCCTATAGAAGCAAAACATATTTTGAATGGAACCATTGGTACTTATCACACTTCAGTGCCATTTAGGCCACTCATCACATTTATAGAGCATGATATCATAGATAATGATTCAAAATTTCATTATTTTTTCATTTGAACTGAAATTAATCACCAACTTATTTAGAGTGTTATGGTTGATAATGGTTAAAGTGTGAATATGTGCAAATTCACATTTATCTATCATATTAGATACACATATGAGGATTTTATTACCATGGAAATGGTCAAAAAAGGATTCAATTGTCAAATTTAGAGCTCCATTGGTGGAATTACATTACCATTAGAAGTTGTTACAACACATGTGGCCACTAATTTATAGTATTACCCAGTGTAGGAGTCTTCACTATATTATTCTAAAGTTCCCTTGGATTCAATAGATTCACATAGTTCCATAATTCATAAGTGTTTAAAGTACATATTTATACTAATGAGGTCATCACAGTTTTGGGTATCCCATATGAATACATCGTACAATAGATAGATATGTTTCCTACATTGTAGATTCTAGTTGAGCCACCTAAATGATGCAACCTACTCAAAAAGTTCAAAAGTAGGTATCTACCCTTTTAAAGAGGCTTTTCCTTAAAAGGCCAATTAAGAAGATATTTTTTGCATATTCTAAAGAGACTCTCTCTACTTCTACATGTCTTAAATTGATATTACATGGCACAAAGGGTGTTTTACATAAGGCTCCAAACACAAATTTCATACACTCCACATTGGGTTCCAAAAAATCATGGAGTTCACCATGATCAATAACATACACAATATGCCACATATCATTGTCTCGATAGTGGCAATTACGTTACAAAGGGAAATCAATATTCAGATTTTAAATTTAGCTCAGTTTAGTCACAACATTATGGAAATTTCCATTCATGAAAGGGCACCATTCCTATGCTAGATACAAGCCCTGTTTATTTTGAGTCCCTTGAAATACTTATCGGTTAGTATCTTTATTTCCATTTTTCTCAGTACATAAATGAAAAAATATATAAAACATTTAAAATATTCTAGAAAAGCAAAAAATTAAAATATGCATGATTTGTGTCATTTATTTTCATTAGCTAACTTGTGCTCAATATACTCAGTATGTCTTTATATATCTAATTATATCAAATATGATTCAAAAGTGTACATGAGTAAATGTAAAACATACATGTTTCCATTTCCAGACACATTTGTAGGTCATGAAACTATATTACACTAAAGATTTGTAAACAAATAAAAACACTCTGCCTAGACAATAACATATTGTGTTATTGTTTGATTCCACCAAAATGATCTCAATGAATGCATTCTATCAATTCTTAGATTTAAACAAGTCACATGCCTTATAAAGCCTTTTTATATTGCATCAACTTCACTTGGGGAACCTTTATACACATGTTCAATGATTCTTTGGCTATCCATTATTTTTCATAACTCAATCTTTATATTACATAAAATCTATCTACATTGCTCACTTACATTCACATTTATATATTACTACATATCTAAGTTACTAAATATACTAATGTTACAACTTACCTATGTTGATAAACTCCATATATTCAAGCATGATTTTCATGTTTTATTTCTAGATTCTTGTCTTGTATGTATTCAAGGATTATGATTGTGGACATTTGAACATGTCCTTGTGTGTGGTTGTAAGCCTTACTATATACTTTTATGCATGTGAGTGACATTTTAATGCCCCTTGTATGTGGCCCCTTGGATTTATATTGTTTGATTTGTGTGTACTACTTTTGTGTGTGCCATGGCCATGACACTTATTTGCTTACTTTGATCATTTTTTAATGCCATGATGGACATCATGCATCTTCCTAGCTTTTAATATTGTGATCAATATCATACATCCCTCCTTGAATAGTTCTATTTAACTTCCAATACTCTATTTTGATCAATAATTATCACTACATTCTTAACTACTAATATCTATCTAGACATGACATTATATATACTTAGATTTTTACATGCATCTTACATTACAACTATTTTTCTCATTTTACAAATGATGATGCCATGTTTTTCCATGTTATCAATGCTACTCATATTTTCATCTTTCATAACATCTCTTGGCTAACTTTTTATTTTGATTTAATTTATTGACTAGGCTCCACAAATCACCTCAAAAAAGGGGCATACATAGTGGCTTGTGTTAGAGACTAAGCTCCAATGATACAATACATAGACAAAATTTTGTACATTCTACCCAATTGGTCACATTTTATACACATAGATTATTTGGAAATTAGTTTTAAATAATGAATATCCATTCAGATAGGGCATAGTCTAGTAGTTTCCAAAATAGTGCATTGTTGTCCCAGAAGGTATAAAATAGAAAATTCCATAATTTTCAAATGTCCCTTAGTCTATAGACCAGTTACAATATTGCTTGGAAACATGTTTCAACTTTTTACATAGGTTTACCTCAAATTTTGAGTAGTTTAGGTCTATTTTGTGTGAAAAAGGTTCCATATTTTGTATAGATTATTTACTTAGAAAATCACATGATATTACTAAGTTCTAGAATCCATATAAACCCAAATAACATATTGGGGACATGTGTATGACACATAGACACATCATTTTTTATTTTTTACACCAATTTTTCAAATGGAATATAAATCCATGCCATTATCTATGTTGTATACACTATACTTAGATCATATTATCTTTTGCACTAGTTTTTCACTAGAAATTAACCTTATTCCATCTACAATGGTTGGTTCACCTTGTTACACTAGAAAAATAAATTAGAATACATAGAGGGATTCCAAGATACTCCACTAATTTGGGTATGCAATGATGGAGTCAATTAAACCTTGAGTTGTTAATTACACTCTTTTTTAGTGAGTATTAGGTCATGCACAATACAAATAATATTATCAACAAATAATAAATATCTAAGGGTCCTACGCTCTTGAGTCACCAATTTTTGAGCTAGAAAACATAATGGTTCACATACTCAATCAAAAGTATTTTTTCCTTATTATTAGATATATACATTTTCTTATCCTTATTTATTTTTGTCTTATGTAAAGTTGAATTTTATACATGTTTCATAGTAGGTTCTACATGAATCATAATTCAACATTATGGCCTACATTCAAGATTTTTATTCATAGGTAAGTTCAAGTATGCACTTTTCTTTTTACTATAGTAATTATAATTTGTTGCATTACTATAATAAAATGGGACATGGGTAAATGTAGACAAATAAATTAACATTTAAGTGAAAACAATGTACTTGTGACCACTCCTTACACACACTTATCTCATGCCTTATTCCATGGTCTTTTAGTCGCCTTTCCTTCACTTATTTGAGGATGACCCATTCTAAAAAGAAACTAATGATCTCAAAGTATCCCTAATTTTCATTCCAAATAACTCAATATTATCCCCTAAGTGATCCATACTTCTATCTTAATGTTATTTTCTCCTCAAACATGGCCACTCCATTTGGACTATCTCCCTCACTAGACCTATCCATTTCTACTGACCACATCCTCCCATAAAATAAAGACTAGTTTCTCAAATTAAAACTCATGAAATGGGTTATCCCACACATTTAACAAGCCCCATTTGAATTAATTACTAAATTACCACTATAAAACAATAATTTCAAGCCATTTTCACCAAGAAGCTCACACATGGAAAAACACTAAAACATATAACTAGACACTAAGATAAAATCATTTATTTATCCTAATACAAAGTTAATATATCCATATTATACCTTAACTAAGTATTCATGTACCTCAAAGTTGAGAAGTCATCATTAGAACATCTAATCACACTAGGATTGCACCAATATTTATCATTTTACACAAGTCTTTCACACATACACCACCATATAATGGGAGAACTAAATGGAGTTTGATTCATCTTCTCAGTATTTTTATGTATAAAACACTCAACATATAGGTTGTTTAGGTGTAACACAACTTGAAATGATAACCCTTTTTTCTTTTTTTTCCATTTATCATTTTTGGTCTATTGAGCTAGGGTAAAAAGTGAAGAAGAAGGTCCATAGTGATTTTCACGATGGATCAAGAGATCTTGAAAAGTCAAAACATAACATACAACACAAATACTCACAGGACATTAGTGTGCCCTATGTACATCAATACATGCCACCCCTATCGAATTTTAATGGCATTATTCAAATCTAAGCAAAACACTATTCCTAATTCACTACATCTTCATAGAGATTCACAATAAAATTTACAATTGTTGTGTCAGTTCTCTATTATCAAATTTATAGATAAGTTGTATTTATCTATTATTTCCCCATTTAATTTTTTTCCAAATATAACAAGTTCCAAATCAATTTGTGCCTTTTATTGCATATTTGTAGTATTTTGATTTTATGTAAAAGTTTGTTTAATTAGTATTTAATATCTCCTAACTCTATAATTTGATAAAACACATGCCTACATGATGGCATAGACATAATTTTTGTATGCTAAATACTTACACACTATGTAAAAGGAATTATCACAGTGATATGTGAATAGGTTCCCATTTAAGATGAGGAATGCACCAGGTGCATATTCATGTACTAATTTAAAAATACCATTTATTATTAGAAAATAAAATGATTGCCATTGAGAAATTTATTTTCTTCAGTATGATAAATAATTTATGTTATGAAACTTTCCATAAAAACTTATGTTTACATAATCATTTTATATCTTTATTTAGATATCACACAAGGTGAGAAACCCAATCCCAAACTATTATTGAATTTATATAGTCCTAATAAACTCTTGAGTTCTATGAGATTCTTTTGATAAAACCAATATCTAATGAATTTTATCTTTTTTGGGTCCATATGCACAGCATCAAGTTATTGATGATGTATCCCAGATATTAAACATTTTCCATGGAAAATGAGCACTTCTCTATGTTGATGTAGATATTATATTGGCAAAAAATATAAATATACTCTTTAACATCATACAATGAACCAACCTTTTTCAACTTAAGATAATTATATTATCCAGATGTATAATAAAAAAAATAATGTCCATATGATTTAATTTATCATCTTAATAAATGTCATTGATTGGTGATTGAATGTTATGACTAGCCACTTGCACAATCCATAATTATATTTAAATTTGTCTTATAGACATCATATTTTAGACACTAAATGTTCTATTGGGATTTTGACACACTTTGGCATGCCTAGACAAAACACATACATATCAATCTTGATCACACTTCCCTCTATCTATCTACCCATCTACTATCTTAGTCACCTTTGTTTTCTAGTAATAATTATTTAGTATAAACTTATATATATCTAACCTTATCCATGTCTCAAACCATTATTTTACACTATTATTAATATTGTAAAATGGTGGTTATAGTAAGAATTTACCTCTATCAAGAGTGTCCAAGT
The DNA here is from genome assembly GCA_037957365.1 of Torreya grandis. NCBI lineage: Eukaryota > Viridiplantae > Streptophyta > Pinopsida > Cupressales > Taxaceae > Torreya > Torreya grandis. The sequence goes on from JARHVA010006999.1 coordinate 667,303, forward strand.
GCACTCAACATATTTTATTAAAATTTGGAAGTCTCTATTGTGTTGACATAGATATGTTTCATGTTTTGGTAATACCGATAAATTAACAAAGGGTCACCTATATATACAAATCATTCCTAAGGATATACTAATCTAGACAATCATCTAGCAACTAAAGAAATAAATCAACACTCTCTTGGAACATTTGTCAAAAGGAATATATATCTAAAAAATTCAAGGAATAGTCCATATAACCATATCTAAATATAAAAATTCAATTTTGTATGTTATCTAATTTTTTAGGTCAAAAGATAGCATTACATTCTAGATTGTTCATGATGTTGTGTACACACATAAGTGAGAGAACTACATACGATATGATCCCTCTTTAGAGTATTTTAACTTAGGAAAAACTTAATTATTCAGTGGGGAATGATTAGGGATATCAAACCCAAATTATTAACCCTTTTTAATGTATATTTTAGTCGATCAAGCATAATTAATATTTGAATTAAAGAAAAGGAAAACAAACATTATCACATAGGATTGAAGGTGTAAAAAATAACATATAGCCATATTATTTTGCATCCATTATCAATACAATAAAGGAAATCAAAGATGAAGTTTATTTTTAAAAATATAATTTTCCTACTCAAACCATTATAGATCAAAACTTCTCACTATTTACTTAATTATGGGTCTTAAATAAGGGTGTTCAACAGATAATTATAAATAATCGATTAAGATTGAATAATTTTAAAATAATGTTTATTAAAATACCAGGTATTGATATATACTCTAATTGTAAATATAGATAATAACATTAGAGTATTTGATATCATACCTTTTAAATTGTTGGAAACAATTAAATTAAATATAACAGTTGGGCCTATAATGTTAACCACTATATTTTAGTTAATGTTAAGCCATACACATTATAAGCTTCTTACTTGATATACAATTGATTCATGTTATGGATGTCATCCCATCCACCCTACATTGATGTTTTCATACATGTCATGTGGATAATAGACCTTTTTAATATTATGATGAAGATTAACAAATGAATGATTTATACCACAATTATAATCTCCTCAATCATGCATAGTATCTCCAAATTATAAGTCATAGACGTATAAAAAAATACATACATATGAGATTGTAAAAACCAGAATGACTAATGAAAATAAGTTTCCATCAACCATAACAATTATGAAATAAATGGTAAAAAAATCAACATGAGTGTGTGAAACACAAAATAATATAAAACAAGATATCCCATTATTATTATATTTTTAAAACATAACTCAAAAAATAAATATGATGATAGTGATGACAATGACAATGGGATCCTTGAAAAAATGGAAGAATATTTTTCTCATCTAAAATTTAAAACAGTATCACTGGGGGTGTATCAATAAATTAAAACATTTTAAGGATTGATAAATTAGGATGTTTCCTTCATGCTCAACCTAAGTTAGATAGAGGAAATATATTCATTCCAAATAACCATGAGGGTTCAAATGTTTAAAGTGCATGTCTCAAGAAAACTATGAAAAGTAAGCAAGTAAAAATCTAATTCTATATGGTACATCACTAAACAGATCATAATCCACATTATAAGTAAATAAAGATTCTAACTTGAAATTATTTTGGAAACATCAATTTAAGATATGAATCTCTCATAATAAGTTCTCCATTAGAATAAAAATTTGTAAAATCTAGTATGCCTCAATTGTAAGAAGCATTACACATCACACAATGTATCAATAATAAGTATTAAATATATGTATGATATTTTTTAAATAATATATATCTCATAAGATTAAATACTTCAAAATAAATTTTAAATAGAAACCAAAGACAAATGATATATTTTTGGTTATGAGTGTAAATAGTTCAAGTACCTCAAAAATTGTCTTATCATCTAGTGATTGATTTTGGAATCCCATTTATGTCACCTAATTTGTCATATCCTATATTAACTTTAGAAAATACTTGTGATAATGTTACATAAAAAAACTAATGCATTTTTGAACACATATGACATATTCCATATGTTATTATGACTACTAGAGCTATGTAGGACATACATGATTTGATTATAATATTCTTCATCTTATTCATTCGGTCTGACTAACCCTTCTAGACCCCTATCATTCAATCATCTAAAGTCTTGAGATCACCCCTCTAAGTTCCCCTAAGGGAATACCCCAAATCAATCAAGTTCCCCCAAGGGAATACCCCAAATCAATCTCCCTTGTAGGTAAAAGGATATAATGGATAGAAGTGATTGAGTATGATCTTCCCTGTTGAAGTTACTGAAGGACCCATGAACTGTACTTGGGCCAATATTTCTAAGGTAAAATAAGACATCCTTGTGAAATATCTTGAATATGTTGAAGACTGGCTATAGGGACTCTCCTAATTTTATTTATGGTTTCCTTATTCTCGATTTAATACTATAATTTTTACTAAATTTGGTTTCTTGGCCTTTGATGGCCTATTTAAAATTTATGTACTACACTTTGGTGGTTTCAAGATCCTTGTAAAACCTTATTTTTACCTCGTTAAATAAAAATATATTGTTCATCTTGTGATTATTTTAGATATTTATATAGTGAAATTCATTATAATTCTCATCCATGGTGTTTGAATTTTTCACTGACCAATACAATATTTATATGTCAGAATCCCATTTATGAGATCTTATGCTAGTTTAGAAAAAAATTACTATATATATATATATATATATATCTTCTTATGGTTTGCTTGATTGATCAACTTCTCTTGAGTTGAATCATTATTTTATTTATTATTATATCTTGACATACATGTTTACATATTATTTTTCATTGATAATTTCTATAACACTTGGATTTGCTTGGGTTATGATGTTTTTACTGTCATGTGCATTTTGATTTTTTATCATGATATAAAAATTAATAATAGCTATCATATGATGACACATCATTTTTAGTAGTCTAATATTAATCAATATAATTCTATGCACATTACAGCTTGATGCAACATGATAATTTCCCACCCCTCTATATTGATTATCCATACTTGATTTTTTCATGGCATATATTGAGCTTACATTAACACATATATTCTATGACATTTGTGTAGGTAATGATTCTTTCCAATTTGATGCATGCTCATTTATATATTCACGCTCTTTCAAAACATGAGTTTATGATTTACATATACAAAAAATTACATGTTTATTACATACATGTTCCTGATATTTCATTAAACTATGTGTTGGCATATGTTATGGATTTTTTAGATCCATTATGTTATTTTATTTGTGAATTATTTCCTCTTAGACTTGGCTGATTAAATAAATGCATTATTACATTAAAATATTTTAAAAAATAAAATTAAAATATATAAAAATTACAAAATTAACACCTTGTATTACTTTATTTGTAAGTACACATAGTTGTTTCATGTCATTTCTCATATACATGGTGAGTTACATATCCATTTTCTACACACATTATTCTCATGGTATACATGAGTTTGATGAGATAAATTCAACTTATATATGATAAGTGGGCATATAGATGTATGGAATTGCTTACACCCACATGTAACCTTTATACATAGGGGGATGCCCATACTGGGGCATATTGGTACATTTTTAGGATATATTTTTCCATGATACTCCTTTAATCATATGTAGACTATTTATATATGAATTTATCTTGTTAATACTTATTATAATGTTTTTCCCCATGGAAATTATGTTTTAATATACTATATGATGACATTGAATGCTTATGTGGACTAACGTTACTTGTTTCATGCTTACTTGTTGTTAATGACTATGACATTGCATGATCAATTATCTATTCTATGCTTATTATTATATGATTGTTGGCACATTGGTTGTGTCTAACTGGATCATGCATAAATTGTGTCAAAGGATCCTTAGGTCCATGTCATGTGTGTTATGGGTTATAGTCATGTTATGTCTTCTATGCTTGTGTGATTCTTGATCATGATGTGTGCACTTGGTACTTATTCACTATGGTATTGTGCTCATATGCATGGTTACTTATATTTTATATGGAAAAATTTGACTATTACTATGAACTTAGTGCTCTGATTTCTATCACACACTCAAATGTGTGTGTGTGTGTGTGTGTGTGTGTGTGTGTGTGTGTGTGTGTGTGTGTGTGTGTTAGTTATATAATTAAATTGATTTTTATGTGTTTTTATCATTTATCTACTACTAATCTTATTACTGTGTGATTCATTTATATATCTAGTTTACATTGACATGTGGTTACAAATGTATTATCATGATTATATCTCACATGCTACTTAGAAAAAATAACTCACTTGCCTTAGATAGCATGCCTTATATGACCTATAAATTATCAAAATTATTCTTCGAGGACATATATTATCATGCATATATATGTAATTTACTTGATTATACTTTTTATATATAACATATGGCACACATATATATTTATTTTGATATGATTGATTCACATGATTTATTCCCCATATCAAAATAGAACATAAAATGGTATTTTTAAAGAGATTTAGGCCATATCAGATCAAGAATTCCACATTTTAACATAAATTACATGATTCAAATGGTGAGATTGAGTATATTAAGACATATTTGGGCATTCTACATTATTCTATGGAATAATTGAGATATTATATGAAAATTTGAGACATATGTTGATATTTTATATTAATTAGAGGCATAGATTGATCACATGGGGCACTAAATTTATTCTTATAAACATTTTTATATTTTATATTTTGAGGATTGGTGGGAAAGGTTAGTAATTCATAAGCACCTTGGGTCTACATCCATTTATAGTGGTTGATAATTTTACATAAGAACCTATTTTAACATTTCACCTTTACATATAAACTTGATTTGGGGTTTCAATTTTACATAGCAACCCTTTATACATTTCACTTTTATATGTGAACTTGACCCAGGATTCCAATTTTACATATGGACATGATTTCAGGGTTCTAAAAGAGATTTTTTATGGCATTCATAGAATTTTGGTTACCATAATATTTTTTATAGAATTCTTATAGTGAATTTTTTAGCATCAATCTCCATGAGTGCATGCCTTAAAGGGTGCATCAGGAAAGGGGTGTGAAAGCTTATGGTGATCTATGAGAGATGTTGCTATCTATATCATGACCATATAATTCTTAATTATAGTTAAACTTCCTTAGATTTATATTTCTACTTAACTCCTTACATCATATCGTATGTAGTCGTATCAGCTCCCTTATACCCTATGACATCAATAAGGATGATCCCATTCAATCTCAATTGACATCTTTTTACTATATAAAATTTGCTTATATCAATTGCTTAGACCTTAAAATTGGTTTTAGGTGTTGGATAGATATATGTATAATTCATATTTCATTACAAACATATCATATACATTGTATGTACTCTACTTTTGCTCATAATTCTTCCCTAAGTCATATTTGGAGGAGATAGGTCTAGAATCTTGTCTTATAGAAGCTTTGGTGGTAGTCTTAGAGAATCAGTAGGAGGAACTTTGTTGGTTTAGATTTTTTTATCCATTATTTGAAGTCTTCACAGTGACAATAATATCTTGTAAATTACCATTGACTAAGGTGAAGATTGAGGCTCGATGGGTCCACTCTAAAGTAAGTATTAATAACCTTATACTCTTTCCTTTATTTACTTAACATATTAGATGTTTCTTGTTGATTAATGAATGAATGTGTGTGTATAATTTTCTAGTTTATATCTACACTAAATAATTTGGTGTAGATATAAGATTGCTTAGACTTGAAATATTCCATTTTATGTTGCATATACCCCCATTTGTCAACATGCACCTTACAATTTTTTTTATTATTCTAACCATTTCACTTTAGTTTAATTTAATTTTTTACATAACTAATTACATTTATTGTGTGCAATAGTTTAATTTCATATAGGTCTAGCTAGATCTATTTCATTGTGCCACAATTTTAGGATTTAAAACCCTTTCCTATTGGTATTTATGACATAGGCAAAACTCTTCTAGGTCTATGGATCCAATGGTCATTACCTAAAAATTAAGTATCACATGCTCTTTTGATTTACATTATTCAAGTTCAGATATATTGAGATAAGATAGTTTTATTCTAATCCTATCCCATGCATACATTATGGTGAACCTGATGTGAATCCTATCCCACCTTTGATTGGATTAATTTTTATTGTTTTATTTTAATCAGACTGTATCATCCATCCCAATACCATTTTATTTTATATTAGCAACTTCATCAGGTAGTTTTATACAATTTTATACATCTAAAAAATTTATTTGAAAACCCAATATAGTTCTATGTTTTTCCAACTAAATCAACCTAGTCGATTTAGTTATTTTTCAAGCCACCACTTACAAAACCATTTTTCAAAATTGTATTGGCCTCGATGATTTTTTTTTCTAGTTCTAGTGACCAATGGTATCTACCATCCTAATACAATCAGTTTCTAGCAACCAATATATATCACACCAATTTTTAGACCACCATTGTAAGAAACTCCTCATTATGAAATTATCCTATATATTTTCTCATGGCTAAGGATCCCAATGATGGTATCCAAACTTATGATGATACCTATAAGAGAACCATAAATTATCTGTATGGTCCTTCCCTTCTTGAATATGATTTTGAGGATCCTTATACTCATTTATATTTTAATTGATGAATACCCTATGAGGATCCTAATGATATCAATTTTAATACTTCTAGCATTGGCAAAGATCATCATGATTATCTTCCTCTTTATGATAGTAATCATATTTATTACAAGGGTGAAGAACCCAATGTTATTCCCTATGATATTGATGATCCTTACACTTGTATTTAATAAGAACCTATTTGTCCCACCTTTATTACTTATTGCATTGTATAAAACCAATATCATGATTTTTTGATCTATGGTGATTTTTTTATTAAAGGTGAAAACCCTAACATGATAACATTGTTTGCATTGATGATGATTATGACATGGAAGAAAATCATTCTTAAGATTTTATCATATTTACCAAAAAATCAAGTAATTTTGATAATTGTTTCCTGCATGTCTACCCATCCTCTACCCAACCTTATATTTCCTTATAAGCATTAATCATCAAACCTTCACTTACATTTAACCAATTTCTACTAATTCATCAATTTATGAGGAAAACCTAATTCAAATTCCCATCACATGGTCTATTATAGGTTATTATGATCCTCAACCCTATATGAGAAATCATAAATATCATACCTCTTCTTATCCACCCAAATAACCACCAAAATCATTTCTTTCCAATGCTATCAACCTTATACAATTTAGTTTTATTTAACTTTAGTCAAATGCATCAGACATGACATACAATGTGCCAATAAAATTATTTTTTCTATAGTAAACTACATCAACCATGTCGTAAAATGTGATAATATAGTTATTTTTCATCTTACCAACTACATAGGCCACAACCTAAATTGTGTTGATATAGTTTAATTTATTTCATTAGAATACATCAATTTGATCAGTGTAGTTATGTTTCATTAGACTTTATCAACTTGACTGATATAGTTCATTTGAATTCCACTCTATCAAACTATATTGACATGGATGATACCATTACTTTTAGTTTTGATTCATTAGATAACTATATTAATTGGCCAATACAATCCATTTCAATCTCATTTTATCATATTATATCAATTTCTCTGATACAATTTCTTTTACATTTATATTTCCAAACTTTATTGCCCTGACCAATACCATACATCATAATTTTTTATCCCCTTCAAAATATCCTAACATTGTCCTAGATGCCACATTTCCTATTTTTACATAGACTTACACATATTTTGACATCATTCTTAGGCATTCCAATATTGAGGTTAACTCCATTTCACCTATATCTCATAAGTTGGGGCATCTTGTGATTCCCATCATTTTCTTATTGAAAAGTTTGGGTTATATTGCACTGCCCATATTTTAGCCTTTGGGACATCCTTTGATGTCCATCCTTAATCTTATACCCACTTTTAGGGCATCTTTTGATGCCCATCCTTGATTTTATACACACTTTTGGGGCATATTTCTATTCCCACTATCATTCTCTTGGATTATTTATCTATCATCCTTACCATTAGTAGTAATCAATAACCTTTCACATATTAAAAACAAACAAATTCAACTTTAAAAAACTTTTTGAGACACAAATACATGCATTTCACATGTTATTGTTTGATTCAGTCATTTGCATATATTTTGGTTGTTATTTTATCAATGCTTATTTGATTTAATACATTTTATTTACTTTCTCCCTCTTTTGGGATGATTTACTTATATCATTATTTCCTTTATAGTTCTTTATAATTTTTACTTTTGGCCTTAGATTCCCTTTTGGTTCTTAGGTATCACTTTCAAGTTTTATATCATTTTTTATTACACCAATGTTTCCTTTCCATTTATTTGATATTTTTCCATGATGGTTTTTAGGTATCACCATTAATTTCTATTTCACTTTACTTTTGGCCCTTAATTCTCTTGTGGAGCTTAGGTAGCACTTTCAAGATTTATTGTTATCATATTTTATCATTTTTACTTCATGCTCTCTTTTATTCTTTGGCCCCTATTTACTTTCCCCCTTCTTTTTGAATGACCATTTACATTTCCCATATTTTGGGATGACCATTTAATTTCCCTCTCTTTTGGGATGACTAATAATTTTGTTAGTGCTTATGTAATATCCCTTGTATGTTAGTACAATTTCCCTAGTGACATGATTATCATAGCATGGCCATATCCCTTTTGAAATATTGCTTTCCCTTATTTCATCTCACTTAAGGCACATGTAGGTTGGTTTGGATATTTCAAACCTAGTTACAAGTAAGTCTAGGAGTATTTATACACCATGGTATTTATATCCTTTTCTCTAGTGGCCGAACATAAGCTCTATTATGTTAGCTACCTATTTCACTCATTTTTGGTTTTCTAAATCTGCATGGAGGAGGAATGGAAAGACCCAAAAGAATCAAAATGCATATCATAAGAAAATAAAAATTTTAAATAAAAATTATATTTTAAAATTCAGATCACACCAAAAGACATAATATTTATTAGGCACATCCCCTATCTTATTTGAATATCAAACTCCAAAATTCAACCCATGATAGATCTAAGGTCCATTTGGGTGTGTTAGGCTAGTAAATCAGTGTATAAGGTATTATATCATTATATCACTATATCTTCCTACATTCTAGTGCCACATATATTATCACACAAGTACCTAATATTTGTAGTAGTTCAACATCTCTATAAGGGGTCTTGAGGAGTAGAGAACATATTGTAATAAGATAAGATACTTCTAATTTAATCCATATAATCTACATGGGATTATCTATGTAATTCACTTATTATCCCAAGCTTCATGTTCACTACTTAGAATATCCTAGGTCCTTGATGTTGATAGGTCTTAGCCTTTTCCACTTGTCTAGAGTGCCTCATTCCTACTAATTATTTATACATCACCCATGTGGCACCTTAAATTAATTATTCACATCATAATTTTATTAAAATACCCTTGATGGGTATCACTTTTAGATGATCACATGTTTATAATTATTCCTCTTGGATTTTAGTTTGTGAGTTGCATTGTAATACCTCAAATAGGACTATATTTTCCTCACAAATAACCATCACCTTTTCTCTTCACCATCTCATTGTCATCCCCATTGTGTATTATAATGAAATTACTTCATCAATAAAGTAGAATAAAAAAAATAGATCTAAATATGACTAAAATATATCAAAATATATGATAATAGATAAGCCACTTTGAGGGGGAAACCTCCACAAGTTTTAGTAAGATCAAAATTCATAATCTGATGATAAACAATTACCCACTACTTCCTATATATAGTGTATCTAGGCCATGTTTACTCCATAGGCTGACCTACTAACCAAATTAATACATAGAGAAATGTGATATAACATCAAAGAGGGATAAGTAAGCCACAAGTCAACTATTCCTATTCTAATACATGTGATAGGTTAGGGGAATAACATGCCCTTCCCCTTCAAACTAATGTTGTCCTCAATGTTGAACAACTATGGATGTTGTTTCAAAAAATCTTCACCTTCCCAAGTTACATCGTCACTACTGAGGTTCTTCCACTTGATGAGATATTCCCTAATATTTCTAGTTCTTAGCCTCTTAGTATGTGTTTGGAGGATCTTCTCTAGTTCCAAAATGACTCATCCTTCTTCATCTAGTTCTAGGAGCTCTGTCTAGGCTAAAACTTTCTTTCCAATGACCTTATTCAAATAAGAAACATGAAATACTAGGTGTATGTGAGATGAATGAGGTAACTCAATTTTGTAAGCCACACTTCTAATTTTCTATAGAACTTGATAAGGGCCATAATACTTAAGAGCAAGCGTGTTGTCCTTTTTCTATTACTTTAAGGACATCTGATTGTAAGACTACAAACATACAAATACCCAATCACCCACCTCAATATTTTTCTCACTACGATGTTGATCTACTTATTGCTGCACCTTATTTTGTGCCAAGGCCAAATTCTCTCTCAAACTAGCCAAAACCTCTTGTTGATGTTGAATGTGCTCCTCCACATCTTGAACCTTGGTTTGCACCTTTAATGAAGAAGTGATGGAAGGTGGATGATAACCATATAGTGATAGAAATAGAGACATTTTAGAAGAGGTATGGAAATATGTGTTATACCACCAGTCTACAAGTGGTAGCCATTTAACCCAACATTTCTATTTATCTAATACATAAAAATAGAGATACCCCTCTAAGCATTTGTTAACCACTTCCATTTGTTCATCATATTAGGGGTGGTAAGATGAGCTATGAGCTAGTTGAGTACCCAAATAAGAAAATAGTTTAGTCTAGAAATTAATAGTGAAAATAGGATCATGATCACTTACAATTATTTTTGGGGTTCCATGTAATTTTAGATCTACCTCCAGAAAAATAGCTGCTATTGTACTTGCTAAAAATGGGTGTGAGAGAGAACAAAAATGGGAATATTTTGTAAGCCTATCCATAATGACCAAGATAACATTCTTACCTTTAGAACAAGGCAATCCTATGATGAAATCCATGGAAACCTCATCCCACCTTTGACTAGGAATTGCTAACAGTTGTAACAGACCTGGGGTCTTAACCATCTCACCTTTATTCTATTGGCATATCAAGAATTCTACCACAAACTTTTGTACATATCCCTTGAGTCCTTCCCAAAATAATTATTTCTTAATTTTGTGATAAGTTTTCAAGAACCCTGAGTGTCCCCCAATTGGAGATGCATGCAACTCCACAAGAATCTTATGCTTAAGCTCTGAATCTTTGCACAAGTATAACCTACCCTTATACCATAGGATATTACCTTTCCATTAAAATTTGTCAAAGGCTAAAGTACTTTACTGGAGATTCTAAATCAGAACCTATGTATCCTTGTCTTTCTCCCATTTTAACCTAGCTTCATCCACCCAGTCTGGTTGCAACATGGACATTGTATAAAGTAATGCTTTTGTGGATGTATCCCATCTGGATAGTACATTTACTACTACATTATATTTACCCTTCTTGTAGATGATTTCAAAATCATAACCCAAAATTTTGGTTACCCACTTTTATTGTTCCTTAGATGATAATATTTGCTCTAAAAAGTATATGAGACTATCATGATCCATTTTCACCTTAAAGTGTCTACCCATTAGATAGGGCCTCCATTGTTTAACTACATGAAGAATAGCCATCATTTCTTTCTCATATATAGGTTTTTGTAAATTCTTGCCTTTGAATTGATCACTCTCAAATGCAATGGGTCATCTTGCATTAGTATTACTCCCAACCTAGATCCAGAAGCATCACATTCAACACTGAATGTCTTTGAGAAGTCTGGAGTAGCCAAAACTAGAGTGGTGCACATAGCTACTTTTAGTTTCTCAAATGATTTGGTGGTGGCATCATTCCAATGGAAGGCATCCTTCTTTAGCAATGCAATGAGTGGAGCCACTATGATGCCATAACCTTTCACAAATCTTTGGTAGTAACCTATTAGTCTTAGGAACCCTCAGAGGTTTTTGAGATTTTTTGGCATGGGCCATTCCATCATAGATTTTATCTTTTGGGGATCAAATTTGACACCTTCATGGGAAATAATGTGACCTATGTACTCTACCTCTTATACTCCAAAATCACATTTGGATGGCTTCACATAAATCCAATGCTTCTCTAAAACTATCAACACCTGTTTCACATGTTACAGATGTGCTTCCCATGTCTGACTATAAATCAATATGTCATCAAAGAAAACTAGCACAAACTTCCTTAAAAAAGGCCTAAAATAGTGTTCATCAATCTCTAAAAAGTAGATGGTGCATTTTTAAGACAAAATGGCATTACCAAAAACTCATAATGGCCCTCATGCATTCTAAAAGCATTTTTATGAACATTTTCATCCTTGATTCTAATTTGATGGTACCTTGAGCAAAGATCCAATTTTGTGAAATAATTAGAAGCATGTAACTCATCAGGTAAATCATAAATTATTGGAATAGGAAACTTATCTTTGATGGTGTACTTGTTGAGTTCCCTATAATTTGGGCACATCCTCCATCTATCATCCTTCTTCTGCACCATGACCACTGGTGATGAATATGCACTTTGGCTATGCTTAATGATCCCTACCTCTAGCATCTCATGTACCATATTTTTGATTTCACTCTTAAATGCATATGGATATCTATATGGTCTAATATTTGTTGGTTGACTCCTTGGAATTAGTTGAATGGCATGATCATGTTGTCTTTTTGGTGATAGTCCTTTTGACATGGCCCCAAAAATAGATGGGTGGGCATCAAGAATCATTTTTAGATCAGGATGTGTAGATGCTTGTGTGGGTTGAACTTATATGGACCATAATCATGAAATAATTCCCTCTTCCCCCTTTTTTAACATCTTGGTCATCTGATGTGAACTAATAAATTATGGAGATTTTGTCTATAATCCATGTAGTTCAATTTTCCTACCTTAAGAATGAAAGTGCACGAATAGTTCCTAGAACTTCATCTCAATGACACCCAAGGTTGTGAGATATTAGACTCCCAAAACAATGTCTGTGCTACCCATGGGAATAGAAAACATAAGAGAATCGAGATTTTACTCACCCATAACAAGCTTAATACTATGGAATTTGCTTAAATAATTAATTATGCCACCATCTGCAATCATGACCTAAAATTCTAGTGTTGGGTAGATGAAATAGTTCAATCGAGTGGCCAACTTATGGTTGATGAAGTTATGTGTGCTTCCTAAATCAATCAAGACTGTCACCTTCTATTTCTTGAGGAAACCCACCAATTTAAGAGTTTGTGGAGTACTAATACATGTAAGTGCATGACAAGAGATTGTAGTTTGGGAATCTTTAGGTACCTCCTTTATCTCTTCCTCATCATCATTGGAGGCATCATCTTCTTCATCATCTTTATTGGATCCCTCAATGTAGAATAACTTCCTCTCAACACATCTATGTCCTTTTCTCCACTTGCTATCACAACTAAAACATAATCCTTTTGAAAACTTCTCTTCAATTTGCTAAGGGGTCAATCTGGTAGGTGGAGGAAATGTTAGCGTCGATATGCTATGATCTTTGAAGTGAGTGAATGACTATTTTTTGTTGGCTATGAATTTTTCCTTAGCTCTGTGTGCCATTATAATATAATCAAAAAATTTAAGTGGATTAAACATGCATACCTCATGTTGAATTTGGTCCTTGAGTCCACCCAAAAATAGGTCATTCAAGTTCTCCTCAGAAATTGTTTGCACATGTATAGATAGGTTCTGAAAATGATGAATATAATTCTTGATGGAGCCAATCTAGCACAATTTTGCCAGTTGGTTAAAGTGATTCTCTATCACACTATTGCCATAGTGTAATTGCAAATCCTCTATAAAAATTGACCAAGTGACACTGAGAGTCATCTTTTTCTTTTGAGTACACAACCATTGATACCAAATGAATTGATCAAGTTCAAGATACAAGGATGCCATGGTAAATTTTTGTCCACCTAGGATCTGATGCAGATCAAAAAAATTATACATTTGGTTGATCTAATTGAGTGGATCTTTTCCATCAGATTTATGCATATCCACCTTTGGTAATAGGTTCTTCTGTGGCAATGTAGTTAGATTTAAAGTAGACTAGTTGGTATAACCACCCTAGTGGGGTTGTGTAATAGAAATAACTAGATGATTTGACTGATTATTTTTCAAATCCATAATGATATCTACCAAACTATCTTGTATGTATTTCATATTAGATTGTATGCCTTACACCTCACTTTGTGATCTATGTCAAACAACCCTAGTATAAAGGATCTAGTAAATCCCCCTTTTGAATCGATATCTTCCTTTTTATGAATTTTGCCTAGAGTTTTAGCACCCTTTCCTTAGGCCTGAGTTTGTGGACCTACCATAAAAAGGCTTTACGATGTCGACCCTGATTGGCACTTTCAACCCAACTTTGACCAAGTGATTTTGGACTTATGTTGGCCTAAAATCAAATCATACAAAGAAAATAACCTATTCAAATTTTTCTAAACTTTCCAAAAATGTAAATATCTCAAAAAAATTCTTTGAATTGTGCACTATAGAGCAATTTTATGAAAAAACCTAAAATGGCAATAAAGTTTGTAAAATAGATCCAAATGAGGTGAAATGTTAATGAAAAATTACATTCTTGATTTCATAACTCCAGTAAAAAAATGTAGAGAAATTCATAACCATTTTTTAGATATAGCCAAATTTAAAAACTTAGGGTTTCACCCACAAGTTTGCCCAAATCACAACTCTAATACCACTTGTAATGAAATTACTTCAAAAATAAAGTATAATAGTAGAAATAGATCCAAATATGACTGAAGTATATTAGAATATATGATAATAGACAAGCCACTTCGAGGGGGAAACCTCCACAAGTTTCAATAAGAGCAGAATTCACAATCTGATGATAAACAATTACCCACTACCTCATATATATAGTCTATATAGGCCATGGTTACTTCATAGGCTGACCTACTAACCAAATGAATGCATAGAGAAATGTGATATAGCATCAAAGGTGGATAAGTAAGACACAAGTCAGCTATTCCTATCCTAATACATGTGATAGGTTAGGGGCATAACATGTATTTAGGTGGTTTTGATTTACTACATCACATATTAGATAAATAACTAAGTTTGAATTGTCATTATTTAGAGATTTTCATTTTCATTTCTCCATCATGCTCTTATTTAATTTTTCATGGACTTACCTTATCTTATATAGGACATTTTGCATACTTTCTTACATATTTTTATTTATGTTTGAATTAACACGATCCTCTTAAATTTTGAATTATATTTATTTATTTGTATTATATTTCTCTTTAGGTTTAAACTTTACATGCTTGTCTTACATTTTAAATTACATTTTTATTTACAATATTTTTCACTTTTCTTCATGCTTGATTTGACATGCTTATCTTACATTAGATCACATTATTCACTTACATATTTTTTTTTATCTTATATTGATATTTCATTTAAGTATAATGTTTTACATTCTTTTTCATAGAAATTAGTGTGTTATACATTCATGTTTTTCATCATCTTAGATTTTGTTCTTTTTTACCATGAATTTGTTTACATTGGCTAGAAAAGATTAAAACATCCATCATCATATTTAGCATCATCTTTGAGAAGATTTCAATTATTTCCCACGACATTCCTTTTTTAGCTTATATCTTTGTTTATGTAAGTCCTCTTAAAAAATCAAAATAATTCTTAGAATCTTATTAAGATAGAAAAAATTAGATGCTATGATTTTTTGTTTCAAAAAATTAAAATTCTATCTTGTTTTTTAGGTTTATCCTTTGTTACACATAATGGGATCCTTTCATCACATTCTACAAACATATTATTTTATACATTCAACTATGTATGTGAAGGTACATATTTTTATTTTATTTACTTTCATTTAGCTTAGTTGTGTTGTTATGTTCTTTCCTAAATCACCATCCCATGTTACACTATTATGATACGTGATTAATTTTGGGTGGGGAATATGTATACACATAATATTTTTCACTATATCATTTACTAACTCTTTCTTGTATAGTAACTTATTGAACATTAATCTCCTTGAGTATATGTATGAAAGCGTACACTAGGAAAGGGGTGGGCAGGCTTGTGGTAATTTGAGAGAGATGCTATCATGATCATATAACTCTTCCTTATAGTTTAGATTATTTAAATTTGTATTATTACTTACCTCCTTTCATCTCATCATATTTACTCATACCATTCTCCTAATATCCTACAACATCAACTAGACCGATACCATCTATTTTGGACCTTTTAGCTAGATGTATTATATTGGAAAACTTGATGTAGTTATAATTTTAATTTATGACATTCATCTTATATCACCTTGGATAATTCCATTCAATGTCATTTGACATATATGTACTATATTAGACTAGATGATACCATCGACATAGATATTTTGGGTATTGGAAAGTTATATATATGAGTCATATTGAATTCCTAACATATCATATACACTATACTCATTCTAATTCACTAGCCTTCTTCCCTCAGTCACATTTGGAGGAGTTCATTCTGGAATCTTATCTTGTGGATGTCTTGGATATTCAATAGGAGGAACTTTGTTGTTCTATAACCTTTTGTCATTCCTTTCAAGTCTTCACAACCACAACAATATATTGCAATTCACCCAAGGGGGAGATTGAGGCTTGATGGTTCCAATCCAAGGTAAGTGTTTTTGAATTTATATTCTTTCATTTATTTGATTAGTATATTAGATGTTGATTTTTTCTTAGTGAATGAATGTGTGCGTACCCTAGTCTAGTTTCTCTCTATATTGAATAAGCTAGTACAACTATAGGTTTTATTAGACTTGACATATTATATTTTAGGTTGCCTATAACCCATTTTTAGACCATTTAACCTTATAATTTTTACCATTCTAATCTTTCCATTTTACTTTAATTGACTCTATTTACATAACTACTTACATTTCTTATTTATAGTTCTTTACTTTCATAAAAGTCTATTTAGAGATATTTCATTGTGTTATAGGATTAATATTTGGAAAACTTTCCTATTGGTGTTTATAACATATGAAACCCTATTATTATTCCATAGATCCAATACTCATTACTTGAACATTAAGTATCTCATGATCTACTTGATTAAACTTATCTGAGTCTTAGTCTATTGACATAGGAGAGTTGTAGGCTAATACTAGCTCGTGCATATAGGTTGAGGTTATTGCATTGATAAAATTATAACATTACCTTATCTAGTGTCAATTGGCCATTTAATTTACTTAAATCATAGTTTCATTAGTTATGTCTCCTTAGGGAATGTTCACCCCATGTTATTTTCCAATCAATTTTAAAAAGTACTAGTTTCATACACATACCATAAATGTATTCATTCCATGGATTTTAAAATTTCAAAATTTTCAATGATTCATATTATTATTGTCTACATATTTTTAGAGGACATTTCTCTATACATGTTTTTTTAAGGTTTCAGATTGATAAAATGATACATTTTGGATGTACCTATAAACATCAAGCATGTTTATCACAAATACCAAATTATCTTCTTTTATAATTTTAAATCAGAATTTTCAATGCTAGACTAAAATGGGAGAAACTATAAACACCTAAATTTGGACTTTTTGTAATTTTGGAAACATCAAATTTGATATAATTTGACTTAGTTAGACAATGCACATACATTTTTAATCTTGAGAACACTTTTCCTTTATTTATCTACCCATCTACTATCTTCATCACCTTTATTTTCTCATCATGCTTATTCAATATCATCTTAGTATATATAATAACACCTTAATAATCATAAGAATACCTTTTCCATATATTATATCATTATAATATTGGATATTTTTGGTTACCATAGGGGTATCCCTCTACCAACAATGTCCAAGCACACTCAATGAATATTTTTACAATGGGGAAGTCTCCATTAAGTTTAACTAGACATGATTCATGGGTTGGTCAAAGTTTTAAATTAAGGAATATTAACCTAAATATACAAATCATTGTGAAGGTTATAATCATCTGTATAATCACTTATCAAATTGAGGAATACATTATCACTCTCTTGGAACATTTATCAAAAGACATGAATGCTAATAAACCTCAAGGAATAGACATAACACAATCTATGGAGCCAAATTTGAATACATAATGTAGAATTTGCATGATTATAAGTATTTAAAGTCAAAATATTTAATTGTATTCTATATTTTTGTGATTCTACACACACATAATATAGATATTTGCATTGGTTTGATCCCTTTTTAGAGTATTGGAATGTAGGAAACTCTTATCTATTCAACGGTGAATAGTTGGGGCTACCCAACCCAAAATACTAACCAAATTTTAATATCATATTGTGTTTGATAAAGTGAAATTAGTATTTGGACATAATAAAATCAAGAAATTTACAAATCCAGGCATATGCATAGGTGTCTTAGAGAGTTGAAAACTTTCACCACATTGACTCTGCCAATAAACCTGAGATAATATCAACTACCATACGGGTTAAACTATTACCAAAGATTCCATAGAGGTATTTATTGTTGGAGGTATTTATTGTTGGAAGCACATCCACTAAGAATAGGGGTTTAATCAATGTCCTTAAAACAATAATTCAATTACACTTATTATTCATGAAGAATTCATTCAAACACATACATCAACCAATGCATAAACAAACATCTACATAAGTATACAACATATGAAAATAAAATATATATGGGAAAACCTAATGGGGAATAAAAACATAAAAAAATAGCTTGGAATAAATCAATACAATAATTTAATCGATATTTAGTGAGGCACCAACCCCACAAGGAGCACCAACCTCTTACTAATCAAGCACCAACTAAACTAGACCTTAATCAAGAACCAACTTACAAGAAGGCACCAACCCCTAGGTAAATCAAAACTAACTCAGCCACATAGAACCTATGATAAAATTTGGACACTTATTTCTTAATCAACTAATGATGATCACTTTACCTTTCTCTTCACACTCTTTTATCTCTCTCAAACAACCTATTAGGCCTATTCACTCAACTAGCCCTCTACTTGACAAATTTAGGCCATATCACCATGCTCATCATATATATAATTATTCTTATAACTTAATGTCATATTAAACACACATATACAATTTTATTCAATCCTTATACCTATTTTCCAATCTTCTATTTCATTCATTTATATCTTTAATATTTTAACTAGTCAAAATAGGTCTATTAGACCTTCTTCTTATACTTGACTCTTTATCTCACATACCTTGGTTGGAAAAAAACCTATACATACTTGCATCACCATTTTAATATATTATAAAACACATTTCACAAGATAAACAACCATTACATAGGTTGGTCATCATTCATAAGGACCAAAACCACCAATAGGCCTAAATGAGACATAATGCAATTAGGCCTTCTTAAAGGACACATTTCACCTTGACCATCATGGAACATTTTGAACCTCCAAAATTGGATGTAAAAATTCAAAAAATATTTAATTAAACCCTAATAATCTCAACTTAGGTCCTAAACATCATTTATCTCATTTCACTCCTTATCTCACACCATTATGCCTACTCACAATTAGGCCTTCTCACTACAAAAAAGTCTGCTTTGAATATCTCAAAAA
Organism: Torreya grandis; assembly: GCA_037957365.1. Taxonomy (NCBI): domain Eukaryota; kingdom Viridiplantae; phylum Streptophyta; class Pinopsida; order Cupressales; family Taxaceae; genus Torreya; species Torreya grandis. The sequence continues at coordinate 687,113 of JARHVA010006999.1, forward strand.
TACACTTAAGTTTTACAAATAAACATATCAAAACCTCATTTTTATATAACCTACATTACCTTAGGGTCATCATAATTTTTATTATACTTTACCATATAGGGAAAAATACCTCAAAATGACCACTTCCATATGCTCACTTTAAAACTGTAAACAAGCCTAAAAAACAAGTCAAGAACCTTTAACATTTCAAACCTTCATAGGAATTTATTATAAAGAAAAATAAATTAAAATGAACCTATGATACCTATATAAAAGCTTCACATGAATTAGAGTATTCAAATTTGGGCATAAAGACTCGGGAACATCAATCTTGTTAACACACATAAAATTGCCCGAATGCTCCAACACATAATCATAAAAACAATGAATTAGAACACCTATAGATTCAATATAATGAAATTAAAATGGGTTTATATGAACCTAATTTATTATCATAATATATTGAAAAAAATATATTATAATTTCCAATATCAATATTAGTTTTTTAGACTAATCTCTTGGCTTCACTGTACACAGACCTCATTATGTTAGACAAGTCAGATTGAGAGAAAATTTATGCCATACACACACATATTCAAAACTTATATATAATAGGGATATGTGTTATGTTTATTTAATAACAACCATATGTATTTGTATCTATCCCTAATACATGACAACACATCACTAATCTCATTTCCACTTCTGCCTAGTTTTCTCACTCTTTCTCACTAGGCATTTTTTGAAATAGGCTATATTTCATGACTAGTTTAGCATATTTGAAGTTTTTAATCTTCTCAAAAACTTAAATGGACACAAAATATAAGTCTCACTCATAATCTTTAAATAATTTTCATGCTTTGACCTAGTCAACCCTACCTGCTATGTCAAAAATAGGAGAAAACACATTAGGGGAAATTTAGATGTAAAATGGGCCTTGTAAGAAATATTAAAAATGTTTTTATTTAACAAATTAATTAAATAAAAATAATAAAAAATCACTTAACCACATGGGTTAAGTGGGGCCACATATTTATATAATAAATGATAAATAGACTTTCTCATTATACTTTCTATATTTTTTGGATAGCCTTTATGCTTTTATAACTCTAAAAAAACAAACTCAATATTAAGTTTCTAATTTTTTGAAGCTAATAAAAATCCACTAGTTTTCAATAAAAATGTTAAATTGATGCCGATGGGATAATAATATCATGATTATAAATATTATGCAAATATCTACGAGCCTTAATGAAGTGATCATCCCAAAAAATAAAGCTTAACATGGAATTTCTTAAAGGGGTCCTAAAATTTCATAATTTTGCATCCAAGGACCACATGAAACACCTTAAAACCATCATATAAAATTTGATATAAAATTTAAATTTTTTAAATTTAAGTTAATTTAATTAAGCAATGTGCTATAAATGTTATCATTTTTTTAATGGAATCCTTATTAGCATCACCTACTTCACTGATCACACAGTCTCAAATTTTAATATCTTATGAAGTTTTAGCATAAGACTATATTCCATACTTTCATGTAATAATATTTTATGCACAATAGTATAAAATTATATTTTTCCTACCAGTATTAGAAGATAATGTTAAAATACAATGAATGGAGTAAGGTGCATCCTCTGACTAACTCAAGTTTTTTATACATTGCCTTGGTAAGGGAAAACCAAAACTTGTTTGAGAAATAATGTATTGAGGTATCCCATTAATTCACAATAACATAAAATCAAATAAACACTGGCTAATGTATAATGAAAATAATGATGGAATCGTGATATAATTCTTAAACGTAAGAAATATATGTGAAGTAGCTCACACTCTCAAAAAGAAACATGACCACATAAATTATACATTTTATATATGTCCTATCCAAACATGAAAATAAACACATATTTGTAGTCTATTGCAAGCACAAATGGGGTTTCTGACTCCATTAAAATGCTTTATTGAAATGGAATATGGTTCCATTTGAGTTGAAATAGATGAGATAAAAAGAATGATGGCAGTGTTTCTCTTGGGCTGATTTAAAGAAAATAAAATGGATTTATGTCAATTTGGTATATCCATTTTCCAGAATTTCAGCATTGTTATATGAAACTCACAGGGTTTGATTTCATTTCTCTTTCCATATATAGTTAAAATAATGTTTCTTCCCCTGGTGTGGGATTTGACAAGACTTTTAGTGTTTTTGATTCCATGAGTCTTAATACATGTAATAACATATATTTATATAAATATCTATGTTTCTTCCTCTAGTATGGAATGTGGTTCTGCTTGAGTTCAAACAAAAATAAAAAGAATGGTGGCAGTGTTGCTCTTGTGGTGAGTTAAAGGAAAGAAAAGAATAGAACTTGACAGTATTTTATTAGGCATCATCATCATCATAAATCTAAATAGTTGTATGCATGTTCATCCAATAGAAATATGTTTGGTTTACAATAGGTTGCTTGTTTGAACCATGGGAGAAGCATTTGGTCTCACACTTCATTATAGTCATGTACTTCCAAACCACTCTACACCACCACTTCCCCCAAACCACCATAGTAACCAAGTAAATGTGGGTCTCCCTTTACCCTTTCCATCAATTTAAAATAATGTAAAATCAAATATGCACTAACCAATGTATAATAAAACTTGTGATAGAATTGAAGAAAGTCACTTTCAGGATATAATTTTTAAATTTAGGAAATAGACATGAAGCAACTCATATTATTAGAAATAAAAATGACCATATTATATATACATTATATATATCATGTCCAGACATGGAGAAAACATGCATATTTGTAGTCTGTTAAAAGTGAAGAGGATCTTTCTGAGTCCATTGAAATCCTTGACTAAAATGGAATGTAGTTCCACTTGAGTGGAAACAAAAGTGATAAAAATAATGGTGGTAGAGTTGTTCTTGGGTTGAATTAAAGAAAATAACATAACATAACTTGATATGGCAATAACATTAATGGTGAACTAAAAATAATGGAGTAGAAGAAGTGACTGTAGCAAGATACTGTAATGGCCAGTTACCAATAATACCTTCTATATACATTAATATGAAAAACATAAAATATATTTACCCTTTCTATTAAAAGTGGAGATTAGAATAAAACAAGTAGGGTTATTTTAACCAAATTGGGTTAGTTTAGAGTATTTAGTAAGTTTTATATAATAGATAAAAAATAATATATTTTTTAAAGTGATGTCGGGCCTAAATGATGATGTCACACTTTAATTGATTTATATTATTTTCATATGTCATATTTCAAAATTTAAAGATTTATATTGGAGGCCCATTTTTAATTAAATTTTTCCCTAATGAAGGGTTTTCTAGTAGCTTCCATTCAATCTTATAATAAACCAATGAAACATGTAGGTACCTGGGAGAGTAAAATACAACCTCCAATCATCACACTAGGTCAACCAAATCATTTTGAGAACTTTTGAATCACATATTCCATATCAAGTCACTATAATGGTTTTAGAGCCCTAAAAACCTATTTCTACTCTTAACAATCATTCATAAAGAATAGCCACTCAAATCCAAAAATAATGGTATGAAAATACATTGAGGACCCTTACCAAACTACCATGAAATTCTTATAATCTAATGCAAAGGTTGAACATTAAAATGAGCATTAGAAATCATTCTTAGGTCTATAAGACCTCATTCTGTGCAGATAGAAAACCTCAAAACCATGTTTCATGATTTCTTCTTCAAAATTTGACCTTATAATTGGTCAACACACTTGACACAACCTCTCACATTCTAAAAATTCTCTCATGATCTTTGATACCTTGGAAACTAAACTTAAGTCCTCATTAAGCCACATTACATCTCTTTACACTTAGGCCTTAAACTTCCAGCCATACTTAGACCTTGAATACACCTTAAAACCACTTACACTACTCTCAGAACCTCATACTCATGTCATAAAAACTAATAAAATGTTGAAACACTACCATACATCTTTTTACAATCCTTATACTACTTATCTCAACATGCTACCAATCATATGCCTTCTCACAAGGTCTCTTCATACAAATGAATAAGCCATGACCTGGCCTTGAAACCTCCTTAGAAAGCTTATCTACCTTATACACATGTTTAAATAGTGTAAAATATATTCTCACATGCTCTACCACTAATTTTCATCCTTCATAGATCTTGATAACACCTCAAGACTATGCATTAGGTCAGACAGAGTCTAAGACTAGTTTGTTTACATGCTTAGGATTAAGACCATACCCCTATAGGTTGACCTTGAAACTTTCATGAGTGTTTAAAAACTTCATATTAATGATGGGTAATTATTAAACATCTACTCATACCTATGAGTATCCACCTTACCAGACCACCGTCTTCATACCCTCTCATAGGGTCACTTCATGTACATGCTCATGATATGACAAAGCTCCTCAAGACTAGTGCTCAAAAATATGCTTTCCTTATATCTTGATATTAACCTTGAAACACATCATCAACCTTAGAAAAATTACCATTTTTCCTTTAAATTCTATCTGAACATAGAGATAATGGGTTGCCTTAAAATTCTCTCTTGTCATAGGACTTCCTTATCATATACCACTTCACCATGCATGAATTTAACTTTGACCTTGAAAATATTGGTATCCATCTTCACCGTAACATCAATGACAAAATTAATTCCACAACACCAACAATAAGAACATACCTCAACAATCTCCCCCACATTGAAACAAAGCTAATCATTCTCATCTCCCCAAGCTAGATCTTCTTCAAACTGACCTTTCTCCCAAACTAGAACTTTCTCCCCCTTTGACATTAATGAAAAAGGGTCATCTCTTGACAAAAAACTAATCCTTGGACCTAGAACAACTGAAAATACACCTTTTCTCTCAAAAAATGATCATTCTCATTAGTTGACAAAAAATTAATGCACAAAAAATCTCCCCCTAAGCCCATACATACCTCAACATATGAACAACACTCAATTATTAACAACTAAATAAGGAACACTCTTTTTGAAAAACAATATCTAAACCAATAAGAACCACAAATAAATAAGGAATAATCTTTTTGACAAACCATCTCTAAACCAACAAGAACCATTGATCAACATAGAGATTTTTTTTTAACTCATGAACTAACTAAAAGGCTACCCCTTAGACTAAATAACCTCCATGCTTCTACTCACTAGATGAGTGGTTCCATAAATGCTTAATGGAGTTACCTCTTCTATAGGGTACTAAAACAACATTAAATAAAGATACTATTATATCTCCATGTCCTCACTAGACTAAAATATCTCCATGATCCTCTTAGGCTTGATCTCTTCAATCTCTAGTTTAACAACATTCTAACTTGGTCTATTTGTCTTGAATCCTTCATCTACAATATGAGCTGATAGGGAGAATTCTTGGCACTCCTTTACATCTAAACTATGCTCCACCATGGTAAATAGTTCACTTGGACTTGCATATTGGTCATCATTCACCTTAGTTACCTTTGGTTTCCATTCACTATTTTGTCTTCTTCCTTGCATTTTAGGGGCCTCAACCTTCTTGTTTTGACTTGAGAACCCATGCTTAAAAAATTTTACAATATGACTAACCTTTTGACAATTGAAACACATTATTCTTCTTGATATAAACACATCATAAACCATACATATTCATTGATGATTTCCTCTTTCTTTATTGTTAAAATATCTTGAAATGTGTCTTTATCATGATATATGTAAAAAACAACCTCATTCATATCCCTTCATTGATGATTCTCCTCATAGTTTCATGCATATTCATTCTTAGGAGATCTTCTTCAATGCCTTTGTGTATGACCAAATTGGTTACATGAATAATAATTACCATTGAAAAGATTATCATACCTTATATCATTAGACTTCCTAATGGGTCCAGTCTTTAATCTTCTAGCATCATCATTCCTTGATTGACCTTTGAATTTTAAGGTTTGATTTTCCTTGATCACATTAGGATTATTATTTTGGTCTCAATTGAAACTAAGACCTATTTTGTCATTAGCATTCATTTTAATACTCAAAATGTTATCGTGATCATTGGTTATCTTTTAAAACTTCATAAAGGACTTAAGCTTACTTGATGTTTGATCGAACTCAGTTCTCAAAGATTCCATTTTAGTTACATACCTAGCACATTTTTCTTATTTAGAATTTAGGATTGCAGTCATAGTCTCAATTTGATTCTCCACCTATTTGAATATTTATTCTTATTACTTGAGTTGTTTCTCAATCTATATTTAAAAAAACTAATTTTCTCCTCATAGTATTTGACAAGATACCTCATCACCTTATTTTTATTCTTCCCCATATTCAGTTATTATAGAGCATTCATTAACTCAAAATCAAAGTCCACCTCATCTTCTTCTTTATTTGAATCACTAGTAGTACTTTTGAACCACATGGAATCTTATTGATTTGAACAACTTGGTTCCTTATCCATGAAGATAAACTCATTGATATCAGGACCATCATATTCACGATCACTCTCAGAATCACTTTTCTCATTCTCATCAGATGAACTACAATCTTTGTTGGTGTAAAAAATTCTTTTTTTCTTGAAAAACTTATTCTTATCATCATACTTTCTATAACGTTTCTTGATCTTATCATACCTATAGGACTTCCTATCATCATCATGACCTTCATCATGTTATTCATCATCCTTTGTCTTATGCTTATGAAGGAACTTACTATAAAAATGCCAAATTTCTCCATAATTAAAGTACTTGAAGGGTAGCTTACCCTTGTATTTACTTGAACCAATTTTCAACTTTCTTGTAAACATTTCTATCAACTAATCATCATAAATATCATAATCATCATTATCTTTTCCTTTCTTACCTTATGTCTTCTTCTCCTTTGGCTTATTTTTGAACATTAATGTAGCTTCCTTATTTTCAAGTCTTCCTTCACTTTTCCTTGTCTCATAGGCTATTAGATTGCCATGAAGTCCATCCATCTTTAACTTTTATAGATATTGAATCTCTTTAATAATAGATACTTTAGAATAAAAAATATGAGTTATAAATATCAATACCTTTTAAATAATAGTATATTATTTCAATTCTTCACCTAGGCCTCTTATGATCTTGACCACTTCATCAACCCTCAATAGGTAGGTTGCAATGGTCTCATCTTCATTTATCCTTAGGATTTCAAGCTATTTTCTATGGGTTTATAATTTATCCAAATTGACATTGGAGTATACATCATGGATATTCTTCAAATTTTCTAACATCTATTTTGTTAACAAAAATTTCATCACCTTTAAAATCTTAGCTTCTGATAGGATACAAAGAACACCATTCTTTTAAATTGGTGTCACTAGCCTTGTTACCTACTACATATGTAAGGGGAATAGAGGGAAAAGTATATCCATCCAAAAATGATTAAGAAACATAATTAACTTGTGACATAAAATATTTTCTCATATTTACACTCAAAAAATCATAATTATATCCATTGAACAATGTATCCTTACTTGTATAGAAACCACCTTGTGTTTGACTAGTCATATTCACTTGCTTAGGATTTCCTTAAGAATATTAGGATTAATTAAAAGGACTTGATCTAATACAAATTATTATAATAAAAAACAATTATATGTTGGGGGTGAATCAATTAATTTAAAATAATCATTTAATTTCATTTATGATTCATGAAGCATTCATTCAAACACATACATCAACCAATGCATAAACAAGCATCTACAGAAGTATACAACATATGAAAATAATAAATATGTGGGAAAAATTAATGGGGATTAAAACCCAATAAAAACATATTTTAATACAGTCCTATAATCAATTAATCAATATTTAGTGATGTACCAACCCCACAAGGAGCACCAACCACTCACTAATCAAGTACCAACTCAACTAGACCTTTAACAAACACCAAATTGCAAGAAAGGACCAACCCGCTAGGTAACTTAGTACAAAATTAAACACATGGAAAATATTATCACCTTATTAAATTTTTTTATAAATAAAATTATGATGATCACCTTCTTTTTATCTTCACACTTTTCTATCTCTCACAAACAACCTATTAGGCGTATTCGTTCAACTAGCCCTCTTTTTGATAGATTTAGGTCATATAAACTTGATAATAATATGTATAATTATTTTTATAAATTAATGAAATATTTAAAATACATATATTATTTTATTCAATTCTTCTATCTAGTTTCCAAACTTCTATTTCAGTCATTCATATCCTCAATATTTTAACTAGTCAAAATAGGTATATTAGACCTTCTTCCTATACTTGACTCTTGCTCTCACATACCTTGGTTGGAAAAAAACATATAAATAATTTGATAAACATTTTAATATATCAAAAACCATATTTAAAAATTGAAACAACCATTACATAGGTTGGTCATCACTCATATGGACCAAAACCACAATTAAGCCTAAAGGAGACCTGATGTAATTATGCCTTCTCAAAGCACATGTTTCACCTTGACCACATTGGAAAATTTAGAGAATAAAAAAATGGATTAAAAAATTAAAAAATTATTAAATTATACCATAATAATTTCACCTTAATTACCTAAAAATATTTATCTCATTTCACTCCTTCAACCACATCATTAAGCCTACTCAAAATTAAGCCTTCTCACTGCTAGAAAGTTTACTTTGAATATGTGAAGCATGCACTCAAATTTTCCACATGACCATATAAAAATATTAATTTAGTATAACCTAAATTACCTAAATTTTATCATAATTTTAATTATAGTTCACCATATATTTCAAAAGACCTAAAACTAACCATGCCCATATGTTCACTTTAAAACTATAAACAAGCCTAAAAAACTAGTCAAAAACCTTTGAAGTTTCACACCTTTATAGGAGTTTATAATGAATAAAAATAAATTAAAATTAACTTATGAGACAAATATAACAACTTAATGTGCATTATATTCTTCAAATTTGGTCATAATGATTCAGGAACATCGATCTTGCTAACACACATAAAACTACATGAATGCTCCAAAACACAATAATGAAATCAATGACTTATAACACATATAGATACATTATAATGAAATTAAAATGGTTTTATATGAGCTTAAAATATTTTCAATATATCTTTAAATAAATAAATTATAATTTCCAATAGCAATATTGGTCTTACAGACCAATCTCATGGCTTCAATGTACACAAACCTCATTGTGTTAGATGAGTCAGATTGAGAGCAAATTTATACCATACACACACATATTCAAAAATTATATCCAATAGGGATATTTTGAAAATATATTTAATAACAAACATATTTAATTTTATCCATCCCTAATCCATGACAACACATCCCTAATCTCATTCCCATTTTTGCCTAGTTTTCTCACTGTCTTTTTCACTATGCCTTTTTAGTAATAGGCCAAATTTCATGATTATTTTAGAATATTTAAAGTTTTTAACATTATTATAAACTTAAATAGTCATAAAATAAAATTTTCACAAATCATACTTAAATCATTTTCATGTTTTGACCTAGTCAACCCTACCTGTTACATAAAAAATTTGAGAAATAAGGATTTTCTTGTAGCTTCCATTAACTCTTCTTACAAAACAATACAACCTATAGGTACATTGGAGAGTTAAATATAACCTAAGACTATAAAAATATCTCAAAAAACCATTTTTATCACTTTTTAATCACATCTTCCATATCGGGTCACTATTAAGGTTTTAGAGCACTAAAAACATGTTTCTACTCTTAGAAATCATTCATAAAGGATTGCCCTTAAAATACAAAAAAAAAATCCAAGAAAATAAACCTATTAACCTTAAAAAACTACCATGAACTTGTAAGTATCTCATGTAAAATTTTCATATGCCAACGAGCATGAGAAAGTCCTTCTCGGGTCTACAACATCGCATTATGTGCACACTGAAAACCTCAAAACCATATTTCATAGTTTTTAATTTTTAATTTGATCTCAAAATTGATAAAAAAAACTTGATAATACCTATCAAACCTTTAAAAATTATCTCATGAGATATGGTACCTTGGAAAATGAACTTAACCCCTCCTTAGGCCGCACTAGGTCTCTTTGTACATTAGGCCTTGAATTGCCAATCACACTTAAACCTTGAACACACCTTGAAACAAATTTAAAATACATAAAAACCTAATAAACATGTCATAAAAACTAATATAATTCGCATCCAATACCACACATCTTTTCACAAGCCTTAGACTGCTTACCTCAACATGCTATAAAGCCTATGCCGTCTCACTAGGTTTTTTCATTCAAATGAATAAGCCTTGAATTGGCCTTGAAACCACCTATAAAAGATTATATAACTTATACACATATTTAAATATTGTAAAATATATTATCATATGATCTACCACTAATTTTCATCCTTCATATATTTTGATAACACCTCAAGACTCCTCATTAGGTCAGGCAGAGTCTAGGACTAGTCTACTTGAATGCTTAGGCTCAAGATCATACCACTATAGGTTGACATTTAAAATTTAATGAGTGTTTAAAAAATTCATATTAATGTTTTTTATTAATTAAAAATCCACCCATAACTATGAGTATCTACATTACCAGACCACCATCTTCATACCCTCTCATAGGGTCTCTTCATGTGCATGCTCATGATATGAAAAAGGTCCTCAAGACTAGTGCTAAATAGTATGCTTACCCTATATCTTTATATTGAACTTGAAACATTTCATCAACCTTAAAATAAATACCATGTTTCCTTCAAATTCTCTCTCGATAGAGAGACAATGGGTTGCCTTCAAATTCTCTCTTTTCAAAGGACTTCCTAGTCACATACCACTTCAACAGGCATGACATCAACTTTGACCTTGAGATTATTGACATCCATATTAAACTTGACATAAATGAAAAAACACCAAGAACAAGAACATACCTCCAAAATCTCCCCCATTATCATTGATGGAAAAAACTAAAACAAAGTTGATCATTCTAATCTCTCCAAACTAGATCTTCAAATTGACCTTTCTCCCAAACTAGAAATTTATCCCACTTTTAAATTAGTGAAAAAGGGTCATCTCATCATAAATAATTGATACTTTGACCTAAAAAAATTATAAATACACCTTTTCTCTCCAAAAAATATCATTCTCTTTCTTTGATTAAAACTCAACACATAAAAATGATCTCCCTAAGCTCATGCATACTTCAACATATGAACAAGACTCAATTATCAACAATTTAATAAGGAAATCTCTTTTAAATAAATCATCTCTAAACTAATAAGAACCACTTATCAAAATAGATATTATTTTTGAACTCAAAAACCAATTGAAAGGCTCCTTCTCATACCAAGCAACCTCCAGGCTTCTGTTCACTAGTTGAGTGGCTCATGAATGCCTAATGGATTGACCTCTTCTATAGGGTACTAAAATAATAAAAAATCAAGATATTCTCAGATATTCATGTCCTTAGTAGAATAAAATTCATTCATGATCATCTTAGGATTTACCTCTTCAATCTCTATTTGAACAGCATATTGACTTGGTATATTTGTCTTGACTTCTTCATTCATACTCTTAGTTGATAGGGAGAATTATTGGCACTTATTTGTATCTAAACTATGCTCCACCATGTAAAATAGTCTACTTAGACTTGTAGATTGGTCATCGTTAACTTATGTTACCTTTGGTTTCCATTCACTATTTTGTCTTTTTTATTGCATCCTAGGGGCCTCAACCTTCTTGTTTTGACTTGATAATCCATGCCTATAAAAATTTGCAATATGACAAACCTTTTGACAATTGAAATACACTATTCCTCTTAATAGAAACATATCATTACCCATACTTCTTGACTGATGATTTCCTATTTATTTACTGGTATAATATTTTTCAATGTTTCCTATATCATCACAACTATAAAAAACAACCTAATTCATATCCCTTGATTGATGATTCTCTTCAGAGTTCCATACATATTCATTCTTGGATGGTCTTATATAATGCCTTGCTCTATGACCAAATTGGTTACATGAATAACAATGACCATTTGAATGATTATCATACCTTATAGCATTAGGTTACCTAAAGGGATTGGTATTTTATATGAAAGGATCATCATTCCTTGATTAACCTCTGACCTTTAAGATCTGATTCTCCATGATCACATTAGTATTCTTCTTTTGGTCTCCATTGAAACCAAAACCTATTTTATCATTAGCAGTCATTTGAATAATAATAATGTTGTCTATATCATTGGCACTCTTTTAAAACTTCATAAACAACTTCAACTTACTTGATTCTTGATCCAAATCAACTCTCAAGGAATCCACTTTAGTTACATATCTAATACATTCTTCTTATTTAGTATTTAGGCTTGCAATCAAAATCTCAATTTGAGTTTCCACTTGTTTGAATATTTATTCTTGTTCCTTGGATTTATTTCTAATCTCTCTTTAAATAAACTTATTTTCTCATCATACTTTTTGATAATATATCTCATCACCTTATTCTTCTTCTTCACCATATTTAGTTCTTCTAGAGCATTCATCAACTTAGCCTCAAATTCCACCTCATCATATTCTTCATTTGAATCACCAACAGTACCTCCAAACCACATGGACTCTTCTTGATTTGAATATCTTGGTTACTCATCCATGAAGAGAAGTTCATTGATATTAGGGCCATACTATTCATGGTCACTCTTATAATCACCTCTCTCACTGTCATAAAATGAGATGCAATCTTCTTTTGTTCTTGAAAGACTTATTATCATCATACCTTATAAAAAAATTCTTATTCTTATTAGGCATATAGGAATTCTTATCATCAACATAACCTTCATCATGATCTTCATCATAATTTTTCTTATGCTTATGAGGGCACTTGTTATCAAAGTGTTCAATTTCTCCATAATTAAAGCACTTGAAGTATTTACTTGAACTAGTTTTCAACTTTATTTCAAACATAGCTATCAACTCAACATGATCAATATCATAATCATCATTATATTTGAATTTATTACCTTATGTCTTCTTATCCTTTAACTTATTTTATACCTTGAATGTATCTTCCTTCTTTGTAGGTCTTCTTTCACTTGTGCTCATCTCATTGGATGTTAGAGTGCCATGAAGTCCATCCATATCTAGCTTGTCTAGATCTTACATCTCTTCAAAAATAGATACTATTGGGTCATTTAAAGATAAAAATTTAGTTTATTTTGTTAAATTGATATTTATTTAAGTTACTTTTATGATTTGTTTTAAATAAATTATTGGTTCATGATAAATTTGGTTTAAATCTATAACCACTCATGAAAAGCCTATAAAGCTTTTCACGTGCTTTGTAAATATTGATTCGATAAATAATAAATACAATTTTGGTGTGTAAAAAAAGGCTTTTATCATAATGTAATTTATTTATTATTTTCATTGGAATCTAGGCCAATAGTGGTATCAAAGCATAGTTTTTGAAGCATGGTGAAAACAAAGGAAGTGAAAGATGAATTCCAAAAATGGTATGCCGGTAAAATAAATTTTGTTTGGTTGGTCTAAAGTTTGAAATTTTGAAAAATTATTAAAATAATTAATTTTTCAATATTTTTCTAGTTATTCAAAAATAAAATAGGCCTATGTATTGCTATTTTATGACCATATACCTGGAACAGTTCTCCATTAACATTGTCGACCTCAGATTATCCATTTTCAATAATATGGAATGATTTAGAAGGTTGTTTATTTGATCAAAATTGTTTTTAAAGACTTAAATCATCCAAAATATGATGCTATGCATCCCATATATACATTTATATGGAGTTTATTTTGCTTGGAAGTCTCTATGAATTGTAAAAATGGATTCAAACTTCCCTCAATCCATCTATTGAGTTACTACCATGTTTCTGAGCATCTGAGGACCATTTGTCAATTCAAAAAGCTTTTGAGATTTTTTTAAAGATAAAAATTTATGTTGTACATCCCATATATGAATTTTTATGGCCTTTTTAGGCTAGATATATCTATGATTGAATAAAATGGCTTCCATTTCTTTGGTAATTGATCTGCTCAAAATTTGATTTGATCTTGAGTTCCTAAAGATCAAATTCGAAAAACCAAAGGCATCTGAGAGTTTTTCAAGCTATAAAATGGAATATTACAGCCAACATATGTATATGTATGGCCTCCATGATGCCTCCCTACATCAAAAATCAAATTTACTCAGTCAAAATTCATTCTCAAAGTCTCAAACACCACCCAATGGTGAAAGATTCAATATTGTATTGGTTTTATATGGTCTAAGGGTTGAATAAGGAGTCTAGGAATTTACAAGATAATTCATGGCATTGAAAAACTTTAGAATGGCATTGGAAGTATTATGAAAATAAAAAAATTCATTTTTATTAAGTTTTTTGCTATAGTTTGATCATATTTAGGGTTTTGTGGGTCCCATAACAAGCTTTGGCAAATTGGAGTTTACTTTGGAAAATAATTTCATGGGAAAAATTAATTTTTATCACCCAAGTAATTTAATTTTTATTGTACTAGAGAAAAAAATCAAGTTCATATATAAATTCCTATCTTTGTAAACTTGTAAATGCTCATGGAGCACTTGGATAGCTTAATTTTGTGTAGTAGTTTGAAAAGAGGTCACAAGTTCAAATCTTTATTTTTGAAAGAATATTATTTTTTGAGAATATTTTAGAGGAATATTCTCTTTGGAGTGTCTTTTTTTATTCGTATGAAGACATAAGGGTGTAAGTCATCATTCTTGCAAACACTAGTTGTACATCTTCTCGTGTGCAAAGGTGGTCATGTGACCAAGCAATATTCATGGTTTTTGACATTATGAATACATTATAATGTAAAAATTTATGTTTTGATGCTTCCTTATATGATTTTCACAAACAAATGTATTAAAAATGATGTATCAGGTGCATTTTTGGTGGAATTTGACACCCCAAATTTTCCTCAAATAGTAAAAATGTGTTGTATACATAAAATAAAGATTATAATGATGTGTCCCACTACTTGAATTGTCAGTGATGATGGTATTAAATTTTGGTGTTTACAAGTCCCTAATGATCTAATAGGCTAAATAGAGCAAAATAGAGGTTGGAAGATCCACAGAGGTTGGAGGATATTTTCCCTTCTCTAGTTCACTATTTACCCAAAGTATGGGTTCATTATTGGGATAACAATTTTTGGCTTATGTAATTTGCTTTCATAGATGTATTATTTCTATGATATTTGATGTGGATCATTTAAATGATTTATATTTGGTTTATTTATTGCATGGATTCTCACTTTTCACCTGATAAGAGGAGAAGATATTGCATATTGGTTTTTCAATCAGTCATCGGTGGTGTGTGGTATGAGTTAGCATTGTGTTGCTAGCATTGTTAGTGCTAAGAAAAGGCCTATGGGAGATGTTGGTGATTGTTGGGTATCATTTTGAGATATGGCATGCATAGTATAGAGGGCAGTCACTTGTTGGATAGATTAAGTGTGAGGATCAATGTAGTTAGATAGTGTGTGATCATGTTCTACTATAGTATGGGGATGATCGAGATGTGGATTAGTCCAAGATGCATAGTGTACTAGTTCTAGTTATCGTAGAGTCTACTTGGATGACTCATAGTTCTTTGCTCTAGTCTTTCTATACCTCTTTAGATCAAAGGGAGTTTCTTCGGTCATTTAATGATCCAAAGTTAGTTTATTTTTTAAAATTAATATTTGGTTAAGTTACTTTTATGCTTTATTTTAAATAAATTATTGGTTCATGGGAAAGTTTGTTTTAACCCGCAACCACCCATGAAAATCCTATAAAGTTTTTCACATGATTTGTAAATATTGATTCGAGAAATAGTACAATACAATTTTGGTGTGTAAAAAGGCTTTTGTCATAATGTAATATTTTTATTATTTGCATAGGAATCCAGGCCAACATATACTTTAGAATAAAACTTAAGAGTTATAAATATAAATGAATTTTTAATAATAGTATACTCTTTCAATTTGTCACCTAGGCCTCTTATGATGTTGACCAATTCATCAACCCTCAATAGGTAGGCTACA
The DNA here is from genome assembly GCA_037957365.1 of Torreya grandis. Classification (NCBI taxonomy): domain Eukaryota; kingdom Viridiplantae; phylum Streptophyta; class Pinopsida; order Cupressales; family Taxaceae; genus Torreya; species Torreya grandis. The sequence goes on from JARHVA010006999.1 coordinate 703,168, forward strand.
ATGGTATCATCTTCATTCATCCTTAGGATTTCAAACTATCTAATATGGGTTTGAAATTTAGCCAACTTGATTTTAGAGTCTCCCTCATAGATAGTATTCAAATTGTCCTACATATATTTGGTAGACACAAAGTGCATCACCTTGATAAGATCAACCTCTTATAGGACATAAATAATACCATTCATTGCTTTTGAATTGGTGTCATTAACCTTCTTACCTATTGCATCTATAAGGGGAATAGAGGGTTTAGTATATCCATCCAAAATTGATATAAAAAAATCATGACCTTGAGACATAAATTATGTTCTCATATTAATACTCTAAAAATCATAATTAGATCCATTGAACAATGAAGCCTTACTTGTAGAGAAACCACCTCGTGCTTGACTAGTCATCTTTGCTTGATTAGTATCTCCTTTAGGCTATTCAACCTGATTCAAAGGACCTAATCTAATAATGATTGTTATAATAATAGGAACTAAGAGGTGGGGGTGAACCAATGATCTTAAAATAATCAATCAATTTAGCTTATCATTTATAAATCATTCATTCAAACACATACATCAAGCAATGCATAAATAAGCATGTACACAAGTATACAACATATGAACACAAGAGATATGTAGGAAAAAATCATGGGGAATAAAAACCATTTAAATTTTAGATTTTAATAGAATACTACAATAAATTAATCAATATTCAGTGAGGCATCAACCCCATAAGGAGCACCAACCCCTCACTAGTCAAGCACCAACTCAACTAGACCTTTATCAAACACCAACTTGAAAGGAGGAACCAACCCCCTAGGGAACTCAGAACCAATTTAGCCACATGGAACCTATGATAAATTTTTTAAAAAAAATTATCATTAAACTGATGATGATCACCTTCTTTTTCTTTCCACACTCTTCTATCTCTCTCAAATAACCTCTTAGGCCTATCCACTCAACTAGCCCTCTTTTTGATAGATCTAGGTCATATCAACATGATCATCATCTATATAATTATTATTATAACTTCATGACATATTTAACACACATATATGATGGTTCTAAAACCTTATACCTGGTTTCTAATATTCTATTTTAGTCATTCATATTGTCAATATTTTAACTAGTTAAAATAGGTCTATTAGACCTTCTTATACTTGACTCTTGCTCTCACATACATTGGTTAGCCACAAACATCTCAATTATTGAATAAACATTTTAATATATCAAAAAACACGTTTAAAAAGTTAAATAACCATTACATAGGTCATTCATCACTCATAAGGATCAAAACCACCATTAGGCCTAAAGGAAACCTAATCCAATTAGGCCTTCCCAAAGCACATGTTTCACATTGACCACCTTGGAACATTTTGAGCATCCAAAAATGGATGAAAAACTTCAAAAATTATTTAATTATACCCACAATAATATCACCTTAGGTCTTGAACACCATTTATCTCATTTCACTCCTTGAACCACACCATTAGGCCTACTCACAATTAGGCCTTGTCACTACCAGAAAGTTTACTTTGAATATATAAAGCATACACTCAAATTTTCCACAAAAAAATATAAATTATATATAACCTCCATGACCTTAGGTTAATCATCATGTTCATTATTATTCACCATATAGGGCAAAAAACCTCAAACTAACCACTTCCACATGCTCACATCAAAACTGTAAACAAGCCTTAAAAACCAGTCAAGAACCTTTGACTTTTCACACCTTCATAGGAGTTTATAATGAATAAAAATAAATTAAAATTAACCTATGAGACCACTAGAACAACTTAATTTTCATTATATTCTTCAACTCTATGAATAATGACTCAAGAACATCAATCTTGTTAATACACATAAAACTACCTAAATGCTCCAAAACATAGTCATGAAATTAATGACTTAAAACACCTTTAGAGTCTCTATAATGAAATTACAATGGGTTTATATGAACCTAAAATATTATAAAAATATCTTTAAATAAATATACTATATGTTTCAATATCAATATTGGTCTTATTGACTAATCTCATGGATTCACTATACACAGACCTCACTATGTTAGATAGGTCAAATTGAGAACAACTTTCTACCATACACACACAGATTCAAAACTTATATACAATAGGTATATGTGTTACATGTATTGAATAAAAACCATATGAAATTATATCCATACCTAATCCATGAAAACACATCCCCAATCCCATTCCCACTTCTACTTGGTTTTCTCATTGTCTTTCTCACTAGACCTTTCTAGTAATAGCCCAAATTTCATGACTAGTTTAACATATTTAAAGTTTTTAACCTTCTCATAAACTTAAATGGATGAAAAATACAAGTATCACACATCATTCTTCAATAAATTTCAATCTTTAACCTAGTCAACCCTACCTTCTACATCACAAATATCAAAACAAGGGCTTTTTCGTAACTTCTTGTCACTCTTCTAATAGACCAATACAACTTGGAGGTACCTGGAAGAGTTCACTACAACCTCCAATCATCAAAATAGGTCATCTAAACCATTTTGATCACTTCTTAATCACTTATATATTAGGTCACTATTAGGGTTTTAGATCACTAAAAGCTTTTTTCTACTCTTAACAATCATTCATAAAGGATTGCCCTTTATATACATATAATATTTTAAAATTATTATTGATTACTAATGATTTTTATCTTGTTATAACCCATCAAGCCTCAATCTCTTTAAGTGCATGCCTTAAATAGTGAACTCAGAAAGTGGTGGACAAACCATTGGTGTTTTATAGGATTGTTGTCCCTTTTTCCACTTGTTATATACACACTTGTCTCCTAAAAACTATATCCCTAAGCTTGTTTTTCTCTGTTGCACACTCCTCCAATCATTTCCTACCTTTCATCCCCTTTTCCTAACCTAAAACCCCTTTTGAAAATTTACATTACAAGGTCAACTAGGTCAACTCTATACTCTTATGGGTGATATTCATTTAGGGTCTAGGTTAGCTCTTGGATGACCTATCCTGTGACCTAGTGAATTCTTGTTCATAATAGTACTAGGTTGACTGGATTGAAGCTATCAACCAAAACATTTAAAATAGATTAGGGTTAAATCCACCTATATATAGAAGATAATTTTACCATTATTTAGAGAAGAGAAGAAGAAGTAAGAGTTATTACACATCTTATTCTCCACCATTCTACTTGAGAAGCAAGCTTAAGGTTTCATACTTTCTTTGTAGATATAGATCTTATCTTTTGGATGCATTGATAGGGTTTATAGCCTAGAGATGACTTATCCTTGTCATCCTTGCATACCATAACAAAATCTTATGAAGTAGCTTAGCCAAGGGAGATATTGAGGCTCAGTGGGTTCATCTTCAAAGGAAAGTATTCCTAATTTTGTTCCTCCTTTGTAAGAGTAAATAGATATGAATTTTTAGTTCTATTACATGCATGAGTATTCTGTATACATTGATGTGAGTATACATATCTTATGCATGTTTAATTTTGTTGTTTATTACACCCACTTTGTGCCAAAAGATTTGGTGAGCACTATATTATATTTCTTTTCTTTACTTGTTATTAGTATAGTGAATATGAAAACATAAGGATTATTTAGGGTTATTGAGTGATTGTGCTTGATTAGCGGATTTTTAACCCTCGCTAGTATTGTTTATCATGATAAGAGACCCCTTAATTGGGTCTAGTAGATCCATATATTGGTCATATTCCCAATTATCTAATGTATCTCCAATTATAAGTGTAAGTATGATCTATCTTCTCTAAGTTGGGATTGATTTATAGACATGATGCATTTTTTATTGCAAACATTCTGGTGAACCCGACATGAATTTAACCCCTATAGATTTTTTTTTAAATTTTCATTTTCTATCATATTTTTATTATTTTTCTATATTTACGATACTAGGTTGACAAGGCCAGTATAGTTTCTAACTTCTATGCATAGGTTTGACACATAATTACATCTAAATGAGTCTATTTTATTTGTGTGGGTCTATATCATCTATAGGTTACTACATCGAATAGGTTGACATAATATAGGTTTTCACTTCTAGATAAGCTACCAGGTAAAATAGGCCAACACAATACTCTTATTCAGCTCCAAAAAACATACTAGGTTAACCAAGATGATATAGTCACCTTCACAAGTTTCAATAAATAAGGAACTAAAGAACTAGGTTGACCCAGTCGACATAGTTGGTAGAATTTTCAAGTAATATTTAAGGTAGATCAACAATAATCTCACTTTCCTCTGCATCTTCTAACCCACCAAGGTTTTTTAATCTCTTTCTCTATCATTTCAACTATTCTTTATAGTTCTAATTTTCATAGTTTGTAGTCTTTAAAATTGCCCTCATACAACCAACTAGGTTGACCTAGTTGACCTAGTTCTATATTTTATCTTCTATTTGAAAGACTAGGTTGACACTACCAACATAACACTTAATAGAATCTTGATTCAGTAGCATAATAGCAACCCTATCGACTCTATTTTGTAATATTTACATACATTTTTGTTTGAACCAACACTGTACTATGTTTAAGAGTTGGAATTAACACTTATATGCTAGTAATTACTTCACACTTTCAATTTCAATTGTTGGCATGCTTATAATAGATCACAACATCTAATTAGGTGGTTTTTCAATGTACCATTTAGTTGCACTATTTTTATCTTTCTTTCACACACTACCAAATGACAAAATCTCAAAATATATTTAAATAATTGTCTACCAAGGCCTACCTACTTGGATTTCATCACCAAGGGGGAAGATGACTTGGTTTTTTAACCAAGTATAGACATATGGTTAATGGTAAATATTGGAAAAGCATCTAACATCCTTATCACTATGGGATTATGAAGTTATGGGGTATGCCCCAATACCAAGCTAGTACCATTGCCAACATAGATCCCTTTCAAGCCTAAACATCTTGAAACCAACCATAGATTGATTTCTAGTTCCATACATACAACCAACTTCCCTATCATACATAAAATAAAACTCTAATAATCTAACAACATTTAGGATGACCACTTAGTTAGCATTAAATTTTCAAGTTGATTGCTTGTTCTTTGTTCATTGTATGTTGTATTGTAAAAATTTGCATTGACCAGTGTTGGTGTAAGGTTTTATGGTGTGTGCTTCAATTGGATAATAATAATAATTGACCCAATTGATTGTGTGTTTATTTTCATTTCTTTGTTTCAAAATAATTGTAATTTTTTTCCTATTTTAGTACACTATTATTCTATTTTACATAGTCTCTTACAAACTATCTATTTTCCCTACCTACAGTACTATATCGACCTGGTCAGCCTAGTATTATTTCCTACCCTTCTGGATACAGTACTAGGTTGACTCTATAAACTATATATCCTTATCAGACTATTTTATATATTAGGTTATAGTACTAGGTCAACCCTACCAACCGTATACTCTTGTCTGACATCTTTTTAGACCCTACTTCTAGTACTAAGTCAACCTAGTTGAATTTTTACTCTTATTTTCCCCTTTGTATTTCCTTGATTTTACGTAACTTTTTCCTTTCCTAATCATTATCATTCATCATGAAATTCCTATTTAAATACAATAATTACTTCAATTTAATGGATATTATGAGTCTTACCAACCCTCATAAGGTCTCCCATAATCAGATTGTAGCTCCTTTTCTAGATGCAAGTAATGTTCATATAGCCACTTGCACAACAAATTATGGGGCCCCTCCTCATTACTCTTTACTTCATAATCCACTCTTTTCACTTGAATATCAACCCAAATTAGATCATACACCTAAAATAATCTTCTTCATCTTTGAGTTTATTCCTTCTTTTGATCCTATCACTCCTTCTATCCATCCTAGTCTAGTCTATCCACTAGTACCACCTTTTCTTGGTGATGGTTTACTTCCTTTATTGTAGTAGGTTCCTTCATCTACCAAATTGGTTGATCAACATTCCCAATCTCCTTTCACTTATGTTAAACCTCTTCATATGATTACACCTATTAAGACTATTGATATACATATTTATTTCTTCCATGACATAGATAACCATTCATCCACACATTGCTTCAAGTTGTGACAATATATTAAAACTTTGCATCCTACTATGCCTTAGTCCTCAAACAAGGATACACCTCCCTTAAAGGTACTACTTGAGTATATTTATAAATATGGAAAGGTATATTATCTATGGCACCAATGTGTCGCACATCATATCGATCATTATTGCATCCTTTAGTAGCATCTTAAAGATCACCTTTTAACCATTCATGTACCTTATACCCTTCCTCCCATAGGTATTTATCACAAGAAGGCTTACCATTCTTCCCCCATGGTTCCACCTACTATGGCTCTAACCCCTCATATGGTCCCTTCTTTACTTCTCATTCCCCCACTCGTGAATCCCTCACCCATAGATCTTCCTCTACTCATGAACCCCTCACCCATGGATCTTCCCTAACCTATGGACTATTTTTCACCCATGAGTCCCTCACCTATGGATCCTTCCCCACTAGTGACCCATTCATCTCCCATAGATTATGATCCTATGGATTCTCCTAAGCATCCTTTACTTGATAGCCCTCATCATCATGATCCTTCAAGCATTCCTACCTTTTTTTTTGAAGAGATTTGTCATAAATTATTTTCCTAACTTTCAGTGAAGATCGATGAGACATTAGTTTTAATTCATATTCAACTTCATAAATACTTATTAGATGTTATGGATAATGTGTGTGGGAAAATATATCAATACTTATGAGCACATGCATGGTGTTATTACATTTTCATTTGGATTGGACATGTGCTTCAACTTTATCTTTATCTATTTATTATATCATTTGACATTGTGTCAAATTCTTATCTATCTTAAAAAATGACTTTTGTTTCACACTTTATATTAATTATGATGTCATTATGTTTTATTATGGATTTATTCCTTATTCCCTTGTTATTTTTCATGATTTTTTGCTATATTGTCTCTATAAACACAAATAATTATTACTGTGATTTGGTTATACAAACATTGCTCCCTTTAGTCATTCCTCTTTAACAAGTGATCAATTGGAAAACAAGTCATCTTATTATATTATCCTTTTACAAGTTCACTTTGGATCTATTTTACCCCCTTATTCCCTTTCAAAAATAAAGTATATACATGGTTGAGACTTGAGATAACATACTCGTTCATTGTTAAGCCAAAGTGTTATAGTCAATTTTGTCTTTCGATACATAGATTCCTTTAGTAAAATACTAAAGTTAATTTATTTGTATCACTCCATATGTCTTGATTGGTCATTCTAAGTCCATATGGAGGAGGAATCTTAAAATACATAAAAACATTCAAAATACAAATCATTTAACAACAGACAATGATCCAAAAGGAAACATTCATAATTATTAAAATTCAAATCACACTAAAATACATGATTATAAACACATCTCCTTCTTCTAGTCAAAGATTAAACTCCATAGTTGGCCTCAAAATAGATAAAAGGTCCATTAGGGTGTGATAGGCCAATAGATTAGAAAAGGAGAATTAGAAAATATTTCAGTGCTACCTATTTTCTCACACCAGTACCCAATCTTCACAATACAATTATGAATCTATAAGGGGTCTTGAGGAATGAAGAACATGTTGTGGGAAGGTAGGTCTATTTTAATTATTTTTTTCAAAACTAACTTCATGATTTTATCTTAGTAGCACACTTATTTTCCTACATAACTTTGCATTTATAGTGAATAGGTATCCTATTTATTTTTATGGTCACTAGTCACTTAGTGTCTTCTCATGTCCTTAGTATGATTCATGTCTCCTAAGGTCTTCTCATAAGATTCTTAAGTTATGATTTTTACATTCCCTTTTTCACTCCCAAGAATATTAATATTTCCCTTTGAGAAATATTATTTTGTTCACTGATCACTCCCCTAGGGATTCTATTTGTGAGTTACATTGTAAGACCATATATACAACCTGACCTTCCTCATAAACTACCAAATTTTCACATTACCCTTAAAATCATCCCCTTCTACCATATTTTCACATTAATTTCACCTCATTGGTTTTCCATTTGTGATTTTCATTTTAAGACCATGAATAGGACTTGGCCATCCTCACAAAATTTCCCAATATCCAAGTCATAATAGAATTACATGTGTCAAATATGAGATAAGATGTGATTGATTATGAAGTTACAAATAATTGACATGCTTCTTATATTGATTTAGTATGTTTATGCTTACTTCATTGATATTTAACTTTTATCATCTTAGTTTTTGATTGCATGTAAGAATCCAACCATTTCTTAAATTTTTCATACTTCCTAACTTGAATTAGTGTGATTAATTTAAGACCAATTTTTGCCAATTTTGTTTATCTTTTATACTTCCAACATGATTTTTTATGATTCATTGACTTAATTGATTTATTTTTATACCATTTATCTTTCATGAGTTGTCTATTTTATTAAATTATTTTCATACTTCCCAACATGATTTAGTATGATTTTACTTGTTTTAATTTGATGCCAATCTTTCTCATGTTTTAAAAACAAACTTTTTTCCCTCTTTCTTACTACTCTTTGGTTTTTTATACTTAATCATCTTTTGTTTTACACATTTACCAAAGTGAAATAGTGTGTAGTACATTTTTTTAATTGATTATACTTATCCAAGTCATTTTTCACCTATTTCCTTTTAACCATGCATGTGTCCTACATAATTCTAGAAATTAAATCACAACACATGTATTTCCTATAGAGTATACAACAAAAGAAAAATACATGTTCTAGAAAGAAATATATCCATGCACATACAAGAACAACCATAATAAAAACACATAAGATCAACATCCAACTATCAACATAGAAAATATTTATATATATCATGTGTTTTTGATAAAAGTACAAAAATACATTGCATCATCTCTAAGGTTGGGCTCTATCCTATCTATCTCATGGACTATCCACACTACCCATAGATGCTTTGAATAGTCCCCTATGAATATTATGCTATAAATAGGCTATCTGAGATCTCAAACCTATCACCTATCCCTATACGTTGGTCACCTAGGTCTGTACCTATGCTAGCTACATCATGGTATCCATGTGCATAGCTCTCTTTTGAGCCAATGCCTACTATGCCTATGACTCTCCTACTCCCACCCCTAATGGTCTATTTTTATCATCTCCATGTGCCTATAATTGCCTCATAACCTCTCCTACTAGTCTAAACTAGCTCACCTAGGCTAGGGTAGATAATACCACAAGATCATCCAATGTGGTAGGGTTGTATGTTGTCATCACCTTGTTTAGGACCTCATGGAGTGATCTCCTCACCAGGGATCCTCTATAGGATATAAATAATTCAAAAAGGATAGATATTAAATCATTAATATATCTTAAAATCTATATATCTCTAATATATCTCAAAGTACTTAAGAAAATTTCAACCATTTATTACCTACCTAAATGTCACCTATCACCATCTCCCCATATACATGATCATTGAGCATGATCTCTCCATGAGCTAATCCCCTAAGTACCTCATCCATGGTATGAATCCCAACCAAATAAAACCCTAAGGTCACCACTCATACCCATCTTAAGCCTTACCTCAATGGTGCCTCTATAGACTAGCTCTATCCTTGGCTGATTGATAGATTATCCTAGATGACCACACTTTATGCTCGTTCTCATCCTTGGAATCTATATCAGCAATGAGACTAAGATGGTCACCAATATTATTATCATGGTCCTAGTTTTAGTACCTATGTCTCTCCTTGATCCACATCCATTTCTTTTCTAGCTGTGAGATGTTGTGTTTGACTTGTTCATGCTCTTTCTCACCATGATTTGATCTCTTCTCTCATAACTAGTGGTCTTGATCCTCCTCTACATATCATATCTCTCACATGTCTAACACAAAATATAAGAATCACTATCAAATAAATTGGGTGATGGAGTTCAAACTATCTTGGTATGCCTACCACTAGATGTGGCTCTATCCATCAGGTGTAGTGGCTTATAATCTACAATATTTCCATCTCTGGTGCTACCATCCTCCAACTCAATCATACTATCATTATGTGCTTGTATATATTCCACATAATATCTAATCACATGAGCATCTATAGTATTGGTACATGGGGCATGGCCCATGTTACCTGATCCTACCTCCATCTTTGTACCCAAGGCAATTGATCATCGACCACATGGGGCAACCTAGTTGGTTCATACAGTAGGAACCTTTCATAGATCTAAAAACTCAATTATATCACTAGCCCTATGGTCTTATACCCTTTGAAAAACATCATATCCATATCATCCATAATTTTAACCCATATGACAAAATCTAGATAATATAGTTCCCCTTACTCTAAAATCTATTAGCACAAGGCTATCACATATAATGGTACCTTGCCATCCAACATGTGACACAACACTCAAACTATCACAAGTCCTATCACTACCTTATATATATATATATATATATATATATATATATATATATATATATGGAATATAAGATATATACATATAAAAATGCTCACCTTTATCCCTAGATATATCTTATTTGAGTATATCACCCATCAATCTAATGCTTGTCTCTGCTCTTACCCATTGGGTATTTGCATGATCACTAGTGTCTCTCTTATTCCAAGTCCAAGAATAACATAGACATCCTTTAGTGTGATACCCACCTTGATGGTATCTCCCTCCACCACCCACTTGAATTTATTATTCTATCACTCCTATGATCTTAGTAACATGACTACTAGATCCATGCCTAGTGGCACTGGACACATCTCCATGATGCCTACTAGGCCTAATATAACTAGCCTAGCTCGGTCCTCCACCGTTAATCTCTCTAATAGTTTTGGTAGGCATGTTGCATCCACTAATCACAAAAATTATTGATGCCCCTACAACCATCAAACAATAAAATATGTATTAGACCTCCATACCACTTATAATCAAATACATTATTTTTAATTTTTAACAAAAATGAACCTTAATTTACCTTAATCTATTCATTTTTGATCAATTTCACCTATTATTATCCTAATCAATCCTTACATTTATTAATCAATCAATTTGCACCTTACATATACTATTTAAACTATTTTCCTATATTTTAGCACTATACTAGGCATTTAGTCACATACTAAGTTGACGAAATAGTACTAGGTCAACTTTATGAACTTATTCAACTAAGTCAAGCCTTTCTTTCCCCCTTAGTACTAAGTCGATAGAGTGGATTAACCTACTAAGATGACATAGTGCTACTAATTCATTAATTTACCCTATAAAACTAAACCAATACACACCTACTAAGTCAATAGTATGGAATTAGGATTTTTAACCTACTAGGTTGACTGGGTCAACCTAGTTTGTTCATATTATCGGCTCTTTTCCTTGTTTGTAATAAATGCCTTTGACATTTATTACTTTGATTCCTTTCAACCCATTTCCTATTTTTGACTCTAGTTCACTTGGCAACTATCTAGGGTTTATTTTGGTTTCTAAAATTGGTCTAATTTACAAATTTTTATAAAACACTTAATTTTAATAAAATATTCAAAACAATTTTGAAATTATCAGTTGCTTACCTATGCTACACCTACTTTGGCCACTAGGAATCCCTCTCATCTTAGCTATCATCTCCTCACCATCTTAGCTCTTTCAGCTTTCATTTGATCTCTCAAATCTCTATTTTTCTCTCCTAATAAGTCAAATAATAGCAAATGACTTTCTTTTCACCCTATTTAAAGTTACTATTCATAATTCTTTACCTTTCAAATATTTACCATCAAATTTCTTATTTTGATCATTTCTTAATTTTTAATCACTTATTTTTCAAACTATAAAAAGTTATGGAATCATGACATCATAGAGAATATTTTCCACTATTATATCCCTATATTCTAATTTTTTTAAATTTTCACTCCTTTTTTCACTAATCTCTACAGGTTTGCCTACTATTCTTCATATTGGATGCTTTCACATATGTTACAGTCTCCTTTATCTACAAAACTAAGGCAAGTAAAGGTATATGTTTTTCAATTCTATCCTTTCATTTATCTTATTTTCTCCTTACTTCATTTTACTTAGCATTAACATTATGTGTCATCATGTTTTATTCCTGAATCACCATCTCATTTTGTACTTACATGACACGTGATGAGATTCAAATGGGGCATATGTATATACATAATATTTTCAAAATTTTATCAATTACCAATGCTCTTTATCTTTAAAGAACCTATCGAGTCTCAATATATCTAAGTGCATACCTTAAAGGGTGCATCAAGAAATGGGTGGGTAAACCATTGGTGCTTCATAGGATTGTTTTCCCTTTTGCCACTTGTTATCTACACACTTTTCTCCTAAAAACCAAATCCCTAATCTTGTTCTTCTTTGTTACGCACTCCTCTAGTAATTTCTTATATTTCATCCCCCTTTTCCTAACCTAAAACCCATTATGTTAGTTTACAATACTACATCAATTAGGGGTACCTTATACTCTTATGGGTGAAATTCATTTAGGGTCTAGGTCGGCTCTTGGCAAACTTAGCTCGTGACCTGGAGAATTCTTATCCATAATAGTACTAGGTCAACTGGGTTGACCTTATCATCAAACTTTTTTTAAAGGGGTTAGATTTAAATCCACCTATATATAAAAGATAATTTCAAAATTATTTATAGAAGAGAAGAAGAAGTAAGAGCTATTACATGTCTGCTTATCCAACATTTTGCTTGAGAAGTAAGCTTAGGGTTTCATACTTTTTTTGGAGATATGGATCTGGTATTATGGTTAAGTATTTTGGATGTATTGATAGGTTTTGTATCCTAGACATGATTTATCCTTGTCATCCTTCCATTTCATAACAACCTCTTACAAATCACCTTGGCCAAGGGAGAGATTGAGGCTCAACAAGTTCATCTTCAAACATAAGTATTTCTAACATTGTTCCTCCTTTGTAAGAGTAGATAGATATGCATTTATAGTTATTTTATATGTATTAGTATTATGTATACATTAACATGAGTATATGTCTATTATGCATGTTTACTTTTGTAATTTATTATCCCCACTTTATGTCACAAGATTTGGTGGGCACTAGATTAAATTTGTTTGCTTTACTTGTTATTAGTATAGTGAATATGAAAACATAGGGCTTAGTTAGGGTTATTTAATGATTGTTCTTGATTGGAGGATTTAAAACCCTTCTTAGTGTCATTTTTCATGATAAGATACCCCCTAGGTATAACATATCCATATATTGGTCATGTTCCTAATTATCTAATGTATACCCAATTGGAAGTTTAAGTATTATCTATCTTATCCTAGTTATGATTGATTTATAGACATGATACATTTTTTATTAGATACATATTTAAAATCTAAAAATAATTACATTAAAGTTACACCTAGGACCCTTACCCAACTACCATGAACTTCTTAGGATCTCATAAAAAGTTTGCATGTGCCAATGAGCATGATAAAATCCTTCTCGAGTCTGCAACACCTCATTCTGTGCACATAGAAAACCTCAAAACCACATTTCACGTTTTCTTCTTCAAAATTTGAATTCAATATTATTCAATATAATTGACATAACCTCTCATACCTTTTAAATTTATCTCATGATCTCTAGCACCTTGTAAACTGATCTTAACCCCTCATTAGGCCACACTATGTCTCTTTACACATTAGGCCTTAAATTCTCAGTCACACTTAGAACATAAACACATTAAAACTACTTTCAATAATATAAAAAGCTCATAAAATTATCAACCACTACCACACATCTTCTCATAAGCCTCAAACTGCTTACCTCAACATGATACCTAGCCTATGCCTTCTCACTAGGTCTCTTCATGTAAATGAATAAGCCATGAACTGACCTTGAAACCTCCTATGAAAGCTTATGTAACTTATACAAATTCTTACATAGTGTCAAATATATTCTCACATTCTCTACCACTAATTTTCATCCTTCATAAGATCTGATAACACCTCAAGACTTCTTATTAGGTTAGATAGAGTCTAGGATTAGTCTAGTTACATGCTTAGGCTTAAGATCATACCCCTATAGGTTGACCTCAAAACTTTACTAAGTGTTTCAAAACTTCATATGAATGATTTACCATCCTTAAACATCCACTCAAACCTATGATTATACACCTTACTAGACCACCATCTTAATACCCTCTCAAAGGGTCTCTTCATGTACATGCCCATGATATGACAAAGTTCCTCAATACTAGTGCTTAACAGTATACTTACCTTGTATCTTGATCTTAACATTATAACGTGTCATCAAAC
>JARHVA010006999.1:720000-727500 GCA_037957365.1 Torreya grandis
TTATTATGCCATTTTATAGTGTCTTTTATGGCTTTTACTTCAATATTTTATAAATTGTTTTCTTTTGTTGTGGGTGCATTTGGTCCTTTCTACTTGTTTTAAATCTTGGTGTTAGAATTTATTTTCTTTGGATGAAACTTTCACCTAGAAGAATATTATTTCTTTCTTATCCATTTATTTTTTTTATCAAAATTGATCTTAAACATTTAAGCCCATTTAATTTCACATTTAAGGTGGAATTCCTTCACAAAATGAAATATCAAAAACATTCAAGCCAAACCATTAAATTAATATGTAATTTTAGATTAAAAAATAATTATTACTTGAATTCAATATACACTTGTTCCAAAGTTTACCCAACATTTCCAGTGTGAATCAGACATTAAGCTAACTTTAGAGTTGAATTAATAGGTGGCAAAAGGGAAACATAATTTGAAACTTTTATTAAACTTAATATGTTATGTTAAGCCCATATTTAAGTTATCTTTACTTTCCTATATATCTTCTAATTTCGATGCAACATAGATATCAAGGGAAGAACAATATCAATGAATCAAAATATAAAAATCAAAATAGAATAGATCCATAAAAGTGATTGATAGCAGAGAATAATATTCAAAATATACACTACTACATGAAGTACAATTACAACTATCAATTGGGTTAGTTTTTCAATGTTACGATTTCTTTTAATGAAATTATGATGTAAAATTCATGTCAAGTATGTTTTAAAATTGATTCTAGTTTCATCACATTTGTGTCACATTTTATGTTGTAATTTTTGGCACCAACCCTACCCCAAAATATGCATCAAGTTTCAATTTTTGGGTTTGTGTTGCCCAAAATTTACATCAAGTTTCAAATTTGTGTTGTATATTTAGGTTTTGGTGGTGGATAATATTGAAAGGCCATCAATTTTACATTGTCTCTTTAATGAAATCTATAGGGAATTAGGAGAAACTAAATAGTTTTAGTCTTGAATCCCTTAGGTTTATTATTATAAGTTCTAATCTTCTCTTCCTCTTTGGTAACACCTGATCTATGAAAATTTGTTCCATTTTTATCCTTCTTAAAAAAATTGTTTAATATTTATATATATGCACCTTTTATTCAAATTTACTTAGTTTATTTAATTTTTTTGACTTGGTCTCATATGTCCTAGGTTTACATTAGGATAAGTGGTACTCATAGCTTGACCAATTCATATTTGGATTACATAGTCAAAATAAAATTTGGATAACAACTCTTACTTTACCTATATATAAACCACTTCTATTTGTAAATATTAAGCTAGTTGATAATCAATTCATTTATTTGGTTCATATGAGATATCTTGTTTCATTATTTCTTATTGCTTGTAGTAACTTCTATCATTTATGGAGTAAGACATAACTATAGAAATATATTACTAAACCTTTGTCTTGTATTTCATGGTGTTAGAGTGAGGTTCTCCTAGTTTTAGTTGTGTATTTGTATGTTTTTTTTATCAATCTAGCATTTACACACTACTTTATAAGATCCTAATGAATATTTTGTGCTAATCTATATTTTGGGTTTTCAAAATCACCCTCTAGATTTTTTTTGTGATAAAATGTAACATTATGGATTTTTTATATTTTTTATATTTTCATAAAAATTATAATTATGTAGGTACATGCATTTATTTTTCATGAATAGTACTTAGAGAAAAGTAAAACAATTAATTTTTTTGGAGTTATTCTAGTGATTTTATATGAATTTTTGAAAGTTCTGATTTGTAGGACAAATAAAGAGTGCACCTCCCATAGGAAATCAAGAACTTGAATGTTGAAAGTGGTTTCTTAAAATGGAGATTTGTGATCTAAATCAATTTGATGCTTTTGCCAAATAGTTTAGAGAATTGGCCTATGAAGCTCGATGTTTTGGTTCCATGGAAACAAAAATGAAGTTTTTGTAAGCACTTCCCTACAATCTGATAGATAAGGTAATTGTTTATATTGATCTAAAAGGATTAATGCTAGCTGATATGTCTCTTTCTGATGTGATTGACTTTGCCAAGCAATAAGCTATGTAGCTAGCATCTGAAACCAAAATGATCCAAAAACTCAAAAAGCATCAAGCATCCAGAATTGCTCCTACTTTCCCAAAAACAACACCATTTGACTATCACCAATTTGTCCAACCATGTAAGCACCAAAAGAAGCATCACTCCCATTTATCTTTCAAGCACTGCTCATTCCCTCGAAAGCATTCGTATGATCCTCCTCATCACTTCCTTAAAAATCATAAGACCCATCAACCTCCAGCTAAATCTCCCATTTGCTATATCTATAAAAAACTTGGTCACATTGCACCTCAATGCCATTGCAAAAATTCAGCCATCAAAGTAGTATACTTCTCCAATGTAGCAGCATGGTGGGATATTATAGATACAAATGAAGATTTTTATCACCAAGAAGACATCTATGAACTATTCCTAGATGAATTATTCGATGAAAAATTCAATGAAGAAGATGCTGACACTCTTAAATCATTAGTTGATGATTTAGAGCAAACGCTCACCAATATGCAATAGCCTTGGTCTCATGACTATTCAAGTCTTCAATTTGAAGCTTATGGAAGATGGTCTTGACATCATAAAGAAGTACCTGAAAGGAATTCCAGACCAAGAAGCATTGGATATAATAGAGGACAAAGCATAAGAAGAGGATGCCAACTGTTCATGCCAAGAATGCCACCCTCAATGCAAAGGCCCCGTAATCCTCCTTTATAATTCCAAAGCACTTTCAAACCAAGTGACTCTTGGGTCAAAAATAAATTTTCCAGCACTAACCTCCCAAGAGAAATCAATTCTCCAAAAATATAACCCCAATGGGATGTACTCTTGCCTACTGAAGAAAATGAAGAAGTAGAAGCAAAAGATTCCTTCTACTTTGATCAAGATTACTACCTAGAACAAGGAAAATGTAGCAATTTCCAAGAAGAAGAAGAAAAAAAATTCTACCAAGAGCAAATTGTAGTCTCAGATCTAGCAAAGCATAAACTAGTATGTATCGATATTCCTCATCTAATATATGCCACTAAAAAATTTCCTAGCTCAATGACCCAGACCCTTGAAAGTATAGTTCCTATTGAAATACAATAATTAGGAGAAAAGATAAAAGCCAAAATTTGTTCTAACAACCCTTAGTAGTTTTGGTCAAAATCTATGCCTGAAATGGAAATCAAACTCATTGAAGGCAAGAAAATGAAAATTGGAAAAAAGATCCTCATTCCATCATAGGACTATAATGATATGGAGAATAAAATAAAAGAATTAGAATCTAATAGATTTATTGAAAAATCCACTTCTCCCTATTGCTATTACGCCTTCATGGTAAATAAGCACTCAGAGTAGAAGAGGGGAAAGAAGAGAATGGTCATCAACTATAGACCATTAAATGGCATTATTATCTACTAAAAATCACTGAAAGGGAAACTGAATGCTATCTTTTCCTTATCAGACTCTTTGACCCTTATTTGATAGAAACTAGATTTACAATTGAACTGAGAAAAGTATTTACATTTGGCAACTTTCTCTAGTAGATATATCTTGTCTACTATTGGATAAGGATATAGCTGGGTAATGGCAAACTCATTTATTAATAATTGATATAATGTAGCTAATGGATCAGGTTGATTATGAATATTTGCATATTACGGATATTCTAGTATAGAATCCCACCATTGTGTAACTATTCCCCAAAAGAATTTTGAAGCCAATATAGTAGTAGTAACAAGATCCAAATTGGATGCTACTATGATTACTCTCATTGAATTGCACTAGGTAGTAATCTCATCAAAAGGATTAAGTGTATCATCAATATTCAGATACCATGGCTACAAGGGGATTTGAGTTCTCTGCATTAGAGAAGTACTAGGATTTTTTCTCTTTTTTAGTGGCTTGAAATTAGTACCAAAATTGACAGAACTAGTTCCATATGGTAACACAGTTTGTTGTTCTGGAACTTCTTCAATCTTAATTGTTTCTTTCTTTTCTTGTTTTACAAGCCAGTCAAGATTGTCTTCTAAGGCAGATAAATTAGAGTCTATAGAAAACAATTGGGTATTAAATGTAGATACTACACTATGTATAGTATTGATCTTATCATGTGTAGACCTAACATAATTTAAATCTTGATCTGTATACTTGTGAATGCCATTACAGACTTGCCTAACATTATTAGTGTTATCTTCAATAATGGCTAACCTATTCAAGTGATGTCATATATACAAAACATCTTTACAAAGGTCATAAAAGTTTTTAACAAGATGTTTTATATATACGACATCATTGTATTAATTTTTTTTAAATGTGGGTCAAAATTTACATCATTGTATTCCTCTCATAAAGATATTTCTGAAGAGTCATGGTTTGCCAAAAAAAGAGCATGAAGACACTTGTGGTGAGCATTTGAAGATGAAGAATAATTTGGAGGGTTTCATTAGGTAAGGGATAACCTCTTATTACTATGAAATAAAAATTTTGGGGTGGTGCCAACCATTTTTTACACCACCACCTATGTGGCTATTAGCAGCACCACCATCATAGCATATTTAAGGCTCAAATTAGTTATTTTCTTTACCTTTTTTTTATTTTAATCTCCACAAAATATGCTTGATGCAGTGGATAGGGGATATTTTTTAAGGCATTACCTTTATATAAATTTAAGTGGAAAAATCCTCATAAAAACTTTTCTTCAATAAATTTTCTAATTTTATTTATTTTAAATAAATACTTATCATTATGTATGTTAAAGTCAAATGTCGCATGTTGGTTAGAAGAATCTTGTGAAGGATTACATTTTTTTATAGGTTGAGGGGTTGATTACCCCCAAAGGAAAATTGTTATTATTACTATTTTTAAATATTTAAACACCCATTTGACCATCCAATGGTGTTTTTTATCTCTTCATGTAAAGTTTTTGTTGTCAAAACTATTAAACATTGTCATATAAGTCACAAATTTTTAGAGGCAGTATCTTTTGATCTAAGAGGTCCATGAGGTTGATTTTTTTTATACTCTTCTTATTTTTTTGAGATATTCAAAATGGTGGGGTATATTTCTGAATTGGTGGCATATTTTTCAATAAATTATAGGTTTTTCTAAACTTAAATGACTTTTCTTATTTTTGAATCTTCAAACAACCATATATTTTGATTTGTATGTTAGATCAACTTATTTTTTTAAAGTGCATGATTATTTATGTTCTTCACACAAATTAATTCAAATTGGTTATTTTTTATATCAAGATTGTATTTTAAGTATTTTTTTTATAATTTAGTACTTGTAAAACTCTATAAAACTTTGTTAAACTACATCAATAAATATAAAATTCACTCACTTATAAAGTGCAACATTTTTATCTGTATATTAATGCATGTTTTAATTATACTAGAACTATTTCATAAAGTTCCATGGGAGTTGCTTTTGAAAAATCTTGTCTATTCTCATGTGTGTGTGCCTTTTTTTTTCACACCCTTTTCTTAGTTTCATGCACTACATATGGCATATTGGGCATTCTTATTTGGCTCATTATTTTTTCTTAGTGCTCTTTTTCATTGCCTTTATTTCCTTTTTTTAGGCCTAGTTGTATACATATTTTTTCCATACTTATCTTAACTCAATAGGGAGGATTGTATTATGGCTAATGATTAATTGGTTTAATATTTCAGTGAGCTACATACCTACTCTTTGTTATTTTATACTATGAAAATGCTACAACTAGTTATCTATGTGTATTGGTTAGATGGAATATGTGCCATATAGACACTCATTAGAATATTCTTTTATGGATGATTCATTAATATTTTTAGTTTATGAATCTATTTACTTAGTTATATAAACTATTGGGTATGTATTTATAGAAGACACCTTTGTAAATTGATCAATATTTATGATAATATTGGCATTGTGCCATCTACATCTTTAATATGATACAATGTTTTGGTGGTTTTATTAGTGTTTTTTTTATCTTACTCATGAATATTTATATTTCTCTTGGTCCTAATATTTTTTCTTGGTTTCATTTGATTCATATATGTCTTTGATCCTAATCATATTTAGAGGCTTCCTTGATATTGACTTAATTCTACAGTGTTTCATTTGTTCTTTGTAAAATGATTCTATAACTTCTTTGTGTGGGAGATTATTTCATCGAGTAGGTTCTATTTTTGAAAATTCCCTTGGTGGGGAAAGAACCGAAGTCTCATACATAGAATATTAGTTAATCTCATCAACATATTTTATTAATCATGATAAGTTATATATATAGGAGTTCAACTCTAACAACTCCTCAAACCACTAACACTAATCTAAGTAGATTGTTATAAAAACCTTTATTCTCTCCATCTATTTTTTATCTCCTAAATCTCTAAATCTATTGATTTGTACATATACAAATCTTATTTTTCTCAATTACATAAATATAAATCCTTACCTATCCATATGTAATTATTACACACGTAATACTTACTTATAATATTTTATTACCTAAGCATCATATTAGGATTAATTTATTAACATTCTCCCTCTTAGTTATAACATGGGGTGAGAGATTTGAACGTTAGTTTCAATTGATAATGCATTTGATTACAAACATTAAAATGGAGAGTTTAAAAATCATCCATACTTTGATGTAATTCGTTTGCTTTCGATAAGCTTATTTGAAATTTTAAAATACAAAAGACATAGTGCAAAATATTAGAATGATATTTTAATAAAAAAACAAGTAAAAAATAATAATTAAAACACAAGAAACATACTACAAACAAAATGACAAAGAAAAATAATAATTACATATTACTTTTTATTGATATACAAAACTTAAAAATATAAAACCACAAATTATAAAAAATTAAAAATTAAATATAAAATTATTTTAAATCGTGACCTTTACTTAAATATATATAAATAAAAATAAATAGTAATTAAAAAAACTATAAAATAAACATACAAAACTAAAAATTTAAAACTATCAAAATTTAAAACAATAAAATGAAAAAAATGAACTTAATGCAAATTAAATCTAAACAATATTTAAAAACACTAAACATAAAAACTTAAACATAAATTAAGAAAAATAAATTATTAATAAATCTTATCATGAACCTAAAAAAATACAATAAAAACATAAAACTAATATAAAAACAATGCAAAGCCTACAATAAAATATAAATTCTAAAATATTTATTTTCCTTCATCGATGGAGAAGGCCACAGTTATCCAGAACCAAAAATTTAGAGATAGACAGAGGTAGGTAGGATATGAGAGTGATTTTATAGTTTAAGCGAGTTGATGGATGAGTTGATTTTTGAGGAGGGGTCTATCGTTGAGGAATAAAATGAAGCTGTTGAGTGTCATCATGGAACGCAATGAAAAACATGATGAGTTGAGAAGTGTCACATTCATTGAGCTAAATAAACAAATTGATGCATGAAAAAGTAGTTAAAACATCATTGAAGAAAGAGCCAAATTGGAAT
>JARHVA010006999.1:732500-778321 GCA_037957365.1 Torreya grandis
TTTTATTTATTTGTGTCATCTTCTCATTCCAACCTTTCCTCATCCAACCAATCTTCCTGTAATATGGACATGGATTTTTTTTTTGGACTCATCCCTCCTAGATAGGGAATTAACCATTATGTTTTCCTTTCATTTAATTTAGATGATCTATAAACCATATTTAAACATCTTTATGACCCCTTTTTGTTGTCCTTCCAATGAAAAATATTTTTCTTAGAATTATTTTTGACTATCATGATATCTCTCTACCTTAGAGTTTCTTCCCATCAAATATGGTTTCCATTATTTGAATACATTAAGGATAAAAATTATTTCCTTATCATATATTGGATTTAGAAAATTATTACCATTGAATTGGAATAACAATTATTTCCTTCTCATAAATGGGATTGAGATTTTTTTTAATCTTGAGTTGGTAGCTCTTAATTATGATAGGATGCCCCTCT
This sequence comes from Torreya grandis, assembly GCA_037957365.1. NCBI lineage: Eukaryota > Viridiplantae > Streptophyta > Pinopsida > Cupressales > Taxaceae > Torreya > Torreya grandis. Next base: position 732,947 of record JARHVA010006999.1, read on the forward strand.
TGCATGAGTACTACCCCCATGCCATATCTTGAATAATCACATTAAATAATTAAAGTTTTATTAAATTATGGGGTAACTATAATATGTGTGCACATGCACATTTTATCTTCTACATTTTCTTGGTATCTACCTCATTCCAATATAATGATTCCTTTTTAAATAAATTTTGGAGTGGTGTTGCTATGTTTATTTAATATTTTACAAATTGATGATAGTAACCCATGAGCACCAAATTAGCCCTGTAGGTTCTTGAGGGTTCTTGGAACTTTATATTCAACAATAGCCTCAATATTTTGAAGGTCCCCCTTTATGTCTTCATGCAAAATAATGTGACCCAAGTAATCCACCTCTATGAATCCGAAAGTACACTTAGAAAGCTTGGAATAAAATTGATGATTTTACAAAGTTTCCAAGACTTGATCTACATGATACAAGTGTTATCTAATGTGTTTTTGTTATATTGGCATGACATAAAAAATAACATGACAAATATCTTGCATAAATGGTAAAAAATTAGAATTTATCAAAATTTGAAATGTATATGGTGCATTTGTGAGGCTAAAGTGAATAAATATAAACTTATAATGGTCCTCATGGGGTTTTAAAAATGTCTTACATATCTCATATTATATGATTATAATTTTATTATATGTTTAGAAAAGATAAAATATACACACCTTGTAACTCACTCAGTGAATTATCAATTATCAAATTCAGGAACTTATTTTTGATAATGTATTTGATTAGTTCATTTTACATAGTACACATTCATCAAGTGCCACCATTTTTACATGCCATCACTATTACAAAGTAATAATACTTTTTCTATACTAAATAATTCCTTCCTTAAGCATATCTCATACCATTTTGTCAATCTCACTCTTTTGTATATATGAATACCTATAAGGTCAAATGTTTGGGTGGTTAGATCCAAAGTAGAAGTTGAGTGTCATGGTCATGATCCATTTTATGTGGTAGGCCTTCCAACATATTTATTAAAAATATCTAGTTCACATTGACACTTGCATTTATATTTTGAAGTTTAGGCACATTTTTTGGTTATTCTTCTAATGAAAATATTTACACCACATAGCCATCCACTTCCATTTTGATAATTTTTTGAATTTGATGAGAAATAACCAACTATGGGTAATTTTCACATAGCCTACATTGTTCAAATTTCCTACCCTCTAGTTTAAATTGTATGAAAAATCCTATAAATTCATTTTAATCATTTAAAAATTAGTAAGAGATTGGAATCCCAACATAATGTCTAATACACCCATAGGAATGGAAAACATAGGGAAATATAACAAGTAGTATCCATGGTAGATTTAATAGTATGGAATTTTAATGAAAAATACAATTCAAGTTTGCATCCAACATTTTTCACAAAGTATTGAATGCTTGATGAGTCAATCACTACTATCACCCAAGCCACTAACTTGAGGGTTTTGTGGGTGTTAATGTTTGAAATTGCATGCCAATAGATAGGGTTTTTATGTTTATATTGACTCCTCATATGGATTGTAAAAAATACATCCTTCTACTTCCTCTTCATTAGAACCTTCAGTGTAAAATAACTTATTTTCAACACATTTATGTTCTTGCCTATATTTTCTATCATAGTTAGAACATAACAATTTTCCAAATTTTTATTCAATTTTTTATAGATTCAATGTATAATTATAATGGATTGAAGATGCTAGAGTTTTCCATTCTATTTTGCTTGTTAATGCCCACATTTTGTTCAACAATGTTCTTTCCTATACCATGCATTCCATGATAAAAAAAATAGATATAGAAAAAGTTTTAAGGATGTGGGAGCATATCTTATGGAATCAATAAATTTTGATCCAAGAACCTATTTGAGCCATGTTTTTAATTATCTTAAATATCTCCACACATCCTTAAGAAACACTAGCCTCTTAACAACATTTTTGACATTTTTTTAAGCTCAAATTTTTTATTTTAGTTTTTCTATTTTTAGAATTTTCTAGATGTATTTTTTGTAACTAGGTAGGAAATTACAATTTCAAATGCTCATTATTGATCATCTACACTCATAGGTATAAATTTAGAATTTATGAATATAATCTCTAATAGATCACATTTTTCATAATTTTTCTAACTATTTGAAAAATTCTTTATCACATTATTACTATAGTGTGACTTCAATTCCTTGGTAAAACATTACCAGGTGATATTAAGATCCTCATTATTTTGAGGACACAATCATGGATACAAAATGAATTGATAAAATTCCAAATATAATGATGTCATTAAGACCTTATTTATACATGGAATCTAATGTACATCACACAAATTCTCCATTTTCTTGATCTTTGTGACTGAATCCTTCCCATTGACCTTATGCATTTTCCTTTTTGGTAGCATGCTTATAATCCATGATTCAGAGAAAGTTGATATTTTAGGGTAAATTTTATTTTGATATGGATTTAATTTGTGAGAATATCAACCCTAGTTATGTTTTTAGTCAGTGAAAAATGGCTATTATTGTGGATATTTTTGCAAAGTGAACACTTTATCTCATCTCAATGTGAGATACTCCAATTAATGACAAAATTTGTCTAGATATCATTTTTTGTATATTTTATACTTTATTTTTGATTAAATTTGGTTAAATATATGATCTATAAAATAAAATGTTATAATATAATCTCCATTGATTCATGTTTCTAACTTCATCTCTTATTTATCAGGATTTTTTCCTACAGTGATGAAACCCTTGTTAGCCCCTAGTGTGTGGTCCTTCCATGTAAATGTTTTAGATATTAGGGCTATAATTAAAGTTTTAAAGTTCATGATTCAAGGGTTTATTTTTATTGGGGCTCAAAAAATGTTTACTTATGATTTTCACCATTGTGATTATCTTGTTGAGAGGAAGCAAATGATTGCTATATTGTATAACGTCAAAAAATCCAAAAAAATAGAGTTAAATTAATATTATAACATTATGATTATGTCAATGAGATTAATCCAATGATTTATATAATATGCAAGGGTGAAAAAACTTTTAGACAAAAAATAACTGCTATATTGTGAAAGGATTTTAAAAAGAGAATCAACCTAATGCATACAAAAACCTTAAATTATTTTTAGATAAAAATTTGTGTTTTGTTTACCTACCATAAAAACATAAACTTATTAAATAAACTACATAAGCGTACCTAAATCAAAGCTTGGATACCACATTTAATGCAATTTCTTATATTAGATAAAACAAAGTCACACCAATGGAAGGGAATATAGATATAAAGGATATAACAAAAAAATGAATTGAAATATTGTGATCATTATATAACATGTTCACACAAATGATTGATTACATATCAGAATAATGGAAATACATTCTTGAGCCACTTCGAGTTGGAAACTTTCATAATCTTGCAATAACAAAAAATCATGAATGACACTATAATACTAACCAATACATATTATATATACCCTACTTAGGCTATGGAAAATTCATAGGATAACTTTAATAAAAATATGAAGATATAAAAAGTATCAGATCACCATAAAATGGGTTATGGTAGCCATAAGTCAGTCACACATATCCAAACACACACTATATATTAAAGGCATAACACTAACCAAACATCATCCTTATTGGTGAAAATTGTATGTTAGGACCCAATGGGAATATCACCAACCCCAATGATAGAAAAAGGTTAGGTAAACATTGTACCCTCATATGAAAAAAGTAAAATGTTGCATATCATGGGGAACATTTGAATCACTAGGATTCCAATAATCACTATCAATCCATTCTATGTTTTAATTATTGTATAAGACTCACTAAGGTTTGATATAGATCCCTATACAAAAAAAACCAACAAATTTTTTTTGAACATCTCAAATAATAGTTTCATGAATAAAACACATTTACATAAATGTAATAATTATTTCCCAATGGGATAAACTCATGGTATAAGTTATTAGCACCTTAGCTTACTAGATGTCTTAATAAGTTTGTAGCTGACTTAATTCATGTATTGAAGTCTTTGATAATTTTATATTTTTTATTGGTGGAGTTTGCCTACTTTGAGTATGGAGCCCACAACCTTATTAGGGTATAGAGAGGATCTAGTGTTTAATTTTTAGATTTTCATATTAATAATTTTTATTTTATTTTAAGGATTGTGGATATTTCACCCTCAAAGTGATTCTCTCATATATTTTAGTATTTTATTATTTATCTCATTAATATTATGTGTTTCTACTCGACTATACTCTTATTTTTTAGTGACTATTGTTAATATGTTTGTGAAATCTATTGAATTATGATCTACATTTTTTAATATACTATTTCAATATAGTACATCATTATAAGTGGTATTAGATATTTAATTTTTCAACAATATTTTACGGTGCATTAGGGATTTTAAGTGTAACAAAAATTAGTATTTTGGAGAAATCACTTCATTTTATTAAATATTGAAGAGATAAAAGAAATAATTTAAGGTATATTTTTATTTATCTCCTTCATTTCTAATATTCCACATATTTCATGGTGTGTTAGATTCCCAATAACACTGTTTAGATTTTTAGATATGTTTTTCTTACAAAATGGGAGGTAAAGAAAATCCTATGAAAGGAAAAGAGAAAAAAATGGAAATGATTCACTATATTTTGATGAATAGTAAATAATTCATGCCATAAAATCAATGCATAATATTATTTTGATGAAGATGAAAATATGTTAAGTTAATATTGTGATTTTAAAACTTTTATTTTATTTAGATTTATTAGTTTTAGATTATTTATGTAAATTTTATAAATATAGTTTTAGGATGAAATGTTATGATACTTGTATATAAAACCCAAAAACCTATCTAAATTAGGGATAAATCCATTAGTGGATATAAGGATTAAGAGAAAAGTTAGTAATATTCTGAGATCGTATATCTTGGAAAGCATGAGGGGATGTATATAATAGATGTTTAATTTGATTATGGCATACTTGTTCTAACCTATAGTTATCCCCTATGCACCCCTATCAACTTATTGCATGGCCCATGAGTACTATCTATTATCATATGGTAAGGAAGGCACCTCAATTTAGTTAATTGAGATAAGGAAGGTTTGGACATCTACCAATGGTGAACTATTTATGTCTTATCTTCTATAGGTGATTAGGATTGTTTTATATACCCAAGTGTTAACAAAATGTAAATTTACAAACTTCCTAAAATAAGGGGGGAAATGCGAATTTTAATTATTTTTACATGAATATGAATATGGAGATAATCTCATCCATAAGATGACATTGATTTACATGGGGAATGATTTAAGATGATCAAAGGATGTGGCCTATTGGAAAAAAAGTAAACTTTAGATTTTAATCGAAAAAAATATAGGTAATCAAATTAAAATAGGTGGCCAATTTAAGGATTATTATTATAAATTTTCTTATAAAAAATAGAATACATGAACTTGGATGAGAAATTTGAGATGCCTGCACTCAAAATTCAAAATCCTATAAGAATAAAAAAAGTATAATTTTAAGTATAGATTATAAATTACTAGATTTTTTGAAAATGGTGGAGTTTAAATGGGTAAAATAGGTGATTTTTAAATAGGTTCACCTATTTCAAAAAAAAAACATAATATATTAGTGGTCGTGCTCCACCTATATTGTAAGCATCATTCCTTATTTTTAAAATGAGCTTGTGGAGTGTTAGAAGACACCACCACACTTATCCTAAATATATTTTTTTATTAACTAATAATTAGTTTTTTAATTAATTTTATTATTTAAATAACCTAAACATTAGGTAGTTATCCATGCTCCCCTTTCCATATGAAAAAATTAAAATCAATTTTTTTGAATGTGTATATAACGAGGTTTATTTGTCACCATATTATTTTTTAAAAATTATGTGAATGGATATAAAAATACATAAATTAATAAATAGATATAAAACTTTGGTATGTTAAGACATGAACTTAATAAATATATAATAAATATATAAATGTATTGTGAGGTATAACAAAATATATTTTTAGAATGTACAATCTTAGGTCTAGATGTTTATAACATTTTCATGAAATGCGCTTTTGAAATTGGAGATGGTTTTCATGGTGGAAGGTAAATTTTGTGATAATAACCTTTAAAAATGGATTATGTTGTTTATTTTTAGGTCTAAATATTAGTATTGTAAATTTTAAATAAAGGTAATGAGATATAAAAAAGGCATAATCTAAGTACAGAAACATGGAGGCAATAAAGAACCAACCATTGTGATAAAACCACGAGGAAGTTCTAGAATCCAAAAAAGGTATTTGATTAAAATAATTAGATATAAAAAACAAATAAAATAATTTGAAAATAGGTACATCATTCATCTTATAGGCTCAATTTACTTAAAAATAGTAAACTAAAAATTCTAAAAAATATGTACAATATTTTGGAAAAGAAAATTAGGTTTTTCATCCACTAAATATGACTATAAAAAATAATATAGATTTTGAACAATAGAGGGATTTTTATCCAAATATCAAACATTTAAGGAGTAAAAGTAATAGAGTAAACTTAATGGAAGGATAGGGTTAAAGGCAGAAATAAGTTTTGTGTACGAAAATTAGAAATTAGATCTGAAACCCCAGGATAAAAATTTTGAAACCTTTGAAAGGTCAAAATACTTTTTATGCATTGAAATTTGAAATGCAATTTGAAACCCTAGGATAAATATTCTCAAATCTTGGAAGAATTATTTGATTAATATTTTGGTTCACTACTATGTTTTACACTAATTTAGATTAAGATGAATTACATAATATAATTAAGATGGAAACTAGCTAGTGAATTCATATATTAAGATATTACATTCAAGCATACATCTAAATGTAAAAAACTAAAATTGATTGTAGTGATTTAAAAATTAGTATATGATAAATATAGTAAGTAAAAAGGGATGAGTACTTAGATTTTTTGGCTTAATTTGTTACTATGAATATATTTTGTAAGTGGATAATAGATACAATTAAGTTTATGATTCATTTGGATCAAGAACTATATTTTTGTTTGTGTAGGGTTAGGTTTTTGGGTTTATACTAATATATTTGGAAATGAGGGATTTATACAACTAATTTTATTTATATTAGATGACTTTTGTCCTAAATCAAAGCATGAATTCCCTGATCACTAACCCTAGATCTATATATTTAGTGTGAGGGCTTATCTAGACTCTATGTATATAGTTTCACTCACTTACCCTTATATATATGGCTATATCTAATCTATTAAGGCATCCTATCCTTATGGTTGACTAATTTTATCGATGTTTGGCTCCAACCTATCGAGTCTAACCCACATATATATTTTTTTATTGTGTTTATCATCTCACATATATACCATTTCCCATATATCTATATGTTTTTTATTTTAGATCTTGAACCATGATGATGTGTGTAACTATATAAATTATTTTCTTTTGAATTGAAACCCTAGGTATGCTTGTGAGGGTTGGAAACCTATATAATTTGGGAAAGTGTAATGGACTGAGATGACCCCAATCACCCTCATTTGATGATTGACCATTACCTACATATCTAATATTATGATGATGTAAATATATCCACACATAGTTCTCCCACCTGGTTCAAGTGTAAAATTGTACTCCTTTTCTATATGTATGTAGTTAATGATTTAGATTTGATACTTGACAATTTTTTCTTTGACTTGGATTTAATGTGATTAAAATTTATCTTATGATTGCTCCTAGTAATAAATTATTAATTTGGGAAATATAGGGAGAATTATTTCAATGTGTAATAATGTATTAATGTGTACCAAATAAGTTTTGAGTTCATTTTGAAGGAGACATTGGTTTATTTATGAGTCAAATTAGGTAATTTATGATACCACTGATGCACTAGGAAAATGAGGTGACACTAAGGAAATATTTTATTTTTAAAAGTAACCATTGCTAAGAGTGGGTCAGTTCTAAACAATCGAGTTAATATCAATTATAAATATTAACCAAAAGTGACAAAACCAACCTATGTACAAGTGAACTAAATTGAGGATCTAGATATGTCTATGCATTATATTTATTAGGTTTCAAATAGATAGTGAGGTTCCAGTAGGTGTGTAATAGTAGAAAATAAGGGTCAAATCATAATATAACATACAAGTGTTAAATAGTGGATGATTAGGGTCATTTTTGTGTGTTAAAATCATGCATGGTAGATGTGTGTCAATCTTTTAATTATCAATTTCTTAATATTGGATTTTAATGTCTAAAACTTGAGTTACATATGATACATAGACATTCAGATGTGAAACATTCCTTACACCTAGGGACTACTATTATACATTGGGAGTATACATACACAAGGGAAGATTCATATAATTTTTAGGTTATATGTTTCTACGGCTATTCAACTGATCATACTGATCCACTTAGACTATTTATACATGGATTTATCTTGTACACATTTTTAGGGTATTATTCCATTTGGATATTGTCTTTTTATATATTATATGATGAAAATGATTGACTATGTGGAATAACATTGAGCTCCATATCTGTTATTGAAGATGATTATTACATTCTATAAATTTTGATGTGTGTTACATCACATGTTTTATGAATGCGTTTATTTTTTCTTTTCATGCCATGCATAATTTTTTCTAAAATATCATGTCATGTCCATGTTTTCCATGTTGGGTTTGAGTCAAGTTAGATATGCATTCTCTCTCAAGTGCTTGTGCTATTAATTATCATGATATTAAGTGCATATATTTGATATTTAATATGCTTGATGCCATGATTATTATCACACATTCTTAAATTGTTTGTCAATCCATCATTTTACTGTGATGCTTATTATTGCATGTCTAGTTGAAATATCTACTTGAAAAATCATTATGCAATTCCCTTAGATTACATGTTTCATATGTTTTTGAATTATTAAATATTTATATGATGACATAGCTTGTCATGTTTATATACATACTTTACATGATTACATTTTTTTATATAACATGATGCGCACAACTCTTTCCTTTTCAAATAAGTGATTCATGAGATTCATCCTTCACCTTAAAACAGGAGCATACAATGGGATTATATTAGATATTCAAGCCTTGAAAATAGATAATTCATATTTTTGGTTAAACTATGGGATTTTTTTAAGACATATTGAGACACATTCCATGCATAGGTGGGGAATTTTACATGATTATGAAATATAGTTGATAGATTTTATGACATTATGAGGCATTTTATATAGTCCAAATTGAGTATATTTTATTAAACTAATTAGATTGAGTAGATTGAAAAATAAATCATGACATTATGTATCATTTTGAGTTACAAATGGATCAAATTTGGGCCATGAATGTTGCTCATGAAAATAATATTATATTTCTATATTGAGTAGTAATGGGACTGTGTACACACTTTGGATTTAAAATTCATCTACAACAATTGATTCAAAGTTTCAATTTACATATGAACCCTTTTCAATGCTCCAAAAAAGAGTTTTCATAAAATTTAAAGGTATTTGGTAAGTATTTTATGCCACTCAACTTCTATAACTTATCCATATCCAATGTAGTTAAGGAATTAAAGATCATCAAATCATAATTTCAATAATTGCTTCTCTTTGGAGAATAATCATTCCATGGCATTATATGAATGAGTGAAATGGTAGTGTGGTTTGTGTGTTGTTAGGTGTATTCATTCTTTGAATTTTAAAATTTAACATAGTTCAATTATCTAAGTTATTTTAGTATTTCTATCATGAGTAGACATTTATTTCTACATTTTTTCTTGACATTTTTTGCATGAATCAAGAAAGATATTTGGTTCAGACCTAGCAATACCAAGTGCATTTACACACAAGTACAAAATTTATCTATTTTAATATTTAAATCTAGAATTTTTAGTACTGTACTAAAAGGGGGGATTTTTAGACACCTAATTTTTGTATGAGATGCATGGAAACATCAAATGCAGAATATCTTAAATACTTGTACTTATACTTAAATAATTGAATATTATGCACACTTTCCCATATATTTTATCTATCTATTATATTGATCAGCTCAATTTACTATTATTCATTTTTAGGATCTCCCTAGTTTGTTCCAAAACACTCTATAATCTTAAGTAGATAGTTTTCATAGTCCAGATCCTTGATTTCCCCTCTTCAAATAGTGAAGAAGAATTTGTACAATTGTAGTTACATTAGGTGTCTGCCTTCACCAAAAGTGTTCCAAGATTTTATAAAGGAAATTTTTTTATATTCAAATGTCTCCCTTGGGATGACTGAAGCAAGTTTCATATATTGGTCTTTTGAACAAATGTAAAAGAGTCATATATTAATCCAAACCAATCCTAAGGTATTATAATATGGGTTTACTTGATCTATATTTGACATTTACATTGATAAATCCACTTGGACTCTATCGAAACACTATAAAACACACACACACACACACACACACACACACACACACACACACACACACACACACACATCCGAAAACCTTAAAAGGAGCATCCATAAAGGCTAATACTGAATACAAAAACAATTTATAAGTTTCTTGTGATTTAGTGTCAAAAACAAAAGCATTGAATTGTATTCTAGTGGATCACAATTAAACACACACACATTTAGGTGGGAGAACTATGTATAATTTTAGCCTTATTAAAATTGTTTGAATCTATTCAATGTTCAATCACTCCATAAGGAGTGTGTGGGTCTATTCAACCCATAATTATAACCCATTTTTTCCAATCCAATCTTGTGTCAAAAGTGAATCTATGGTTTTAAGTCAAATAGAAATAAAATTAGAATATGCACATAGGACTAAAGACATGAGAACTTACATAAATCATCTAAAAATTGAAGGAAAAATGTTTGTATAATAATATACCATAAAAATCATAATGAATAGTGCTAATATACATTGATTAATATCATTTTTTATATGTTTTTTATCTTTGTAAGTAACATTCTCATATGTTTTGACAAATTTTCCCCAATCCTAGTAGTTATAGAGTTATTATAGATTATTTTTAGGATAGTAATATAGTTAGTGAGGAGTACATATAAAAATAAATAGTTCAGTGACATGTTTACCTTATTTACTTTATGAGTTATATAAATAATAAGTGCAATCAAAATCTCTACAGCATTCATATTTGCATGGTGAATGCTCTATCTTTTACAATCTAAATTTTGATAGTTTTTTGTTATTTGAATTGTCTAAATTTTAAAATAAGTTAAACATGACCATATATCATTTAAAATATTTAAGATAAATGTAGGAAATGGCCAATTTAAATAGGTATATTTAATCATATTTTCCATTGTAACTCTAATAAGAAATAAGGGACCAATAGTCTTAGATTTAGTTAATATAGTTACATTGAAAGAAAATGTGTAAATCCAACTCAACATTTTGAAAAAAAAATAGGGCATTTAGAATGCCCAAATATATCTCTTATTATTATGTTATCTTATGTAATAATTTTGTTTTGATTTAAAAACCTTTAGAATGTGATAACCTTATGCCAGATATGTCCCTTCCAAAAATTACTAATCTATGATACAACCAAATGAATATTTTTTATTGTCATATACTTTTTTAAAATAAACCTAATAAAATAAGTCTTTATTTAAATAAATTTTATCATTAATATAAACACATTTCATACCTATTCAAAACCTTTCTAAAAGTTAATATATTTCATAAACATAATGTCTTAGCTAAAGTAAGAACTTTCTTGCCACAATATTTATTTCTATTTTTAAAAATATAGTTTGAAAAAGAATTCTCACTACACCCTGAAACTCATATCCAAACAAATAACTAAAAAAATTCTTTACTACATGCTAAGAGAGGTCCCTGAACAAGAAGTGTATGTTAATTTCATTTTTATATCAAAAAATTAACATTATTTTCCACCCTCAATTATCCACACTAGGTATCCTATATAATACTCATAACTTTCTTGTTATAATTACAAATATATGAAATTTTAGGGGTTTTCTTATAATATGAGAAGAATAATTTTCAACAATCTTATAGTATTTATGATTAAGGATACTAGCCATCCATGGAGCCTAGTTTTCTAATTTGGTAATGAGATTTAATTGTCTAAATTAGATGAACAACCTAAGAAAATTTTTAGATTTGGGAGAAATAACCATTTACCAATTAACTAAATACCACTTATTAATATTTTGTATATATTTCTAGAAGAAATTCTTTTTAATTTCATCTAGTCTCTTATGAAATGATTTAGGAGGAAAGAATTTTATAAATTGATAGACTGGCATAACTTGAATAAATATTTAATGAGGATGATTTTCTTTGTCTTGGATAAGTTTTATTTGTCCATTTTGAGAATTTAATACAAACATATTCAATAATAAAAATCTAAACATTACTAGTTAGTTTATCTAAAAAAATGTAGGTTCCCAAGTATTTTATAAGGAAGGAGTGAGTATAAAAATTTAAAATCTTATAAATAGAATTAATTAATGATAAATATATATTTTAAAAAATGACTAATATTTTGATTTTTAATACATAATATAAACTAAAATATTTAATTAAATGTTTAATTTGATAAGAAACCTCCAAGTATGGCTCCCCAAACAAAAAATTAATGCTTGTTTAAAAAAGAAAGGTTTAAATTTGGTTGGATCCTTTAGGTGCATTTATTTGTATAGAACTAAAAAAAATCTAAGATGTTTGTTAAAAATAAAATAAAATAAAATTGGTTGGCTACATTTGGGTACATGTGTTTGTGTAGGATAAATTAATTTAAAATATATAAAAAATAGTGGAGGGGATAGGCTTGTAGGTAAATCTTAACATAATTCCACAACTAAACATACCATACAAATAAACCATGTTTAAAACCTCAAAAAAGGGGATTAAATAAGTATATGAAATCCATAAAATTTAGATAAAATTTACAATCGTACAAATGAAATGCTTAAAATCCCACCCATTTTCAATGCATAGTTTTTTAAGTGGTTCTCCAAGATATTTGATTTATCCATTCCAAAAAAATACACTATTCATGTAGACACTTAGTTTAATTCCTAGGGTTGTTTTAGATGTTAGTTGAGATTGATTTAGGGAATTTGTGTTATTTTTAAATTATTAATTTATATTAAGATTTTATCATCACATATTTTATCTATTTTTGGTCTTATTTACTTCTCCTTCCTTTGGTTTTCTCTCTCTTTCCTGACTTTTTTAAATCTTTCCTTTGACTTTATGTGTTTTCTAGATTTCAATATGAGAAAATTAGTATGCTCATAATTATATAGGATCATAGTAGTATACTCCTATTTTATTTTTTATTTGGGTCTATTTGGACCTTCTTTTAGTTTCCTTTATAATTGTGTTTAATTTTTTTATCTTTCCCATCTTCTGTATATCAACTTTCATTCTAGTGGGGTCTTAATTTAAATTTTATAAATCTATAAATACATATGCACATTAGTGAATATAAAATAAGAATAAGAAATGAAAGAGTCTCAAGAAGAGGTCAAGAGTGATAAGAAAAAGTCTAAGTGTAGAATTAAATCCCCTATGGCATAATTTCATTTGGACCTTTTATATTGTATCATTTCTAATTGTTCATGCTAATGAAATTCATATAAGGATTAGGACTTACATCATTATGATCGATTTTTGAACTACATTGAGTGTCATTTTCCAATTTTCATAAGAACCGGAGTCTGAATGAGACTTGGCCCTCAATGGATACGCCATTTTAAAGGTCTTTAATGTTATTTTGAGTTGATTAAGGTTTCAATAAAGGAGGTCAATTTTTTTGAGATCTAAAGCAAATTCTAAAAAATTGAGAAAGGTTTTTAGATCTCAAAAATAAAATATTATCATCATAAAATTTATTTTATTAAAGTACATGATGATCGATAGTGTATGTTATCTCTAAATTATACACCTAGTTAACCATGAACACAACACTCCACTCCTATAAAAAAAATTTGAAGTTATCAATTTCCTCTAAATTTTATGCATTATGTCTAACTTGGTTCTTGGACATGTTTTTACTTGATTTTAGACTTGAATAGTCTAAATATTTGTGACATATAAATATTATTTTCATAACCATAACCTTACACATATTTAAATTATTCTATAATATTCATTTGTTTGAATCAGGTCTAAATTTTATTGAAATATTACTATAATATATTTAAATCTAAATTACAACATTTTTTTAATTAATTTAGTGTATGTTGATGTAGAAATACTCAACCATACTAAATATCGATGAGCTTGTGCTTTCTTGAACCCATTCTTAGGATTTTATATTTCGATGAACCTGCATTTCCTACATGCCCTATCTCTTTGTAGGATTAGATATTGTTTTTGTCATTGATGTGATTTTTATAGGGATCATTATAATTGTAATAATTAAGCCTATCCCTTGTGTGTTTTTTATTAAAAAAAAATTGTGCTTGCATTATCATTAAAACCCTAGGGTATCTTTGTATAATATATATGCTTCCATATTATGCCACCTAAGGTGATTAGATCTTGGACCATTACTAGGTGAAGTGCTTGATTAATTAAAAAAATGTTTATATTATTGAAATTCCCTTTGTTCTTTTTTGAAAATTAGAATGGTGTCTCTCAATTATGTTAATACTCTTTCTACTGCTACATGTTCTAATGACATTGTGAATGATAATGTTGTGAATGTAAATTCTATGAATGATAACTTTAGTACTAGATCTCAAAATATTTATGTTTTTTTAACTATGATAAAGAAAGAGATAAAATATTTTATTTATTTATATAACACATCCTAGACTATTACATAGAAATAGATGCATTGATCATGTGTTGAAAGATATCCAAAGAGAGACCCTAAATCAAGATCCCCCAATTGAAGATATACCTTATAGGGTGAATTATGGATATTTTCATGCTTCTGATGATGATAAACCTTATATAGGGTACCATTTCATTCCTAATAATGTTTGTGTTTGTCAAATTATTTATAATGTTATTCCTCTTCCCATTTATTTTAATCATATTATTATTATTTTTGCTTCTCAAAATGGTTTCAATAATTAACTTGTTAATCCTATAGTTTTTAAAGCATATCAACATGTTTCTCAGCTTTCATCTCTTATTTATAGTGTTTATGAAGTACCCAACATTTCTATTCCCACCTATACCACCACCATTTCTATTCAAAACTTAGAAGTTTCCACCCTTCAATAAACCATACATGGCATACAACATGAATTAAAATTTATCTCTCAAGGGTTCAAAAGCAATTTATAATGAAACTTTAGATGATATAGTAATCAAACCCTTGGATTATTAGTTCATTATAATAATTTAATTATAGGTTTTATGGATTCAAAGTTGTAATAATTCAACATCAAAGTAAATCCTTCTCATCACATCAAATATTTATAAGATTCCTTTTAAGGATTTATGCATAATGATAAAATTTTGACATAGTTGTTGCCTAGAATCCTTAAGGACTATGTTATTGATTTGTTTTATGTTTTTTCATCTAGATATATGCATCCTAGACCTAGGAAGACCTAAAAGAAAACCTAAAACACCAATTTAAAAGGAAATGGTTCGAAATATTTTAGGTCTAGGATGCAATGAGATAGCTCTAACTAGACCTATATTGTAAGTAATATCTATTGTAAATAAGCAATGTGAGTAGTTATGAAATTAAAATAAACTATAATAAAGGGGAAGGGTTAGAATAATAAAAATGGGTAAGGAGACATAATAAATAAATGTGGGTCTAGGCTATCTAATAATGTATAATTAGAAATTTCAAACAATATTATATCCACACTAGGTTTAAGTGTAGATAAAGCTTAAACAAGGATATAAACACATTCATTTACTAATTAACAATCAAATTCTATCTACTAAATGAAATAAATGAAAGAGATAAGATTAGAAATAATTATCTTGAAGGGGATTTATCAAGACTCAATCTCCCCCATAGCCAATGGTGATTTCCAAGAGATTGTTTTGGTTTTTAAGACCTCAAAAGATGGAAAAATGGGATCTAATAAAATAAAGGACCTCATAGCAAATCTCCAAGACTTCCACAAGATAAGATTCCTTCAAGATAATATTCTAGGCTTAACTCTTCCAAATGAAAATTAGTTCATAGGTGAAAGTTAAATTAGAGTGAATAGAGTGTGTATGATATGTTAGAATGGAAATATGACTTTTATATAGAATTATCAATTACCCAAACCCACCCTAAGAGTTAGGCCAATGACATCGACCTAGTGTGATGTTAAAATGATTTGACTAACATGAAACTATGTTTACCAAGATAAAATAATGCAAATGCCAAATGACACAATCAAAGACTACTTAAACTAGTAGATATAATATGAAATGGGGAAAAGTGTGAAATAGATTACCTCAGCTAGGGTTGATGTAATAGGAAATAGGTAAAATGACATTGTTGAGTGAGGTAGGATAGAAGGAGATAGGTAGAAATTAAATTATGAGGAAAATAAAATAGGAATAATAATGATATGATCATGACATAGATAAAAACATCTATCAAAAATCACCAAATGCCTTCCCACTACATTTTCAATGTACCTTTTAAGGCATACACGTAGGCAGATTGAAACTCAACAAGTTGTGGAAAGATAAAGTGTTAGTAAATGATACAAATGAAAAAATTTATGTGTATACGTATTCCCCACCCAAATCTCATCACATGTCATACTAGTTTAACATGGGATGGTCCTTTAGGAAAGAACATAGCAGCATGATAACTGAGTTTATTAAAATGAATGTTGATAAATAAATAATTAAAAGTATCATATACATACCTATTTTATTGAATATCTACATGAAAAAACCATAGTCTCAATCATGGAGCAAAAAATAAATTGATTTGAGAAAACCTAAGGATATAAGGCTATAAAGCAAAGAAAGAAAACATATGAAGGCCAATGTAAATGGAAATTATAAAAAATAATTAAATCACATGGAAATTTAGAAATCCATGATGATAATGGCTAGGTTAAAACCAAAATAAAAATAAAAGTGAATAAATACTAACAGAAAAATTGGTAATCTAAAAAGCCAAGGCTACTTGTGACCAAAAAGCCTAAAAATGCTATCAAAATAAGATAAGTAAAAATCCAAATCAAACAAGGGACACATGGGAATGAATAATGATAACAAAATTAATGTAAGATAAGTAAAAAACCATACTCAAACAAATATGTAAAAATATGATATGCTAAAGCTTGAAATATAAAAATGGGGCCAAATGGCTTGCAAAAAGGCGAATATAAAATTTTAGGTTCCAAAAATTAACTAAGAGAAATCCTATAAAAATGAGTCAATAAACAAGAGAGAACATCAAAACAACTCAAATATGTATCTTCTATTAGAAGTATGGAGAAACTAAAACTACCATATTATTACCATGTCTAAAGAGATGGAGAATATGAATTACAAAAATGGGAAATTTTTTAGAAACCAAACATCCTATCAAATAAGAAATGAAATGGATGGTGATGGAAAGAGGGAGACACCAAAGTGAACATACATTATTTATCAAAAACAAGACACTCAAATCAATATGGAAATACAAAGAGTATTTCAACATTAATGGCCTTATAGAACCCTACCCAGTAACATAAGATTGGGATAACTAATGAAGTATATAAAACATCCCATTAATACTATTATACATGAGAATTAAAAGGATCCCACCTTCCCACAACATATTCCACACTCCTCAAAACCCCTTATAGAGTTGTCAATCTATTGGGAACATTGGGTACTTTGTGATAAATTTGGTGGCATTGAAATATAGAGTTATGTATTATAATGAGATCTCCTACCCCAATCTACCTTAGATTTATCATGAAGCCAAACTTGAAGTTTTATATTTGAAAATAATAGGATATGTGCCTAATAAAGATTAAATCTTTTTGTGTGATCTAGATTTTAAGATATAATATGCCTTTTCTTTTCATATAGATTTTAACTCTTTTGGATTTTTCTATACCTCCTCCATAACAATTCTAAGAACCAAATATGGGTGATAAATATGGATATCACAAGAGAGCTTATACTTGGTGTCTAGAGAAGAGGACCTAAATAAAATGGTTTCAAATTAATCCTAGACTTGCACCTTAGAAAAGAGTGTGATCTTAAAACTCACCTTGGTGAGCCCAAACACATTTGAAATATACGGAGTAATGGAAATTTTCATAAAATAATTAGATTAATCCAATAAAAACAATTATAAGGTAATGATGATATAATGATAGGTAGGCATGAGAATGAATACATGAAGAGAGACTTCTAGAGTTTTTCCATGAAATAATATAACTGGTTATAAGTGAGGAAAAACACTACTCTCAACCATTTCCTTATCTTTCAGGGAAGACACATAGATAAATTAGGACTAAAATATCTATGAAATTAACTAATAAGTGTTTTTGAGGAAGGCCTAGTCCTACCTAAGGTCTTAAAATTCAACTCACAAATTGAAAAACCAAGAGGCATAAGTAAAGCATAAAAAAGGGTATGTAAAATGAAAATAAAATTAAATAACCAAAATAGGAACTAATTGTTAACTAAAAATGTATGGATGGATGTTTTTGAGGAAGACCTTGTCCTATCTGAGGTCTTACAATGAAACTCATAATCTAAAAATTGAAGAGGCATAATTAAATACAAATACCTAAGGACTTGATAGAGGTACTAGGCCTACTATGTAAAAGAAAACCTAGTGGTATGTAGATGTTAATGAAAGCAAAACTACAAGATATGTTATCTATATAGTATATATAAAAATATTGATAATCATGCAAGTAATAAGTACTAAAAATGGAAATCAATGAAGAAAATTAAAGATATAACAAACATATAACTCAAAAAAATATTTCTTAAAAGCCTGAGCATTGGTTGGTTGTTTAAAGATGTGTCCTCCCTTTATTTTAAATATATAAGTATTAGGCCCAAGGATGTCTTTGACTAAATAGGGACCTATCCAATTTTTAGCATATTTTACTTCTTTTTTGTGGGTGTAATATAACTTCAGCACTAAGTCTCTATCATTGAAATTATTGACTTCACTTTTTTTGTTATGTTATTTAACTATGTGATATTTATATTAGAAATTATGTTGTAAACCATTCATACATTGCTCATCAAATAAATTTAAGGATTAAAAATGGGATTAAAAAAGATATTCATAAAAAAATTATTTCATTAAGAGAGATGTGCAAAGAGGGTAAATTGAATTATAATGGTGAAATGGATTTGGAGCCATAAACTGAAGATAAGGTAGTTTCCCTAGTGGTTGTCAAAATACTAGTGTGATAAACAAAAAGTCCAAGATATATCTTGAGATGATTAGTCAAAATGAGAAAACTCAATATTATTTTATAGGATCTTATTAAGTATTTTTTTAATAGATTCAGATTAACCATTACTCTAAGGGTGATGAGGTGTTGAAAATTTGTGCATGCTTTTGAATTTTTCACATAACTATTTCATATCTTTATTTTTTAAGTTCCCACCATTAATGGATATGATGGTGTGAGTAATTCCAAAATTACATATGATTTGATTAATAATAAATTTGGATATGGTGATGTTGGTAACTTTAAAAATGGGAATAGATTATACCCACTTGGTAAAGTACTCTGTGGTGGTAATGATGGATACATGTCCATATTGCAATGTAGGTAACATTCTAATGAGATCTAATCCCCACAAATAAAATGGCTAAGGAGAGTCCAAGGTTTAAATCTTATATAGAGGAGAGTGAGCTAGATAAACTCAAAGTTTTTAAGGATTACATTTTTTTAGAAAAGTGATGGCATATTTTTTGAGGATTGGCCAAAAGTATCCTATTCATAGGCATTTTCAAGCTATATCATGTCTTCTATAATAGCCACCACAAATTTCCCCATGCACCTTCTCAATAAGAGTAACTTCATCTTGAGTGATGCAATAGAGCAAGGTTTCTTTGCCACTATAATAATAAAGAATGTCATGTCTAAGTATGTAATTTAAAGTTCTCTTGTGGAGTCTAGTATTTTCATGAGAGCCATCCTTTATAGGATAAGTATGATGTTAAATAAATTGGATAATGTATTTATACCATGGGATTTATTGATTAGTGAAGACCTCAATGTGGAAAATGATAGAGTCATCCTTGTATTGTAAAATAAATTGGGATTCCTCATATGAATGAGGAATTTTGAGTCATATACTATTTGATGAGGATGAAAAAGAGATGCTGACAAAGTAAGAGACTCAACTATATGATTTTTTTTGTTTTGATTAGTTTGATAGTGAAATATCCAAACTACTCAGCAACAGTAGAGATAAGTTGATGATATACAAGGATATTTTCACTTTTGCATTGATATTCACCATTGAATTGAAATATAAGCTATGAATATCCTAAGCCACGTATGTATGTGTTGTCTAAATTTATGGTTACCTTCATCCCAAGGATGAGAGATTCATATTCAACCATGTTATTAGAGACTTCAAAGTTTAATTAGAAATATAGAGGAATTATTTTTCATAAGGACCAGCTAAGACACATCCTAACCCATCTCCTTGAAGGAACTTGGCTCCATTTAAGTGAAGTCTTCGACTTTCTTCATGAAAATAAATTATAGCTATGGGTGATTATTCTATGATGAATTTTGATTTAGGTTTGGAAACTTAAATTTTGGGCTCTTTAAGGGTCTATGCCTCAAGATAATTTGTATAATTATGAAATAATACTTTGAGATAAAGATATGGATTAAGACCAAAAATGAAAAAAATATCTTCTTCAATAAGAGTGTCTTGATGGTGATTCATACTTGGGATGGGAGTGGTGGTAAGTTGATCAGTGATCACTTGGCCTTTGACTGATTTTTGGGTAATAATTCTTAATCCAAATTCCATTAATTCTATGATCCCTTTTCTAATTTTATCTCTAGGAAATAACTATCTATAGAAGAAATGATGAAGGGAATAGGAATGGAGAATGATGTCATTAGTTTGATAAAGCATGTAGTGTTGAAGCCTTTTTGAAACGAACTATATTTCAATATATTCACATTCTAATTTCATGTAAAGAGTTTTTTAATCTATCAAGGCATGATTGATGTAGTAAATAACATATTATTTTCTTGATTCAACTTGTTGTGAAATCAATTCAATAGATATGGGGATATATGAGGTATATAAGATGAAAGGGTGGTAAATAGAATTTGAATGAAGAGTAGGTGATTAAAGTAATGATTCCTTCATGTTTTCAAAATATTTTTGAAATGCATTAGTCAATTTGAGAGCAACACCTTTACTAAATATAGGTTTTACTGAATAGACATTTTAAGCCATTTTAGGACCTAATCAACAGATTTCCCCAAGTTTCCAAAGATAGGTAAAAATGTCAGGAATAGACTAAGGAATAAGCATGTTGACTATAACATTGATTTTTATAGGATCTACATCAATCCATCACAAATAAACTAGCAGTATTAATAGTTTCTAGAGTTAACACCAAAAAAACACTTACATATGGATCTAGTCAAACTTTATATTTGATGAGATGATCAAATATGATAAAAATGTTGTGAAAATGGTTTTTGTGATGCTTTGATTTTGAAATAAGGTCATCGACATAGGTTATGACTATTTTATGGATGAGATCATTAAATATATGGGTCATGGCATGTTAATAAGTTGCTCTAGAATTTTTAAGGTTGAAGGGCATCTTAACATTGCAATAGTCTCCCTATTTGGTAGTAAAGGTGATTTTGTGTTCATCTTCAAGAGCATTATGAAATTAATTATAGCTTGAAAAACCATCCATGAGGGCGATCATCTCATATATAGTTTTATAAACAATCAGGACATCAATCGATGGTAAATGGAAATTATCTTTAGGACATGATAAATTAATGTTATGAAATTTAATGTAAATGAAAATCACCATGGTGAATTTATTATGATTGTGAATAATGTTGGATACCCATTCTAAGTAATCTACTAGTTTGATGAGATTAAGATTTAATATATTGATATTTTATTTGTGACATAGTGTGGAAATCTTGAGAGGAAACTTGTGTTACCTTTGGCATATAGGTTTAAAATAAAGATATTTGATGATGTTATGGAAAACTATGCTAGGATTAATGATGTCCATCTATTTGTATGACCAAGCAAAGGCTTCATGATATTTGTCAAAAAAGAGGCTATCTTTATCTTCAAGATAAATTTCCTTAAAGTTTAGAATTTATTTAGGAGAGGTTTTTTTTTCATAGTTAATAGTGAAGGTTTCCTAAATAAACATGGCATATCCATCTTAAAAATGGTATGGAGTTTGGGGGAGCATCTAATTAGGATGTGTTTTAGGATAAATAATAGAAATAAAATTGTTGAAACAAGGAATTTTTTCCAAAAAAATTAAAATCTTATGATGTTGGTGAGGAACATGAGGCTCTATAGCATGGAGTAATTATAAGATAGCTTCATCACTAGGAAGTGTAGGTAAAGGTTCATAGTATTTGACATCTACTTCAAAGACCAAAATCTGATTAACATTATTGTAAAAATCAAAATAGATTTATCTTGTAGAAGTGAATTTAGCATCTAAGGTAATTTTAGGGATTAAATTAGAAGTTAAATTATTAGAATATATTATATGAATGTGATAAATTTCATATATTATAAAGGAGCTGGGAAAAATTGTATCAATTTATATGATATAGTTAGTAGTGATAGGACTAGTTTCAACTATATCAGGTTGAATGATATAGTCTATTATTGGGGATGAGTTACAGGGAACTTTATCAATTTTTGGTGATGCCTGGCCAATATAGTCTAGGATTAAAGGTTGGAATCTACTAGGTTAGCCGATATATTCAATTATCTTAGAGATAGAGGGAGAAATATCAAGTTGGTTGATAGTGTTGTGATTGTCTTGAATTGTCTAAATGGTATTAGGCTATTTGATGGCATCATATGTGGGATTAGTAATAATTAACTAAAAACCCCATGGAATTTTTACCAATGGTGGATCAATAAGAGTGTCATGAAATTTAGGTTCTGATAAAGTATCTCTAGAACAAAAGACCATATGGACCACATGAACATGTCAGTTAAAAGCATACATTTTGGAAAGACTGTTTTGATAATGCATTATGTCTAAGTCACATTATTAGGATTGGGAAATAATATAATCATTATCATAAGATGGATAAACATTACATGCATGAGAATATGTCTGAATATTTTTAATAGAATTATATATATTGAAGACACCCATGTTACTAAAAGTGTAAGGGGCATTGATAAACGGTATTGTAATAGTTTAGCTACCCCATATTAATTATACTAAAATTCATATTTTATGTAAGAGGATTCATTATTGTTGCATGGTGGAGGACTTTCAATATCATCATTGATCAATTGAATGGTCTTATCTCATGTAAGGAGAAAAGGGGGAATCTATTTTGATATATAAGAAGGTAATTGAGTGGTATTACAAATTTTTTGCAACTCATTGGGTCAGTGATCATCAAAATGCATGAGTGACATGTAGATTAGGATTCATGTTGATGAACTCAAGAAGAGGTGGACCATTGATATGAGGAATAATATGGATTCAATATTGGGATTTAGGATTAGGGATCTATATGACATAATGGTTAGGATAAAATTCATGTTTTTAACTTTTATTGTTATAAATGTATATAATATATGCATTGGCTATTGGAAGATATGATAGCTTTCATGTAGTGAGTCCATGGATGAACTAAAATCATGTTGTATGAGAGTGGAATATCTAAAACCATTATCTTAGTGTAGATTGATTTGGGCTTGATTTTAATGAGGATTTAAATGCAACTAAGAGTGTTTTGATTGATTTTATCAAATCCAAAAGAAGTAGGTCAAATTTTCTTAAGATTATATTTGGAGTATCTAATTTTTTTGAGCAAAAATAAGATAATGTTAATGTCAGATCCTTCATCCACCAATATTTTTTTTATTAAGATATTGTTAATCCCAAACTTAATAAATAGGGGTGGGTCATTGACTTGAAATAGAAGTTCATCATGAATCATATATTCTTCAAGAAACTCGATGGAAAGTTTCTTTTAAGAATAATATTGAGTAACGATTTTAATAACATGAACTTTTGGAGGTATAAGACCTTTAGAGGTTAGAATAATCACTTTAGATTCACTAGGTGGTCAATCTTATATGTCTTTCAATTTTTGCATGAGAAACTTATGATGAAAAGGAAAAGTTATCACTAATTCCATTAAATGCTTTTACAAGCCATAGAGTTAAGATTATCTATATAGTTCCATTGTGTTTTGGAGATAAATCCATAATGAGCCTTAGACTGAGTAGTAATAATGTTTTTCATAGGAATTAAAGAATTAGGTTGAGGCTTCGATAGTGGAGGTGGCTCATCAATAATTAGTTATTCCAAGGATGAAGTAATATTGGTTGTAGTATCCTTAAGAAGTTTATCTTTGGTAGAGGGCTTCTTAGGTTTGGTAACATGAACCTTATGATTTAGATTATGGTCAAAATCTTATCCAATCATAAAGGAGATGACAAATTTTTGAAGTTTGTGTCATGTCTCGTGAAAGTAACTAATGTTGGCATGGAATACCATGGCGGAGGGCTAATGTTCATATAAACAAATGGTTTAGAGTGGGATAGTAAAAGCTTTATTTATGGCACACTAAAGGGAGGGAAGGAGAAAACTTGATTATCTAAATGGGTGGCTCCTACTTTGGGATGAGGAGGATTGTATTGAGAGTTGTTTATGGTGATTACACTAATTTTAGTTTGGAAATCTTCCTTTAAGGGATATTGAGTAGGTTAAAATTGATTCATAAGAAAATATTTCCTTTTTTCTTGACCAAAATCTTCTTCTAAGGTTTGGTTAAATAAGATCCTAAAATTGTATTTAAGAATAGGTTTTATGTCATTAAAAATGAATTTGAAAATATTTTCATCACTCATGTTATGGTCCACTTTATTAGATAGATATTTTCATCATTTGATGAAAGTGTGAGTAGATTTTTTAGGAAGTTGCTTAGCTTTGGTGAAATGGCTAAGGCTATTGTAATGAAGACATTATGTTGAAATTATTTAACTATAGTACTAACTAAATCCTATAGGTGATTAATGTAATGTATAGGAAGTTGGCTATACCAATCTATCAAATTTCCTATGAAGGTTTTGGATAGAGTTTGGTAGTAGAAAAGATATTAGTTTGAACTAATTAATTATAGATATTTCCAAAATATTTAAGAAATAATTAAAGATCCTTGGTCCCATCATATATAATAGTGGGAGATATGTTTCCAATAAATAGACATAATGAAGGGTCCAAGGAATCATTTTGAATATGTTGAATAATTATTTTATGTGTATGAGGTTGAGGGATGATATTCCCATTGGCATATCTAAGAGGAGGAGGTATGAAATTGTGATTTTGTTGATTCATTATTACTTCAAGTTGGCTAGCCATTTTTAAATTTTGGTTTTGCATTTGGAGCATTTGGGAACTATTAGATGCTTGTAAAATGTTCATTTATTGAACCATTTATGTAAGGACTGGATTTGTATGGGTTTTGATTATAGGTTTTAGGAGGGGTTTAACATCATTAATATTAGGAGGAAGATTCCCAATTTTAGTCTTAGTTTCCCTAATTTTGGTAAAATAAAAATAAGGAATCTTAGTGAAACCACCATTATTTTTAGGAGTATAAATGGTATTATCATCAAGATTTATAAAGATATGGAAGTTATCTAGATCATCGATTTGATTCATTTCAGTCATGTTACATGTGATATATTTAGATGGATTTTGGTAATATTAGTAGCATGAAGTGTTATTTTTGATGGTGGACAATATAAAAAGATAAGAACATCCCAATTCAAACCTGATTGGCTTGAGGATAATAAGAAATATCTTAACATGTGACATCATGATGCTAAGTGGGTTGTAAGGTTGATATTAAAATATTATTAATTTTGGAAAACATATAATAATGGCCATGGTTGATGTAGTCAATTTTTTAGTATGACATGAAAGACTATATTTGTTTACCTAGTGCAGTATAAGAATAAAATGCAAAATTACTAGTGGTTAGGCCAAACCAATTATATTAGTCTAGTTAATGTAGTATCCTAAAAAATATATATGATCAAATTGTACCAAGCTGGGTAATTTAATTATATAGGGACTATGAACTATTCAAGGTGACTAATGTAATATATCAAATAAGATCTGAGTATATCAAATTGTATTGAGTTGGTCAATATATTTATTAAGTAGGTGTAAACATACCAGATTAATATTTATGATACAATTAGAAGAGGAATGTATGAGTTTAACAAACTATATTGAGTTATATGATGCATTCAAGATAGAAAAAAATATAATCGATTGGTTGATATAGTTTCAAGATGGTAAAAATCAATCTGTATCAAACTATTTGATGTAGTTAGGATTACAAACATAGGTAACTCTCTCAAGATGATTGATTTAATTCAAACACACATGTAACTATATCAAGTTAGTTGATGTAGTTACAATGTACACTAAATAAGTCTATCAACATTGGCTAATGCAGTCTAAGATACAACAAATAATTCGAGAAGAAAGTTATATATAACTAACTTTTACAAAAATAAGTTCATGTAGATGTAATAAAATGATTTAATTGATAGTGTGGGCTCTCAAATGTACTTATTCATTTGTTTATTAGTGTTGGCCTATTTAGAGAACTAATTATAGAGTCCAAACTATACACATATCCCACTAACCCCATTTTCTAGAGTACAGTGAGAATAACTTCCTTGGGTGATACACTCCTCTCAGGTGTACCATAAAATAAAATGAATGGCTAGTTTCCTAGGGTTTAATAAAAATGGAAACCTAGGCATTTATGATATACTATGAGGTACATGGAAACTAAAGTCTATGTTTAGTGTTGTACTATGGTTATGAGTATTAGGAAAAGCCCATCATACCAAGATGTCTATAAATATAACATTGTGTATCCATGTACACCAATCACTAAGTAGTTTTAAAAATATTAGAACATAGTTTCTAGGGAAAACCAAACTAATAGAAAATCAAGTAAAAAATCAATTTCAAATTCTAATTTTTAGAATTCAATGAATTGAAATAAATAGGTATTCAATAGTAATGAACTAAATTATGTTGAAAATGAAAAAAATATAAATATATCATAACTAGATAAAGTATTTACAAACATAATATATAACTATATCAAGCTGGTTGATATAGTCTATACAAGCATAAAGAAAACTAGGTTGGCTATTGACACTCACTAGAAATAATGAAGTTATATTTGTCTAGAGATACAGTTGGATGAAAGGAAAAGATTACAAAAAACTATATCACATCTGGAATATATAGCTAATTATAAAATGAAAATTGACATAAAATTGTATCATGTGTGGCTGATATAGTTGGTCAAAATATGCAAGATGAGATAATTATATCAAATTTATATTATATAATTTGTTGAAGGATAAAATTGATATAGAATTGTAACAATATTAGATGATTTAGTTGGATGAAAGAGTGAAGGCAATGGTAAGATTCACATTGGTTTAATGAGAATGGATGCAATGGGTTAGAATTATCCTAAAACTATCCTATATCTAAATATCTAGACTCAAAGAATGTTAATCAAATAGAACTCAATGATACCTAATTTTTGGGATGTGATAAATGGATCAATGGACCTATAAATATGATAACCTACATCATTAATGTCAATCCAAATCATTTATGCCTAAGACAAAATGAGATAACTCTAACTAGACCTCTAATGTAAGTAATTTATATTACAAGCAAGAAATATGAGTAGTTATACAAGTAACAGAAAATAACCTATAGGAAAAGTGTTAAAATAATAAAAATGGGTAAGGAGCCATGGTATAAAAATGAGAGTCTAAGCCACCTTATAATGGATAAATAAAAAGTTCAAGAAATACCATAACCATATTAAGTTTAAGTGTAGATAAAGATTAATCAATGATACACACACATTAATTCACTAATAAACATTCAAATTCTATCTACTAAATGAAATAAAATAAATAACTAAGATTAGAAATACTTATCTTGAAGGGGATCAGTCGAGCCTCAATCTCCCCTAGCCAATGTTGCTTTGCAAGATATTTTTGTGGTTTTGAATACTTCAAAGTATAAACAAATATTCTATAAGCCAACAAAGGACCTATTATCAAATTTCCAAGATTTCCACAAGACAAACTTCCTTTGAAACAAGATTCTAGGCTTAACTCCTCCAAATCCAAATTAGGGTAGAAGTGTGGGTGAAACTAGGTGAATATATATGTTTTAATGAAAAATTACTTGTATATATAGTGATAAATTAGCCGAACCCAACCTAAGAGTTAGGCCAAAGGCATCTACCCAGTTTGATGTAGTTAAAATGAGTCAGCTAACATTGAACTATGTCATCTAGGATGAAATAATACAAATTACAAATGACACACTCATGACTACATCATCTAGGTCTATATAGTACAAAAAGGGTAAATGTGTTAAATAGACATTGATCAGGACTATTGCAATCAAAAATTGGTAAATTAACATATCTAAGTGAGATAGGATGGAAGGACTTAAGTAGAAAGATAAAAGGAAATTAAACTAGTAATAGTAATGATATAACCATGACATAGATATTAACATCTATTTCAAAAAACCAAAGGCCTACCCAACCCTTTCTTAGTGCACCCTTTAAGGTGTGTACTCAGGAATATTTAATATTAGTAAGTTATTGCAAGATAAAACATAAATAAATTATAAAATTTAAAATATTATGTGCATACACTTTATTCAATGATTTCTTAAATAAAATTATGATCAACATTAGCCTTAAGGTTATATTTTCACAAAATACACAAATTAAAATAGGACCTAATTAAAATGTTAGTGAGTATGTGCATACATTTAAGACTATTTTTACAAATATGACTTACCAATAATCTAATAGTGTATTATAAAATATATTTTCTTGAATTTTATTTTTATCTATAAATACAAAGTGATATTTAAACCTCACCAATCTTTTGACAATTTTTTTTATGTAGTTAAGAACTATTATATCAATATTTTGAAGGCCAACATGATTTAATTTTTTAATTACCATACTTATATTGAATCTAAATTACAAGGAAAATCAAATTTGAAGGATAATTATAGTGGAAATAAATTCTAACCTAATAATGATGTCAAGAATGTATTAAATACAATAGACCAACCATCCAACAAGCTAGTCCTATCGAAACATAGTGAACAAATACAGTTTACAAGATTGAGTGAAATTCCTAAAAATTTTCTTAAATATTAATAAGTTGCAATATGATTACTTTACTCATAAGATACACCTATGTAATCAACTAGATGCACATATTTTTTAGTTTACTTAGGCACATTACTTTAACTAGTTTTCTTATTCTTTAGATTTTTCAACTTTTCTCTAACTAATAGGGTTATGAAGTATTTTTTAGTCAATCACATGATAAAAATATTTACCCTAGCCAATCAAGTGAGGGTCACCTCTTTTCTAGGCAATCAAAGTTATTCATGGCTTCTAAAGTTTAACATAAATTAAAATCATCTCCTCTCCTTTAATTAACTTGAAGCTTGAGTTATACATGTTCACATTTTTTCATAAGGAGGAATACATGTAGATATTAAATGTTTACCCAATTTTTCTAGTATTATTATTATTTTATTTGTTATATTATGAATTTATCACCTAGGATATTTAAGTGGTCTTGTAGATTTGATTCATGGGTTTTAAAAATGTGGTAAATATTATCTCCATTATACTATTTTTTAAAGATATATAATTATCCATCAAGGTCCTTACTTAAGAACCATGACTCTAGTACATATTTTGATTATCATAGAGTCCCTAGAAATTCTTCAAACATATGTTTAATTTGAAAAATAAGATCATTTTTATAAAAATGGTTCACAAGTTTTTCAACACACTATACCAATTAGGTAAAACTATGGCACAAATTAAATCTAACTAAATACATTAGTAAAAAAAATTCAAATCTACCTATGGCTAAGGGGGAAGATGAAATTACCAAGACTATAAATAATCAAAGGAAATGATAGGTGAGTGAAGGAGAAATATAAATAATTTAAAAAAAACTCACATATATCCTAAAAATACCTCTAAATGTAAATAATAAAGTTATATATTTATGTAGAAGATCTCTCAAGAGTCAAACTATAATATGTGCTAGTGATCACTTTCAGTAGGTTGTGAATATGAAAGTTCTATCTAAATTTAAAAAGTAGACATGAATATGTCCCATTGATCTTAGAGGTTTTAAACTTCATGGGATGATTTTTTAGCATCAAATGTCTTGGAATATTTATTCACTAAGCATAATGAGCATGTATAGTTATTTGAATTTCTTCTCCTTTGAAGTAACCCTAATTAACCAAAATATCACAAGAATATATAAAATGTGAAAATTTATTAGGTTGGCCTCCTTGAGTGTGTGTGTGTGTGTGTGTGTGTGTGTGTGTGTGTGTGTGTGTGTGTTATAATAATAATAAAAAAAAAGATTATGCAATTTAATTTATTTCAGTAACCCAACCCAAGTGATATAAATAAATTCACTTTCTCTCCTTAAGATAATCAATGATAAATCTATATGCTCATTAATGGAACCTTTTTTTGGTATAAGTATGTATCCATAAGATTTTAAAAGATGATGATGTAAAAATATGAACAATGTGTAGGATCCTTGAAAAGTGTGTGAATATATATATGCATGATATAAACTTATTATTTAATGAAACTTAATTTTCAAATGGCTTAGGATACATGTGTATATATAAGATCCTTTTAATTCAAATTTGGATGCATTCATGCATATTTCAACCATGTAAAATAGTGACAATAAAAAAACAAAGCACAAGAAATCAAAATAGGGCATAAACTACCCAAAAATAAAAGTTGACCTTTTTGTGGGGTCAAAATTAGTTAGATTAATTTCAACCACCATTGAAATTGATCAAGTTGGAAAAGACCATGAAATAAAAAACAAGCTGAATTTAAGGATGACTAGATGGATCTTGATATAGACAATTAGCATATCTACAGGTGTTAATAGAAACATATAGATGAATTAAGGTTATTAATGGTCCAAAATGAATGGAAAGTGTATAATAAATATCCAAATGTAAAAAATAAGCCAAGTTGTTTAAAACATGAAAAGTACACTATGACTACATGGCTTGTACTAAAACTAGGCATCTATTTAATGCTTCACTTTGATGTGGATTCATGCATGTGTATCAAATTTAATAAAAATGATAATAACATACTTTAACATTACCTAAGGGGATAGATTATTAATTATTTAATTATTGAGAATGAATCACTTGCATTCCAATGTCAACAACTCAAATGTGTATACAAGAAAATATCCAGGTGGATCAATGTCTTGATATATTGGTGTAAATATGAAAAATAAATAAATAAAGGAAGGAATAAACCTAATGCTATATGAACTATGTTTTCACTCTTTAAGTTATAAAACCAAAAATTAGAAATGAAAGCTGGAACTAGAATTTGGAATTGAAACTAGGTACTTCAACATTGTGGTAAAAAATCTAATTCTTAACCAGATAAAAGAAATACAGTAACTTATGGTCTCACTCTATCTCTCACAATCCCATTTGGTCTCACTTTCTCTCTCATAGTCCCACTTGGACTTACTTGGTCCCACTCATGTATAAAATATCTTATTCCATGTAGGAAATATAAAAGCATTAATAACCAAAAAAACTCTCCTAGTATTAGCTTACTCCATAGAATAAGATAGAGTTTCACAAGAGTGAATAGTGAATAAATCCCACATTCAAAATAATTAGAAATATTTATTATACATCATTAAAATATGTAAATTGATAAGAGGTATACATATAAAAGATAAATGTTGTTCCCTTTCCCTATTGGCCACATAATAGACACATGTAATTATCCCACTTAGAAATCACACACTAATATATATATATATATATATATATATATATATATATATATATATATATATATATATATATATATATATTATTGATGTTCATCCTTATTACATTATTAATACTTATATAGTGTATCAAAATACAATTATTATATAATCTAAGCTAGATGAACTTAATAATAGGTACACCTATAATATTTCACCAACACACCCCCTTAAGTGCAACTTAGGGAGTTTGATGCATAAAAAATAAGTTGAGAATCCTAAAAAATGAGTTCTAAAAATTAGGATTAGTGGGGTACCCATTAAAATAAAAAATTATAACTATAAAAAATGAGATGCACCACAACGGTCTCTAAAAAAAACTAGTAAAATAACATATGTGACTATTAGTTCTAATATATGATGCAAGGATGGGTTGATCCATCACTAAAGAAGGCATTAAAACACTCAAGTAGTACAATAATATGTTGAAATAATATGAATTAATCAATTATTGAAAAATGTTCACTATATGGGTTTAAACCATCACTAAATAAGCATTGGGTGGGCTGATCCACCTTTGAGGAAAGATTCACTAAATGTTTAACTTGAGGTGATGGAAACAATATTGAATTAGGTGAGAAGGGATAAAATGTGAAAATTAGGAGGGGAAGATTCAAATAGGTCTAAATTGACATTAAAATTGATCAAAATCCAATGAAATGATTGAATAATGATATGGTGGGGATGCCTAGTTAGTGTCAATAAAGTATTTTCACGAAGTGCTTTAGAGAAGGTGGAATTCATAAGACTACAAGGTAGGTTGATCTATATGGTTGTGTATAAAATGGGAAATAACTATAAGAAATTCCATCACAAAGGAACTACCAAAAGAGATGTTGAAATGTTACATATAAATAGTAACCAATAGAAATACACAAAACACCCAAACAAAGAAGTATAACCACACATACACCCCATAATGTTAAATGGGTGGAGTGGATGAGAAAATATTTATGATTGGTATCAATCCATTACTCAAACATTGAATAATTGATATATTTTGGGTATTATATAAAAACCTCACCACAAGGATGCACATATATTATCAAGGTGTCAAAATGTACATAGGTGAAAGATATCACAAAATATAACTAAACATAGTCAGAGATATGTTGGATACATTAGAACTTTATCCACATAAGGAGTTTAAAATTTTGAAAAAAAAATCCACTATAAAAGTGATATTTGTAAAAAAAATAAGAACTGCTAGGAAATATGAATGGTGTGAAGATAATCTTGTTGAATAGTGGAAGAACAACATCAATACATGCCATATAAAGTGTTGATGATGCCACCATAGATAATCAAAATTGGATACCAAAAAAATACAAATTATGTAAGGAAACATTTGAATTGTATTCAAGACTCTCATCCCTATTTGAATCATTAAAAGTATCAAGACTCTCATTCATGAAATAATAAATATTAGGTATAACATTATTGAATGAAGATTAATAAGAGCTCATGAGTCACTCTATGTCCTCACAAAGAGTGGAACAAACAAATCTAAGTTTATAACTTGCACGAAATGATCCCAATGAAGATGAAACAAATTCTCTATAGCTAATGTCATGATGAGTAGTCTACTGTACATGTTGGATGGGTGATAGAATACCCTATAAGTGCTTACCAATAGATTTCCTAGAGTAACCCATGAAATAGAGTAAATGAGAGATAATACTAGTAGTTTGCTTTTTGAATGAATAAAAAACATCTACATGAAGATCTAAAGTTTGGGTAAGTTAATCTGAAACCATAGGCAATGTAATATCAAAAAATTACTATGTCTGGTAAATCACAATCCAAAAGAACATCAAGAGAATGCATACTAGAATTTTATGAAATGAAAAATGGTGGAATATGTGCAATAGAGTAAAAATTAATAATCTATTACTAAAATAAAGAAACAATGTCTTGTAAATATTTTATGAGGGCATATTTTTATATACGCTGTCAGAGACAAGGTATTTTATTTTTTTAGTTTCCTATTTTCCTTTAAAAAATTGACCATATCCTTTTAAACAAGACATAATTTGAAATTTAGCATGTATTTCTTAGCTTGTAGGTTATTATTGGCATGCATGAGTATTATGAGGTCTTACCATGAAGACATTACAATAAAAAAGTAAAACAAAATCCTTAAAAATAGCATCAAAGTACAAAAAACTAAAAATTAATGGAAATATTAAAAAAGTAGAGAATCAGAAATTAAATCAAGACTTTCAAAAAGTAATCCCCCCCAAGGTAAGTAGGTGACACTTGATAAATATCACATTTACATATGCTTTAAAAAATTCAATTATGCACAATTTTATGAAAAATTTAATCCTAAAATAGAATAGATAAAATATAAATTCATATCCACAAATAGAATTAAAAATCATGTAATTAGTAAGTCAAAATTCCTTACAGATGTCAAGATATAATCCTTTGAGGTACCTAAATGGATAATCCCATAGGCCTCATAGAAAAAAATATCTAAAAAAAACCAAGTTGCAAATGATTATAAGAGATTTATATCAAAATTATGGCCTCACAACCATGATCCAAACAAAATAAAAGGGCCATTCTAGCCTTCCTAGATTAAAAGATATGGCCTATAGAGTGTCTATAGGTTAATAATGTAGCTAGGATCCTTCTTGGATCAAAAGATATGGGCTCCAAAATTATTGGAGGTCAATAAGGTAGCTATAAGTGTAGACCTAAGAGCCTTGAAATGTACCTTATGAATTCAAATGGATTTCATGAATAAATTGTTTATTGTTTTATTCATAAAATTTGAATTTATGGAAATATGATAAATAATAAAATATAAAATAACTAAACTATTAGGGTTTTTAATCTACATAGAAAAATATAAATATTGCATAAGAGCCCTCATTTCCTTGTCCTTCCTTGGAATGTCCAAATTAAATAATTAGTAACAAAAAACATCAATAATAAATCCAATTTTTCTTATGTTTGTTATAAAAATCATTCCAATTTTTATAAAACTCCAATTTTAATATAAATTTAAAGTGATCTATTTAAACCAAATAAAAAACCCAGTTGTGTTTTGTATAATTGATAAAAATAGGAGGATAAAAATAAATGGAAAATTAGGAGAAACATTTGGAAATGCTAAAAAATGTCATAAATTCACAACTTCAACCTTTGGAGAGATAGGTTTTAGTACCATGTATATAACCTTTGATTCCATGTAGGAAAGATAAAAGTATTGATAACCCAAGAAAGTCTCCTAATATTGATTTACTCCATAAAATATGATGCATTTGTAAAAGAGTGGACATTTGATAAATATTGTATTTAGAAGAATTGTAAAGAGTTAGGCATCATTACAGTATACAAAGAGATGAGGGATATATATATATAGCAAAGATAAGTTCTTTCTTCCTTTTACCTATTGGCCACATAATATTCAAATGTGATTAGCCCATTTATATGTATAAAACTAATATAAAACATTAAATTATTATCTTTATCCTATTCTTAATCTTTGGAAATTGTATCAAAGCACACTTTGTATAGAAGCTAACCTAAGTGAATTTAATGATAGGTGCACATTAAATATTACACCAACAATTTTGTGTAGCTAGTTAAAATAGGAATATACAACTAGTGATAGAATAATCTAGATAGATGCTAACTTTTGAAGTGAGTTGTGGTCCAAAAAATACGCATCTCTAAATAAAAAGATTAGACATATCATATGTGACATAAAAAACAAATTTAGTTGTTTTACTAATTGAAATCACATATATAACACATGTATATAACTATAGAAAGAATGTATTATGTAAGGATAAATAATAATAGCTAACAAAATACTTTATATAAATTAAGGGTGTAAAAAAGGGAGGGGCAAGTGATTTACCCTGATGGTACTACATAAAGAGGGATAAATTATATGTCCCAATATAAATAATATGTAGTTATAAAATTAACTATTATAAGAACTACAATGTTACAAATAAGAAATAAATTACGTCAACATGATCCAACAATACTACTAGAGGATCCTCTTTGTCCAACATATGACTAGACATGAGATGTAACATGCATAAGTGCACACAATCACAAACATGCACATGAAAGAAATTGAACAATCATGGGTTTTACAAGATAACACACAATGTAACCATATACCAATCATATGAAGTAACACAATATATCCATGTAACATAAAATAAATATAGTAAGATATATAAAGATATATATAATAAACTATATAAATCTCTCTATATGAAAATTGAAAGTAGGAAGGATAGTATTGTAAACATATTGTAAATTTTCCCCCCAATATAAGCATGCCCACAATGTGAGATTGCCCTTGGGTTGTGGGTATGGTGAAGCTGTGAGTCATCTGTAAATTCATGATAATATGTAGCTTGTATATCTTACATACATCTCAAATAATATTATAAGGAACATGTGCATAATAATGGATACACAAAGTTATATCATAGGTAAATTGTTAATGATATGTAACAATGTTTAACTACATAACCACAAATATAAAGGGAGATAATGTTTTTATTTGGCATGTTTCCATATTTATAGATATTTATTATTTTTAGAAGAATCATGCCTTGCATATGGTTGTTTTATTTATTTTAGGCCTAAGAGTTAAAAATAATGGAAATAATGTATTAGTTTAGACTATTAAAAATATGATAATAAACACAATAATATGAATTGGTAGGGGCTAGTTGATATTGAAATTAATTGATTTACAAATGAAAAGGTAAGAGAGGGATTATGTAATTAGCTATTTTTGCTTACCTATTGCTCACAAAAAGATGTCACAGAATATGTAAATGCTTTGTATTTTATTTTTTCAACTATTCAGATCAGAAATAGCAAGTGAAAACTTTCCTAAACATTGCTAACAAAGTCAGATGCATGTAGTAGTAGACACTATTAGGGTTTATTGTGTCCCTACACATAATGGGGATATGTAAAACACAATAAATGAAAATGAAAAGGGCTATTTTGATTTTAAATTACTATATTTAGCAGTGACAAGACAATAGATGGATGATGTAATTAGCTATTTATGCCTACCTATTACACTCAAAATATGTTACAAAAATCTGTAAATACATTATATGTAATTTATCAACTACTCAAATTACCAATAATAGGTGAAAACCTACCTGGATACTACCAAAAAATTTAGATTTCTAAAGTATTTAGTGTTATGAGGGATTACAATAAATGTCCCTACACATAATGGGGATATAGAACTTCTTAGATCCATGTGCTTATGACTATAATGTATTTTTGTGTGCACTTCTTAAATATTTCATTGAAATACCCATTTTTATCTCTTTCATGCAAACACTAATTATTTTTTATTGACGAAAAGATTCCCTAGAAACTAATTTAATATTTTGGGTTGGAAAATCCCAACCAATTCCTTCTAAATGGGTGAGTGTTTAATAAATTTCAATACTCTTATGAGGAATTAAACTAAAAGTGGTTCTCATATTTATATTTATGTATAAAATCATGAACAATCTAAAATTCAATTTTATTTTTTGATCTTTAATACTTGACACCATGAAAAAATGACTTTACATACTCAACTTTATCTCTATGTACATCTCTAGGGATGTGCCTTAAAATTTTGATATGTTACCATTCATTTTTATAATGTTACAAGAGAAGGATAGGTGATTTATCTATGTTGTTAAGACTTGCCAAGTTGATAATAACCTTTGGGGTGATTTTTATTTATAGATGACTCTTCATTGATTTATCCCTATGATAAATTCATGAAACATGTTTTAGCCAACCTAATGGAGACTTACCAATTTTAAAATTAACTATTAATGGCTCCTGGACACTTATTGTAGAGTTAGACACATATGGTAACCAACACTATTTGGTTTTACCTGAATTTTCCTAAAAGTGAAAAATGATCTAAAATATGGATAATACTTGTCTAGGATTATGAAGGTGTTCTTTTATAGAATAAATAGATTCTAAATAAATATATCTAGTGAATAGAGGTGGTTAAGACAATACATGGGTAGTCATATAGAGGTAAAGTGTGCTCAAGATTCAAATATATGAACATTTTTCAAGTGTGTCAAATTACATCAAAATTGGTGTTTCCAAATTGTCAAAGAAAATTTTTAGGTGTGCACATATGCATCTATTTTAATCTACTACTAAAAATGCTAGATTAATAGGATACAATAAATAGCTTTAGCACCTATACCATGTGTGTTTGGTTTTACAGGTAAAACCATAATGTATCAATTACTTTGTGTAAAATATACAATAAAAATGTAAAAATAAATGTTTTCTCACAATAATAAATCTTAAGTAATTTGAATCATTGAAAAATATTGAAATTGAAAATCCATGGAATAAATACCCATAATGGTATGTAAACTAAAATATCACTAACTAAACTTTATTTGAGAATATCATGGGGTGAACATGCCCTAAGGATATGAAATTCTTGAAAATGTGAATTGAGGATTGTAAATTCCCCAACTACCACTAGATAAGGTAGTTTATAAATTGAGAAACATAGTAACCTCAACCATACTACCTTGGGTATCTAAAGAACCCTTTTTTGGAACCCCAAAATCAGGTTTAAATGTAAAATTATCAATCAAAATATAAAATTATAGACCTAAATCTCTTATGTAATACCATCATTTCCCATTGATCCTTAATAAATATAATATATAAAGTGTTTTCACAAATGAATTTCATGTCTGATATGATCCATTCTCATTGTGATATAAAATGTCAAAATTTGTCTCAAAATATCATAGGATGTCTCAAGTTTACCTCAAAATACTATGAATGTGTCTCAATTTTATCAATTTGGCCCATTTCAACCATATAATATATCATTTGGCCTATATCTATGAAACAAGGCCATTGTGTGTCCCAATTTTGATATGAGGGATGAATTTTGTGAATTATTCATCTCAAAATAAATGGTTATTCATATCATGTGTTATATATAAAAAAGTATAATCATGTGAATTACATATAAAAACATGATAAGATATGTCCTCATCTAAAAATTATGATTGTTGTAAAAATGTATGAAACATATAATCCAAGGCAAGGGTAGTTGTTTATTAATAACACATAAGATAAAATCATGATTATTCATTTAGAAATATATTTCAAATTCAACTAAATATGTCAATGAAGGATGCAGTAATTATAATCATAGTGGATGCATGATATAAGTCATGATAAAATCAAGTAGAAATAGATAGAACATAATAGATATGAGTGTGATATAAATAATAACACCAACCAAACATTGAAATTAAATTAGTTCCATGGAATTATATGTAAACACACAAATGTAATAGTGAATATCTTATAGTCGCATGCATCATAATAAACAAATGCATAATTATACTATACATGACTCGACTTTGATTTGATACAAATATGACATGGAGATGACATGGACTAGAGGATCTTATAACATAATTAACACATGTCTCGATAATAAATAGTCAATGCACCCACATAATATAGATTAAATTAGATAAAATATAACACTGACCAAGGAATTTCACAATCATCAACATAAAATAATAATGGATAAAGAAACATCAGTCCACATAATTAGTCAATGTCACCATCTAGTACAACAAAGCATAATATACATAAGAAATAACATTATTAAAATATAAATAAGATCAATTTATGTATAGACAATCCAAGTATATCAATACAAATAATGAGCTATAATATAAATATATAACCTAAAAATTTTGCAAAGAAAAGGCTTACCATGGGTGCAATGAATGCCATACATCTATATTTTTATGTCTCATATGTAACCTATATGTTAGGACTTCATATAAATCATGTATATCATGAAAATCATATGCATATAAAATGTATATGTAACTCATCATGCATATAAAAAGTTACATTAAGAAACTCTGTGTATCATCAAATAAAGCCATGCATAGATCTTGGTTTTCTATTTTTTTAAATATTCTAGTGTTTCTACATTTTTATGTATTTGAATTTTTGTTTTTTTCACTTTTGAAATATTGAAATAAACAAACACTCAATAAATTAAGGCCAAGGAAAAAGGGTTATGAAAATCAAATAATAGGTGGGATCTAAAGAGTTATTAGCATAGATCAACACATAGTGTGTATCAAGTGTAATATAAAATTATTCTAAAGAAGGAAAATAATAAACCTTTAGTGTACGTTAAAGTCATATATATCAAATAATTATATAATATAACTCATTTATAAGCATATTCCCTTAGTTGGAAATAGTTGGTCTGTTAATGTCTCAAGATGTGTATGCATAGAACAAGTTGATTGTGTAAGCTTAATCTTTGCCATGAAAAATACATTCATATATTTTTCAATATGGATAGGTGAGAAAGTAGTATGTCACATCAAAATGTAGAATGTATAAAAGAATGGAAACTAAGATAAATATTTTATAAAGGGTATATGTTCACATGTCATCATATGATAGTGAGGAAGAACTTATATTAAAATTATATTTGAATGATATAGTGTTGAAGCATATATGTCCTAATTTTTAATATCCAATGAATTCATCATATTTGATAGCATTGAATGATATAAATCACTTTGTAAAAATGTCTATACCAAATAGATGTTATTTTTTCACTATCTTGAGTTGAATTAATTCATCTAGATCATCAATATATTAATCATTGGACTATATGATTAGTGTTCAACTCATGGGAACACTAATGGTTATATTTAGATTATATTATATTCTTGGTTCATCTTAAGATAATTTATTGATTGATGCTTGATAATTATTATAAATTTTATATTATTATATTTATTTCCCTTTATTTATAGTAGGATAACCTAATGATCACTTGTAATTGATTGTTTATTTGTACCTACAATGCTAAAATAACACAATAAGAAAGAATTGTTGCAAATCTAATGAATAAATTACATCGACGTGATAAAAAATTAATAATAGAGGATCCTATTTGGACAACATATGGCAAGACATTAAATGTAACATGCATAATTGCACATAAGAACAAACATACACATGAAAACAATTGTACAGTCATGGCTTATACAAAAGAACACACAATGTAACCATCTACCAATCATTTGAAGTAACACAACATATCCATATGACACAAAATAAAATAATTAAGATATATTTGTGTTTGTGTGTGTGTGTGTAACTACATAAATCTCTATATGAACATTGAAAGTATGAAGGATAGTATTTAAAACCCATTATAAATTATTCCCCTAAGATAGGCATGGCTCCAATGTGAGAATGCCCTTGGGTGTGGGTGTAGTGAATGATCATATGTAGATTGTATATCTTGCATCCATATCAAATAATACCGTAAGGAACATGTACATAAGAATGGACATGAAAATTTATATCATAGGTAAATCATTAAGGATATGTAATAACATTTCACTACATAACCACAAAGATAAGGGATATAATGTTTTTATTTTGTATGTTTCCATATTTATACATATTTATGATTTTTAGAAGAATCATGCCACCGATGTGGTTTTTTCATTTATTTTCTATGATCTAAGATATACAAAATAATATAAATAATGTATTAGTTTAGATTATTGAAAATATTACAATAAACATAAAAATCTAAATTGGAAGGGGCTACTTGATATTTTAATTAATATATTTAGAAATGATAAGGCAAGATAGGGATTATGTAATTAGCTATTTATGCTTGCTTATTTCTCACAAAAGGATGTGATAGTATATGTTAATGCTTTATATTCTACTTTTCAACTAATGAGATTAAAAAAAACAAAAAAAAACAAGTGAAAACCTACATAAACACTACTAACAAAGTTAGATGCATGTGGTGGTAGACACTGTTAGGGTTTACTAGCAATGTCCCTACACACAATGGGAGTATTTAAATAAACATAATAAACTAAATTTATATTTGATATTTAAATTACTATATTTATATGTTATAAGACAAGAAAGGGATGATTTACTTAGTTATTTATGCTTACTTGTTGCTCACAAAATATGTTACAAAATCTAGAAATACACTATATGTGATTTATCAATTGTTCAAATAAGAAATAATTGGTGAAAACCTACCTCAATGCTACCAAAAAATTTAGATTTCTATGATAATTGTCATATCTTTAGGTCTTACCATAAATGTCCCTAAACACAATGGTGGTATAAAAATTCATGTATCCATGTGATTATGATTCTAATGTAGTTCTATGTGCAGTTCTCAAATATTTCACTGAAATACCCATCATTTTATCTCTTTCATGAAAAGACTAATTATTCTTGATTGACCAAAATTTTCCCTAGAAAATAAG
Organism: Torreya grandis; assembly: GCA_037957365.1. Classification (NCBI taxonomy): domain Eukaryota; kingdom Viridiplantae; phylum Streptophyta; class Pinopsida; order Cupressales; family Taxaceae; genus Torreya; species Torreya grandis. Next base: position 775,466 of record JARHVA010006999.1, read on the forward strand.
TTAGTACTCTGGGTTGGAAAAACCCAACCACTTCCTTTTAAATGGATGAGTGTTTTATACATTCCAATACTCCTAAAAAGAATCAAACTAAAATTAGTTCTCACACTTATATTTTTATGTAGAATCATGAACAATCTAAAATTCAATGCTTGTTTTTGATCTTTAATACTTGGCACCATGAAAATTTTACTTTACATACTCAAATTTATCTCTATGGACATCTATAGGGATGCTACATGAAATTTTGATATGTTTACATTCATTTTTATAATGTTTCAAGAGAGAACTAGGTGATTTATCTATGTTGTTGAGACTTGCCAAGTCAATAATAACCTTAGGGGTGATTTGTATTTATATATTAATATTAATTAATTTATATCTGTGATCAACCCATGAATAATGGATACTTCCCAATTTTAAATTAATTATTAATGGATCCTGGACACTCCTTACTGAGTTAGACACATATGGTAACCCAAACTATTTGGTTTTACCTAGCTTATCCTAGAAGTGAAAAAAGGATCTAAAATATGGATAATTTATGTCTAGGATTATGAAGGTATTATTGTTTAGACAATATTGATTTTAAATAAATATATTTGGTGAATAGAGGTGGTGTTGACCAATTTTGACTTCTAGGTCAAAATAGAGCACCCCTAGTAAAAATTTTCATTTTTAGGCATATAAAGGGGAATAATATATGGTCATAATGTTTTTTATAGGTCATTTCATGCCTCTTAATGATATATTAACTTGGTCAATCATTTCATTAGTCTATCATGTCATTTGGGGTCATTTCAAGCGTCTAAATAGTATATTTAATGCTTTGTATGGGTTTCTTGGGAAATGTGCAAGTGTCTAAGCATGATGTCATCCCACATGTGTCATTATAAGTCTGAATTATCTGAAAATACTAAAATGGTGGCATGTTGTTTATACAAAGGTAGTTTTCTTGGATATAGAGAGAGAAATGGGCACTTGTACAACTTCTTTGGGAAGTGTGCCACTTGGAAAATGTGGAATGTGACTCTTCATCTCCCACACACTCAAAATAAACATTTGGTTTTATATAAAACTGAATTTTATTTGCAAAAAAATATTAATCCATTTTTGGCATAAAGGAGTGACTTGCAGGTGTGCACTTGGTATGACCACCACAGGGAATTTTAGGTAGAATGACTTTGGGAGGTTGTTATAAACTATGAGAACTTAATTTTAACATATGAAAATTGATTATTGGTTAAATTTGTTGTATGAACCATCTCTAATAAATTGATTGTCTAGATTTACTAGTAGTTTGGTGCACCCAATAGGTTTTGTTCAAATTATTGCAAATCTATGCAAACCAATAGATGTTGTTGGCTCCAAAAAATATGTACTAACTTATCACATGGTATACATTATTATTTTCAGGTTTCATGAAGGTTTGATGAGTGGTTTATCCCATGAATGTAGGAGGGTTTCATCATGTGCACTCCAATTTTAGTTATCCATTTTTTGCTCAGTGTTCTTCCCTTTATGTGCCTCTTTTGACTTGGGAAGGGTGTTATTTAAGTATCTAAGTTAGGTGGTAATTTATTTATATGTTCCTTAGATTCATAATGATATATTTTGTGTGATTTATGATCTTTTTCACCTCCATAATTAGTTCTTTGCATTCTTCTAGTTGTAGTTCCCTGCATGAGCCTATTCATACTCTATTTGGGATGGTGAAAACATGTTCAAAATTCCCAATCTACCAAGATGTTTGGAGACTTCATATCGACACAAGGAAAAGGTGCAAAAATGGATTCCAATATGTTCACCATGTTTAAAAGGATATAAGAGGTCTTTCTTTATTGGCTCTGTCCAATGTAGGTGCATGGGTTTCCCATGATGAAGAAGATGGATTGAGCCTAAATTGAAATAATTCAAGAATGAAGAAATATTAATCTTAAGTTTGGAAGTACTTTAGAGGTGTATTAAAATCACCCAATGCTTTGCCTTACTCAAGCTCCATATCTTACCAGTATACTCAGTCTAATGACACCTACAACAGCCTGATGATGCCATGCTGACCATAGGCAAGAAGGTTTCAAGGAAGTTTTAAGAGCCAATAGGTTGGATGATAGCATTATATAACATTTATAAGTGAGAGGTGTAAAATTATTTCAAGCATCTAATGAGTAAATTTTGAGGACTCTATTCCTAAAAAGACCAAACAAAGGCCCAGGGGTTTTTTGAGATGTTCTATACTTTGCTTGGAAAGGAAACCATAGTACCAAATTATGATCATTTTTAATCCCTTATTATGTTCAAGGATTGTACAAAGTTTTAAATAATTAGGTCAATTATATAGGTACCTTCCAAAGGTATAAACAAGATCTAAAACTCACTAAAATGCTTCAATGACATCTACAAACTTGTAGATGCAAATGGTCTCTTGTACCATAAGAAGAAAATTTGAATATGAATCTCATAAAACAAGATATCTAGACCTATAAAGTGAGCCCAAAATGATCAAGGTCATCAAAGGAGGTTGGATTAATATCTTCTCACCTCAAGGATAGCTACTGAAACTCCTCATGCTTGGAAGATGAGCACCTACAACATGGCCCTAAGATAGAGGTGTCACTATCAAGGTTTAAAGCACTATTTTGACCTCAATCAAATATCATGGGAAAGGAAAGATTAAATTTATATGATATAAAATTCATATAGTGTTGCAATGAATATTTTAACTCTATTGTATGTGGGAGAGACCCTTGTTTTCACCGTCATGTAGGTGTCTCAATCTACACTACAACAGTGAGATAAGAGGATGATGTAATCTAGTGCCTTGAAATATTCAAAGAATAAATATTTTAAATGAATAAA
>JARHVA010007000.1:0-10000 GCA_037957365.1 Torreya grandis
AATATTTATATTCAAAATGTATCCATCTTGAGATATATATTAGAGTGGGTGGACACCCACTCTAAAATCCAATAATTATGGTCATAATGCAATCAAGTATCATTCATCTTATTAAAAATTGTAAATCCTTCATCCACTACAAATTATTGGTACACCTAGATTGATTACATCCATCACCCTTCAACCATTATTATTTTCAAATGTATTATTTAAATTATTTATTGTTATAACTAATTAATTTTATCTCTGTTTGAATTAGTTTTTATTTTACTTAGGTAAAAAGTGTATGTTATATGTTTCATACATAGTTAGATTTTATATAGTTTGGTACTAAAACATAGTTATTACGACAAAATTATTTATTATGTGTTTTATTTAATTTCAATAGTTAATTATAATATTATAGGAAAAAATGGCTATGATTGGCCACACCTAATATAAAGATATCCCATTTATAGATAGTTCTATTGACTAGGATAAAAGAGATGAAGAATGGTTTGTAAAGATTTGATGTCTAGATAACTACCAAAATGACTTGTGGTTGTTTCATTTAATATAAATGTAACATGTATCCATTTTAATTATATAAAGTATGAAATTTATTTTTGATTAGCTAATTACTATTTAAGTGGAATGTATATAAAACTATGAACATTCATGCCAAGTCATTCAACTAGAGTTAGAGGTGGCATTATATGTAAAAAGTGGCATTATTCATTTTTCCAAATTCTAAATCAATTATTTTTATTCATATGGTTGTAAAATGTAACATTATCTAGATTTTGATAAATGTGGTATTAAAAATAGATAAAATAAATTAAAAAAATGGGACTGTGATTGTATTAATTTTTTTATCAGTATAAATTTTATTCATCTTTTTATCACCACTTAAATAAGGATAAGGAATTTTTTAATAATAACATTTCATGAAAAAATATTTAATTTTATGAGGAGACAAAAATTGTTCTGCTTGGAAAAATATACTTCAATATCACAATTATATGAATTAAAACACTCAACATGAGAAAAGACTGCTTTAAAAATAGGGTGAAGAAGAGTTTAAAAAGAGTGAGTCTTCAATAAATTAGGGGATTCAATTTTTTTTTCAATTATAAATATTTTAATATTCTATTTGATTACTATCACCTAGAACCTTCTAAATACCAGTACCAATTTCTTTATAGAGATAGTGTTAATTAACTAGTTAGCTTATTATGTAACCCAATATCTCTTCAAAGGGATGAAATAATATTACCTTTCAATAATTTGAATGGTGATATAATCAATGTATATCTTGATCAAAATTCAATATTTAGATACTTATTTTTATATTATTAATAGACAACATAACATCAAATAACCAAAGGCTATTTTGGTAAACCATAGTTTTGTTTTTGTACATGTTATAATTAAATAGAGCTATGTGTGTATTCTATCAATGAAGGCCAAAAATAATAAGACAATTATCATTTTAAAGAAACAAAATATGGTGAATAATATATGGTTTCACATAAAATTTATTGACCAAATATACAGAACAAGTTCAACTTAGATCATAGAGAAAAGAGCACAATGACCTAGTACAAACCATGAAAAGGAATAAAATTAGAAGGTAATTAAAATTTATGATTTAATTCAAATATAATTATAAATTTATTTTAAATATATTTCTAATCATATATTTTCATGTTTTGAATCAATATTTTGAAAAAAATATATTGAATATTTTAGAGAAATATAAAATAGACAACTTGAATCATATGTTGTCATCTTTCCTCCTTCCAAATGACATATGGGAAAAATTAATGTTAGGTTTTTATCTCTATACAGATGGTGTTCTTTCATGTTTTCCAATAAAAATATTATGATCCTTATTTCAAGTCAAATTTTATTCATAAGCTAATAAAAAAATTAGAGGAACAAGGGGAATGTCTCCAGAAGAGATACGCATTCTTGAAGATAAAGTTGTATATGATGAAGTTTTGATAATAAAAACTTGGTGTCAAATGATAAACATTAAGTGATTATTTCAAAATTCTATATTATTTCAAATCATGAATGCTATAATAACATTCTTTGATAGGGTGTAATGCATCTAAATTTGGGGAAGATTTTGGTGCTCATGCAAGCCACTTTTGTTAGATTTTTAATGAGTTTGGAGATTAAAAATAAAAATTACTATGATAGGGAAGGAGATTAAAAATATATATGAAGAAAAAACAATGTCACAAGATGTTAAAACCCTTTTATAAATGTATATATCATCTTTCCCTGCTGGCACCTAGGCGAGGGATAAAATTACATATGAGTTCACATGCCAAATTTATTTTTCCTTTCAATTGAGCATAAATTTGATAGGATAAAAATAACATCTCCCTCCCCTTAGTATTAAATGTTTTATTTTTTATTTCTATAATTATATAATAAAAATTATAGAAAATGATATTATAGATCTGCTCTCTTACATTGGTTCGTGTGCAATGTTTTATGTTTTCATATTTCTTGTCCCAGTAGTTGAAACACACTTCACAATTTTGATAAAATCTACATGTAAATAATTAAAAACATGAATTAAATCATTGTTGAATGCTACTAAAATTTATAAATGATGAAGGTCGGTTTTAGGGATTCTTAGTAATTTATGACATATTTGGCATTCAAAATAAAAAAATATTTTTGAAGAAGAGGAGGAAATAGAAATTGATTGATCACATACATATCCCTTGGATATTTTGAACCCACCAGATATTGGGACTTTTATATCAGATCATCCATTTAATTTTGAGAGATCATTGCATTTTGGGAGCACACTAATAACAAATGCAATACAAATTCATCCCCTATTATGATATTTTTATGGTGAGACAAATACATTATAAGTAACCATAAATTTAAAACTTTGTAATATCAATATTTGAAATTATAAATTTTAATAGGGTGTTAAACATTTTACAAATACATGAAAACAAATATTTGTGAGCCCTAAAAACTAAAGGCATATTACTCTTAGAAAATAGTTCCACATATTTATATTATAAATTTAATTTCTTCTATTGAATGATTATTTGTTAGAACTAATTGAGCCAGCCATTACAATCAAATATGCCCATAAATGAATAAATAGACCTAAGAATATATTAAAAGCTAATAGAAACAACTGTATTAATTAAATATCATGATTACATGAATAAATGCATAAATGACTGTCAATATGCTATGCAACTAGTGGTGGTGGATATAATAGGTACAACAAAAAAAGACCATCAATTATTCTTTTGGCTCTCAATCAAGGATTTAAAACTAATTACCATTTTGAAAAACCTTTGTTACTTTATTGACATATTTATTTATATTTATATACATATGGTTTTCAATCTATTCATATAAAATATACTTTAAGGCTTAAATATAATTTTTTTTGATAGCTATATTTTAAAATCTCAATATTATTATTTTATGTAGTGTCTCCCAAAAAATAATTACTTTTTATCTATTTATATGGATTTAGAATACAAAAATTTAGTTCAAAAAAGCTTACAAATAAACAAAACACTTTCAACAAAGAGGAATGGCAACCAACTTTATAATTTTTACATATATGCAATTTCAACTTCCATTTTAGACTTCATCTGATATGGATAACAACGTAAAAATAATTATAACAAAATTACTATAAAAATTTGAAGTTGAGGAGTGTCCTCTATTTTGTGGGTGTAAATATTTATGATAAAAAACTTGTATTAATAATTTAGATATAATTTGGGTGGATGCTCAATCTCCTTATAACATTGTAAACACTATTACAATTGATCATGTTAAGAAAGGTGTTCATAGAGATAATTTTATTCTATCCAATAAGGTCACTCAAGATTAATATTTAAATAGGAATAAATGGTTGATTACAACATTATTTACATAATTATCCTTAATTAGGAATGAAGAAGAAGTGATAAATTATCTAAATAGTCATAAGATGAAAATAGATTGTTTTTATCTTACCAGTAATGATTAAGGTTTTATTTCATATGATACATTAATTAAATTTTTAATATTTAATTAAAAATTGTATATATTTTTAAAATTGCTACATTTTGCTTTCCTACACTATTAACTACTAGTTAAATATTTATTTTTTATACATCTATGATTAGATTGTTAATATACATTTATGACTAGAATGTTAGTTAAAAATTAGATATTACTTCAAAATGCTTTACTAATGTTGTCTATAATGTTAACTACCAATTAGTTATTTTCATTATATTTTTTTGAGTATTGAATATTTAATTGATAGCTATATATTTTCATTCATATTAATTTTAAGTGAAAATGATAGATGATATATTTATTTTGATTGATAAATGCTAGAGGATACTCTAAATCTTATTTTTATGATTAATGTTTTTTTATTTACATCTCGAGTATTCCTTTCATAATAGTTTGAATATTTAGTATAAATATAAAAGAGTGAAATTATTAGTTGATTGTTAATATTTAAATGTTAATTCAAAACACAATAATTTAAAACAAGTTTTGATGGATTTGTTTATATTTTCAATTTTACACTCATAAGATCATGGAGAAAATAAATATTTCTTGTCTAATTAGAAAGTTATGTTTAGAGACAATTATTGTTGTGTTCAATGGGATATTTTATAAAATAGTGTTCATTTCAATACTATTACTTGCTGGATTATATGTATGCCACACTCAGGTTATTTTGAACACTATTATTTGCCTAATTGAAAAATATTTTAAATAAAATCATGTCAGTGCATGTTTGATGGATCTTGTTACAATGGTGTTATTTTAAATCATATTACTTAATTTATTGGATCTATGATACATTGAGGTTATTTTGAATACTATAGATTTCTTAATTTATTTTTTTGAACAAAATATAATTATGGCATTGTAATTAATTAACATTAAATATTTTTTAGCCTAATCCAATTTTTATCTATAGATAAATTATTTTATTTGGTTGTATCTTGATGCACTGATGTTATTTTCAATATTTTTATTACATAGATAAAAAAAATATGTTGTATCAAATGAGTATTAATTTCATTGTGGTTTTATTCTGTTGTTTCAAAAAATAATTATCCTTAAATATAAACATTGTTATTAATATTAACTTATTACATAAAGATTATTTTAGATGTGTGAATTATATGCATGCCATTAGGGTGGTTACAATTCCAAGTATTCCATATGAGTATTCTCTTTATTATAAGTATTTCCTCCTCCACCCCCACCACCACCACAATAATTTATAAAATATATTCAATTTCATTCTACATAGACAATTCAAAGGAAGGTAATTGACTTTCTGAGATAGCTAGTGCTTATATGCCTATTACATTAGAGGTTTATTCAATACTTATGACAACCATTACCCACTCTTTAATGTCCTAAGCTAGTATTATAAATAGTTATGCATGTTCAAAAATGAAAAAAAAAATAGCATATTACTACTATAAAATGGATTCCATATGATACCATGTTTATTAGGGTTATTACTCATACATATGATCTATGAGTTGTGATGATAATAATGGAGATACTACAACATGAGATCACCTCTCACATTTAGATATAGATATGTATGGGACTATTCACTCATGACAAGTGACCGTTCCCATTTTTATACATAAGATACATGGGATCATCTCATTGATGTGATCATTGGTTATCAAGGACATAGTAAAAAAATACTAAAAATATAAAAAGAATAAAAAAATCTTCAAAAAATACAAAAAAATAAAATATTCCAAAAATAAAAACTTATGACCTAAGCATAACATGTTTTTATATTTCCTTTGATTTACATTATTTATAGTGTGTTTGGTAGATTACATATCCTTATTCATGCACACATATATTTCACAGTATATATGAGTGAGGTGCAAGATATATAGGTCATACATAATACATGGATTTATAGATGTGGGACATTCCTACACCTAGTAGTTGCATAAAATGTGGAGTCATGATAATGTTAGGGAAATATAATTCTATATTTTGTATTGTTATAAATTATATATGTATATGACCTTTTCATTTATCATATTGATCTACAATGATTGCTTATATATGTATTCCTCTTGCTTATATTATATACAGTGCCACATTTTATGGATATGGTACATTTATATGGTGTGACATTAACATGGATTTATGGTGTAAACAAGCTTGACTTGTTCTATGCTACACTCTTTCTATTTTATTTCATATAGGCTAGTAATTGATTATTATATGTGCATATATTATTGTATTAGGGAACATTATTTGATTTAGTATCTCATTTTATGACTCTTTCTTTGTGTGGCCTTTGCCTTCTTATGTGATATTTATTGTTCATAGTGTAATATGGAGTTCTCATTATGATTGGCCCTTGTCTTCTTGTGTGACATTGATTTTTTGTAGTATAACATTGATTTCTCATTATGTGTGGCTCTTCCCTTCTATGATATTACATGTTTATTTAGTGTATTATGTGTGCCTCTTTTTTGTGTGATGTTGAGTGTTATTTTGTGTGCATCATGTCTATGAAATTTTGTGTGCATGTGTGTGTATAAATATAGGATTTATATTCATTTTGGGGTGCCATAACACATATCATGCACCTTTATAGTTATGTGAGGTGTTGTGATCTATATCATACACCTTTATCCATGGGTTAAAATTCAATGTTCATATATGTGATGATTACTAATACATGCCTAATTTTTATTTATCTTGACATGAAATTTGTATTTCCTAGGATATATGTTTCATTTTAATGAATTTTATTCATAGTTAAAGTAATAAATCAAAATTTCACTGAAATATAGCAGAATGTATGATAATCCAATTTGAGGGGGAAACCTCCAAAATATCTTAATAAGAATATAATTAACCAATACGTTATTTTTTATGAGCCACCTCATCCATATATATAGAATTGATGGAGAGATTCACATCCATTTATCCCACACTTACATCTTAACAAGTCATCCTAAAGCAATAATTAACTAATGAATGCAATTAAAAATGAAGAGTGTGCCATAGGTCAACCACACATATCTCTATGGATCATATATATTAAGGTCTTAACATGCCACTCCTCACTTCAAAACAATGTTTCCCTTAATGTTGAACATTGTTATATGTTGCTACATAAATAGGGAAATTCTTCCATTCACCAAATTCAATCAGATCATCTTATTCATCATGGACCCTTTCAATGTTGAATAATTTATTCTTAGCACATTTATGATCTTTTATCCATTTGATATCACAATTGAATAATAAGAATTTTGTTAATTTCTCTTTAGTTTGGGGAAGAATCAATCTTGTAGGTTGATAGAAGGTTTGCATTAGACCCAAACACTTAGTGTTAGTATTGAAATCCATGGGGTTGACCAAATATCATTCATATACTTTATAAACAAAGACCATAGAGTCAGATATAGTTCTTGGATTAAACATATGAACATTCGATTGGATTATGTCATTGAGATAATCTAATAGGAGATCACTCATGTTGTCATTTCAGATGTCATCCACCCTTAGGGATAAGTTTTGGAATTTTGAATATAATCATGGACTAATCATGTTTGTCATAGCTTTTCTAATTGACTAAAATAGTTATATGTTTCACTATGATGGTAGTGTATATGTATCTCATCTATGAACATTGACCAAGTAACAATAAGACTTTTATTTATTATTTTGAGTTCAAATCCATCTATACCAAGTAAATTTCTCTTGATCTAAATAAAAGGATGCCAGTACCACCTTTTGTCCATAAGAAATCTAATGTACATTAAAAAAAAATCCATTTAGTTGATCCAAGTGAGGGGATCCTTCCCATCAAATTTTTGTATTTCTACTTTGGATTCATGTTCCTCAAATGTGGTGTATGTGCATTTGGATTGGGTTGGATAGAACATCCACCATGATTGCATTGGGTAGTAGATATTTGTGGCTAGTTGGGAAATTTTTGAGGAATATTCAAATTTATGAGTTTTTTCTTGAGATCATCCAAACAGTGATTGATCTAATCCAATTTTCTTGTCATCTCTGACCATAAGCTACATAGATCATACTTGATTTGGATCACCTTATGATCCATCAAGTAAAATCCTAGAGTATAAGATTCATCAATTTTTATTTTTGAATCCATATCTTATTTGATATGAGTTTTACTTGGGTTTTTAGAATTCTTTATTTTACCTCAGTTGGTGGTCCTACCATAACAAGCCTGGTCAATGTTAAACCTAATTTTCACCATTGACCTAAATTTGACCAAGTGATTTGGAAATAACTGTAACCTTAAATTTGAAAACATAAAGAATGGACCTACACTAAATTTATTTAATATTTCTAAAAATGTATGAAATTCAAAAAAAAACCTTAAATTATGGATTGTAGATCAATTTTATGAAAAATAGTAAAAATCCAATAACTACTTTAAAATTGATCTTCAAATTTTAATATAGACCCTTTATATCATTATATAACTCCAGTAAAAATTTAGGAAACAAATTGTAATGGTTTGTGAGATACAGTGGAAACAAAATTCTTTAACAAAATCGATGCTTTGGTACCACTTGTAATGAACTTTCTTCATAATTAAATTAATAAATCACAATATAATTAAAATCTAGTAGAATATATGATAATCCACTTCAAGTGGGAAACCTCCATAATCTCTTAATAAGAATATAATTCACCAATATTTGGTTTTGAGTGAACCACCCTAATCCTTATATATAAAATTAATGGGGAGAGTCACACCCATTCATCCCACCCTTACATCTTAATAAGTTGGCCTAAATCAATAATTAAAAAATGAATATAATAATAAATGAAGAGTGTGCCATAGGTTGGCCACACATATATTTATAGATCATATATGTTAAGGGCTTAAAATTCATATATGATTCAATGGTCTAATCATACTATAATGACATATTCTCCACATGTTAACAAATGTTTTAAATTATTTCATATTTTTTATATATCATGATGTATTTAACTATTTTATTTTGAGATAATTTATAGGCAACATTAGTCACCTCAAAATTTAAGTATACTAGTGGGCTTGTCATAGATATTAAATCTTACCTACATGGATAATTCAATTTTTTAGGTAGATTACAGGATTCATAAGATTCATATTTATAAATTTGGTTTAGATTAGGGGATAGATAGCTATGTAGACACCCAAATTTAATAATTGATTACTTAACAATGTTTAATGTTGGCATCTTTACCTTGACCTATTTTTTCATTCTGTAAACTTGTAATCTATATGAGAGCCTTCACTATTATATTGAATGTTTTTAAATTACTAAATACATCATATATGTATCCATATTTTTCTTACATATTCCTATCATCCAAGTTATAATAGTATATAATGTTATTGGACACAATCACACTAAGTTGAATAGGGATGTAGCCTATCTTTTCCACCAGTGTAGCCTTGTCTCCCACACTCCAATGATAACTTTTCAAATTTTAGATGCTTCATGTCATCCCTTTCACATTTTTATAAAAGTTGGTTAATGATAATATTTCAAATTAGATAATTATTTAACCCTAAATTTATAAGATATTGTTATCTAGGGATAAGAATATAGAAATGAATAAGCACAAGGGTTATAAATAGATTTATAACAAGCCAACTTATTTTTAAACTTAGACAAATAATATTCTAAATTTAAATACTAAAATATGAAAAAATAGAAAGTAAAACTATTGATTCATATTGAAATGAATTGAAAATAAGAGTATTTAGATGGTTTGTTATGTGCATGTAAATATGTATTGAAGTAGGTTAGAATTGAAATAGATTAGGATCCTAAAACAATCATTATATTCTATAATTTTACATTTTATGGCTTTGCATGCTTACATCAAATCTAGACAATTATGTTGACATTGGTGTCTAAATTAGATGTAAGTGACTTGTATGAAATACTGATTATATTTGAGTATGACCATATAG
>JARHVA010007000.1:615000-777990 GCA_037957365.1 Torreya grandis
TTGACCCAACACAATCCCATATTCCTTCCTAGTCTTGATTGTTCATAAAAAATTGGCTCATGGTGGCTCTGCATTGATTTTCAAGAACTCAACAAGCTCATCATTAAGAACACATTTCTCATTTTGGTAATATATGAGCTCTTTAATGAAATCTATCATGCTAATTTTTTCTCCAAGTTGGACATGTGCTCTAGCTATCACCAAATCTACATTCATGAAGTAGACATTCCCAAAATGACCTTTTGCACACATGATGGTCACTATGAGTTCCTTGTTATTCCATTTAGACTTACCAATGCCCCTTCCAAATTCCAAGACTTAATGAATAAATTATTCTTCCCCTTCTTGCCAAAGTTCATCTTGGTTTTCTTTGATGACATCCTAGTATACAACATAACTTAGGAGGATCACCTCAACCACCTCAACACTACCTTGAAACTTATTGTTGAGAACCAGTTATGTGCCAAACATTATAAATGTTCTGTTGGGAAACCAAAGGTTGATAACCTACAACATATTGTCTCATATGATGGTGTTCATGTTGACCCCACCAAAATTGAAGCTATGAAAAATTGGCTAAAACCTAGTACACTCAAAAGTATACATGGATTTCTTATCTTGATAGGATACTACCAAAAATTTGTCCAATATTATGGTAAAATTGTAGCCTCATTGATGATTATGCTCAATAAATACTCTTTTTTATGGTTGATGACATTTGAACAAGCATTTGATCACCTTAAACAAACAATGTGCACCACACCCATCTTGGCCATTCCTAATTTATCCAAGCCATTTGTTATTGAATCTGATGCTTGTGGCATGGGCCTTGGTATTGTGATCATGTAGGACAAATGCCCCAATGCCTTCACTAGCAAGGTCCTCACTAGGCATAATTTGGCATGCTCCATGTATGGCAAAGAGATGATGGCTATCTTTATGTAGTCAACAAATGGTGTCCATACTTGGCAGGCCAATAATTTTGCATAAAAATTGACCACTAAAGCCTCATATATTTTTTATTAAAATGGGTCTCTTCACTAGATAAAAAATGGGTTTCTAAACTCATGAGGTATGGCTATGAGATCACATATAAAAAGGAAAGGAAAACATGGTGGTTGATGCCCTCTCTCGCTAGTTTAAAGAACATGCATGATTGTGTGTTATATTTGTTCCCATTTCCAAATGGATACATGATCTTCAATATGAGTGGAATTATGACAACCGTACCCAATAACCCATTCTTTAATTATCTGTTGATTCCTCTACTAAACCTCACTATATTTGGGAAAACCAAACATTGTGATATAAATTCCATCTTGTATTAATTATAGGATCCGAGTTCGGACAAACTATTTTTCATGAGTTGCATGCCTCCCTTCGATATGTCATTTAGGTTTTTTGAAAACATATGAGCAAGTCCACCATAGTTTCATTTGTCTTATAATCAAGCAAGATATAAAGACATTTGTTGCATAATTTGATAATTTCCAATGCCACAAAGGGGAAACAATTGCACCACCTAGTTTAATCGAGCCATTACCCATTATATAACATCTTTGGACTGATATTTCAATGGACTTGGTAGAAGGCATCCCCAAATCCAGAGGAAAATAAGTCATTCTCATGGTGGTGGATCACCTTTATAAATATGCTCATTTTTGTGTTTTGGCCCACCCCTACACTGCTTCCACCATAGACAAAAAATTTCTTGATCAAATATTTCAGCTTCATGACATCCACACCTCCATTATATTAGATTGTGACTCAGCCTTCATAAATCATTTATGGCAGTAACTCTTCAAGTGCCTTGGCACACATCTAAAAATGAGTTCAAGATATCATCCAAAGACTAATGGATGACATAAATGGTCAAAAAATGTTTAGAGACCTATTTCCATTATTTTGTCATGGAGAAACAACATCAATGGGTAAAATGGTTAACTATTACCAAATGGTGGTACGCCACCTCCTACCACATGACCACCAAACTAACCTTGTATGAAGTTATCTATGGTCAAATTCTACCATTTATTATCTCATATATACCAGATAATTATCAGGTGTAGGTTGTTGATACTACACTCAATACATGTGACAATATCCTTCACCTCCTCAAGAATAATCTCCACTTGGCACAAAATTGCATGAAGCAACAAACAGACCAACACCACTTTGAATGATCCTTTCAACCTAGAGATATGGTTTTCGTTCACCTAAAACCCTATAATCAATCCTATTTGAAGCTAAAAGGCCACCAAAATCTAGCTCCTAAATTCAGAGGGCCCTACAAAATTATCTATCAAATTGACCCTATTGCCTACAAGTTGGAACTTTCACCTTAATTGCACATGCACCTTATTTTTCATGTCTCTTGTGTAAAGAAGGTCATTGTCAATAATGTCACCAACCAGACATTGACTTTATATCTCAATGCAAAAGTATCTCTCCTTTTAACACCTGTAGATATACTCGACAAACACTCTCATTAGCTCTACAATTGGTTCATCATTGAAGTTATAGTATAATGGCATAAGCTGCAACCAAAAAATGCTACATATGAACCTATTTTTAAAATCCAACAATAATTTCCTCACCTGCATCTTTGAGGAAAAATATTTTAAGGGGGACGGCATGTTAGGACCCTTTGTCCTAACCATATTTTTATAATTTCTTTCCTTAATAAAAGGCTACAAATGCATATGCTTTGTAAGACATCCCTCGAGCCCATTATAATAATCCAACATTCACAGGAAGTGGTAGTTAATTAGTGTAAATAAATATAAATATGAGTCTAAACCAGTGAGAAGTTATCCATGAATTATATTGAAATGAACTTGATTAAAATAGGTTACCCCCTTGAAGAGGCTAATGATAATTTTAATGCAATTATGCTTTTTTTTTAATGCAATTCTGTTTATCACCTAATTTAATTTTGCATATTTTTAATCTAGTTTTAATTTGGTTTAGGAAGGATCCTATAATTTTAATGCATGTGAGTGACCCAACCCAAGTGAAATAATACTCTACATCCTATCCTTAAGATAACTAGTGAATACTATATACATTTTCACTAAATGCAACATTCTTCTAGTACAAGCATGAAACCACAAGACTTTAACAAATGATAAGAGAAGACTATTATCAATATGAAGGATTGTTAACAAGTGTGAAAAATATATTATAAATGTACATAGTGATAAAATGAATTAGGGTACATGTATATATAGACTATTTAAAATTAAAATTGAAACACATTCACACATAGATCGATTAGGGAGAGGTGTAAAATCAAAAAATCAAGGCACATGAAAACATGGAAAATGGTTTAAAGGACCTAAAAATGATATGACCATTTTTAGATTATTCAAAAAAGATCATGGCCAATTTTGGATTTTGAAGGTAGTTAGAACTAAAAACCCCTAAAAATAATCTTTTGGATATTTTGGGAGCAATCAGGGTCATATCGAGATAAATAAATAGTTGGTATGTAGGTTTTCAGACATTTGGGATTGAATGGAGGTATTATCATTGGATGAAAGTGACTAAAAAGTAAATATTCATGGAGAATATAAGGTAAGGGAAGACAATACATGACCCAATAGAAATGGAAATGCTCCAACTTGAGCCTAATGTAAGTAAATGAATGAAGTGCATGAATTGTGAAAAAGATGCTGCAACTATATGGATTGTGCCAATATTATGTTTCTACCTAAATTTCCACTTGATGTGTGTGCATTTATGCATATAAAAGTAAAAAAATCAAGTGCATACCTAAAAATTACTTAATAGAGTTGGGAGAAAACTCCATAATATTTTAAATGGTTCGCCCACATTCTAATGTCAACATCTCGAATGTACCTATAAATAAATGTGAAAGGGTACACATAGATAAATATATTTATAATTGTAACCAATGCAACCAAACGAAATAATAAAATAATGAAAATGAGTAAAGGAATAAATACACCTAGTGGTATGTGAACTATGTTGCCACTTCTGAAACTCTAGAACTGAAATTGAAATTAGAAACTGAAAACTAGATGTTATTGATCCTTTCCATGGGGAAAACTATTATTCTTGGATAAAGAAGCAAACATAGGTAGTTTGTAACTTGTAACATGCAACCTATAACATCTATAACTAGAAAAAGTATAATAAGATGACTATATGTCCCCCTTTTGAGGTGAGACATGTTCATGCATATCACTCATCTCAAAAGAAAGAGTCACATGCATCATGTGTAACATAAAAAAATTAAAAAAATGATGTAATAATGATAAAATATCAATGTAACCACATGTATAAAATAATAAAAATATGTCAAAATGTAATACTACATAGGTAACCCAATACTTATATGTTGAAGTTAGAGCCAAATCATGGAGAGTGAGGGTGTAAAAATGGAGGGGCAAGTGATATTCCTTGATGGTACCCCATAAAGATGTAAAAATGACATGCCCCATTGTATCAAGCAACAAAGGACAAATGATATGCCCTAATGTAACCATAATATATAGTAATGAATCACACAATGATAGTATGACTCAATATGGACTTGAGATATAAAAATGAAATACATAATAGTAATATGCCCAGTATAGACAAGATATAACAATGAATCACACAATAGTAGTATTCCCTAATAGATGTATGGTAAAAACCATGTCAAGGTAGGCATTAAACATGGTATGCAAAAATTATTAGTGTGCACGATATATATCATGGCACCAAACATAGTGCAACATAATATAGTTAACCAATGTAAACACACACAATCATGCAACCGCACAGAACACAAGTGACCAAAATAAAACATGCAATCAATCAAACATAAGCAACAAAAATTGACAATACAAACACATATAAGCACAAGCACACATAAACACATATAAGCACACACACACACATGCAAACAAATGAGAAAACATGGGGAAAATAAGAGAACACACAATGCAACCAAGCACACAACATATATGCTAGATAAAGATATGTATAATGGAATATGTAGTTCTATATGATAATGGATAAAATAAGAAAGATAGGACCTAAATCATGCTAAAATTTTAATCTGGTATAGGAATACTCCCTATATAAGGATGCCTTGAAGTGTGTGCATGATGAGTGCATGAAATATGTCATGATAATGTAAGCAAGGATATGAAACATCCACACCATATATATCATGGTGAATAAATTGGGGACTAAACAAAATAGGGGAAATTAAGATTAAATGTGTGTACACAAATCAAAGTAAAGTAAGGTAAAACAAATGAATAAAAATATCAATAAAATAAGACTTCTAGGAGTAATAACTAGTAAGCAATCAATCAAAACCAAATGGTAAATGAGAATTATAAAATTCATCAAATCAAATAAAATGGCCGGTTAAATGAATAGAAGTCAAAGAAATGTATAATAAAATACCACCAAAATGCACCCTAAGCCAAATGTGAAGCCATGATCATATGTACATAATACGGGTCTCATATCAACCATGTGATTCATTAGACATAAATAATAGGTAGTGAAATATAATCCAATGGATTTATTTAATGTTCAAGAATAAATGGTAATAATCATCGAAATCATATTGAAGTGTCTAAAGAAAATTGATGATACAACTATTGAATTGAGCTTTATCATCGATCATGATACCTTGTCTTTTTTTCTATTCTATATAAGCACAAATCACTAAAGGTTTCGTATGAGATAAATGTGGAAATGAAGTTTCCTTAGGAACCATAGGAGGAATATCATGATGTATAGGTCATTTTACATTGGAAGGTGTACTTGCAACTTGTGGGTTATCAGGTATGTTAAGCTCAATGTCACCATTATCAATAAGATCTTAGATCTTATGTTTCAAAGTAAATATTATATCTATTTTATGACTGATTATTTTATGAAAATTACAAATGAACCTTGAATCATATGTTCATAAAAAATTATTCCTATTATAATGGTGCATTCATCATGTTGTCCCCAGAAATAACTTTCTCATTTTTTGGACAACATATGACTATTTTGGCCTTGCATGGCCAAAATTGTCCCTCCCCTTTCCAAAAATTTGTGCTGATCATTCAATTTTGTCATTTTCTCAACTTTTTGATAAAAGGATTAGCAGGTTCAACCGGTTCAAAGGGTCTGTCGGCAAGCACCAAAACAAAAGCTTGAACCATTGAGCCATTGAACCTTGAACCATTTTGGTTCATCGGTTCAACGGGTTCAATGTTTAATTGGTTCAACACTCCAAGTTCAAAGGTTGAAAGGCCACCTTAGTTAAGAAAAGAAGCACATGCAAAAGAAAGAGTCAGGCAGATGCTGCCAAGTGTCGACAGCCGAGCCCCACTAAAATTTGTTTTTGAAAATTGGCAGATATTGCCACGTGTCCCTCTTGAAGCTTGTTGGGAGCCTCCAAGTGTCAATATCCATAGTCTCTTCCCTTATCTTCACTATTTTGAGCAAAGACCATGGTGGGCCCAAGGATGAGTGACTAAATGAAGTGAAACGTGCCAAGTGTCTGCATCAACGTGACTAACAAATGTATTTGGACCACACCACATGTCAACATTGTGACTCAGTGGAACGTGACAAGTGTCAGCATTCGCTTCTCAAAGTTTCTTATAAGTTACAAGGCTTCTTTCGATAAAGCTTCTCTCAGAGTTCTGCAGAGGGTGACAAGTGTCAACAGTGGAGGGTTTCAATTCGATGCAGTGAAAGACACCACGTGTCCCTTGCATAGAGCAGCGGAGGCTGACAAGTGTCATCATTTGCAAGAGCCTGACTGAGCCCCAAACATTTTTATGATTTCGTAAAGGCTCGAGGAGACTGATGTTGCCAAGTGTCAATAGTGGAAGATGCCACGTGTCCTCACCTATTCCCATGGAAGATGACACGTAGCACTTGTTCAAAGAGTGAAAGCCACAATGTGTCAAAGGAAAGGGACACTCATAATACAAAGGCACATATGGAGCTAGGGAAAGGTTTCTTTCGAATGAATTTTCTGAAGGAATTCCTTCAGACATTTTGTTTGAAGGAAATGAAGGGGATGACAACCCATCAAAGAATCAAAGCTGAAGGCCACTAAGAAGACCCTAAAGGGCAAGTTCCCTTCGAGAAAGGTTTGAGCCACAGAGGGCTATGGAAGATGCCAAGTGTCACGAGCTGAGACATAATTTTGAATAAAGCTTCTTAGAGCAGAACCTACTGCGTGTCTTGACCCAATGCAATGGAAGCTGCCACGTGTCTGCATCTGCACCCCCCTCAGCCACTAATCAGTTTCAAAGCTTATTTAGATAAGCCTATCTCAAAGCTACGGATCCCACCACATGTCCTCACCTGCATCATAGCAAAAAGTGACCATAGCAAAAGAGAAAGACACAAAGGAGTTGCTAGGAAACATGACGGGCCCACAAATGTCAATTTTGTCGCAATGAAGTGTCTGATTGATTCTAGCAGACTCAAGGCACAGACCCAAATGCATTCAAAAAAGCCTAAGACCAGACCAAGAGAAGGAAGAGATAAGAGGGAAACTCAGCGGGAGTTATTTCTAGTAGGTGGAGCAATTCACTAGGTAGATATTTGGGGTCTGCCAACATTGAAAGCATCGTCTATTTGTCCCCTATGAGATAAAGGTAGACTAGATAGTTGTGTGGCTAAACAGGTGATGGAATGAGAGATTCAGGCTCGAGAGGAGGCACTAGAGATGAATTGACATGCCACAGTCAAGGTAGCCACCCTGCTCTCGCATGACCCTTCCTGACAAAACCAGAATGCATCTAAGGCAATGAATGCACCGAATGGGTCACTCAATGGGACAAAGTGCCAAGCCTCCCTCAGGCCTCTATATAATGTAATCTCTTGTATCATTTCAAAGGGGGGACCTTTTTGATTATTAGAAACAAAACTCTGCCCAAATTGAAAGGTATTACTGAGACTTTGAGCTCAGATTGTAATTCATATTATTTTATCTAAATGAGAAAACAAGTTACTTGCAGACTTTGTGCTGTTATAGCTTGTGCTATCTTAGGAGATTGTTCGTATGTCTCTTTCCTAGGAGCTTTCTTGTCCATTTAATTTGACAAGTAGAACTAGTGGAGGTGATCAGGAAGGTGTCATGAAGGCCAACTGTGGGATGATGTTGTGTCCCCATAAGTACCTTTAGTGTGTTTGCATTTTCCTTTCCTATGTAAAGAGCCTTGGGACAACGTGGTGCCCCCATTATTCTTCATTTTTCTCTCTCGGGTTGCTGGTCACTCAACAACCCCATTACCGATTACTTGCTACCTGAAAGATTCCTGCTGGCTGCTGAAGAACACTTCTGAAAGAAGAGAAGTACCTTTTGTCATTACACCAAGATTTATACTATTTAGGAAGGAGTCTGGCTCTTAGCTGAAAGTTGCTTCTGAAAGAAGAGAAGTACCTTCCCCATCACCCAGGATTTCTTCCTTGTTTATCAGCATCATCTCTGAAAAAAGAGAGATGGATGGTTCATCCCACCCATGTGTCTTACTTTATGCATATATATATTGTATATAACCTCTGCAAATTTAATAGGGAACCTCCCCTTGATGAGAGGAGAGATTTGTCCCCTTGTGATGTAGTAAACCTACACATCTGGATGACCAATCTCCCTATGCTGTGGTGATAGGAACTATTTTGAATACTAATTAGCTGGTTGACAAAATATTCACCCAACAGTTTTTGGTGACTCCGCTGGGGATGAATGTGCAGTCTGAAGCCTCAAGTTTTAGATTGAAGCAGTTCCTTCCCTTATCCATTATAGAATCTGGAGACTCCCATCTGGGTCTTAACCATTATCCATTTATAGCCTTACCATTTTCATCCATCTCCATTTTCATCCACCTCCATTATATTATCTGGTCTGCAAAACTAGAGCTGCTGGAAAGAAAGCGCAGTTTGAAGCCTCAAGCTTTAAGCTAAAGTAGGGCTAGTTTCTTTTCCATTTTTGTCCTATAATCTGACAAATACACTTAGATGTGTTATCCTTATTTTTAAAAATCTGATCATGGTAGTTTGAGGTCCCTAGGGTAACTCATTTGGCCTACTTAATCTAACTCCACCCCTGCATGAGCTTCCACTCAGTTCAAGGAAGAATTTACCCAAATTATTTGGTGATGGAAGAGTCCACCCTGATGAACACATTACAGCCTTCACCATAGCCTGTGGTGTGATAGGGGTGGAATTTGAAGACGTGGCAGTCAGGGTTTTTTTGGAGACACTACAAAGTGTTGCTGCAGACTAGTTTTAACATCTGCAGACTAGATCAGTGACTGGCTGGGACACTATCAAAGCCAAGTTTGAAGCAAGGTTCAAACCTACAAAAGATGCTCATGCTTTGCTATCCCAACTTACGTAGATGAAGAAGGAACCTCATGAGCCCATGAGGGATTTTATTGCAAAATTTGACAAGCTAAGAAACAGGATTCCTGTAATTGCTTAGCCCACACCCGAGAACCTCAAATGCTTCTTCATAAACTCACAGCTGCCTGAAGTGAGTTTTTTGCTAAGATGTGCTAGCCGCATAGATCTTAAAGCTGCTCAAGGCTTAGCCACTGAGTTAGAATATGACCTTATCTTGGCTAGAAAGATATGAAGGGATTCAAATAGGGGCACATCTTCCTCATCTTCTAATAACTCACCTACAACCACCACTGATCCAATGGTGTAGAAGCTAGAAAATGAAGTGCTGGCCCTTAGAAGACAAATGGCACAAGGGATGCCATCTGTTCCTTCATACAAAAATTTACTAAGGAGGACATTCCCTAATCAGACACATCAAGGGCAACCCAATCATCTTCCTCCCCCACAGAGGAACTTTGCCATTGAATCACCTCCAGCCAACTCAACAGTTGGGTATTTGGAAATAGAGCATGATTTCTCTTTCCAACTTGAGTTTAATTAAGAAAATGATGATGGTCTCTTCATGGAGGATCAAGAAGAGTCAGCTGGCGACTCCCACATCAATTTCCTGGATTACCATGATGAACCCAGAATTAAAGGTGAAGCATTTGAGGGACCATTTGCTGTGGTCACCCAGTCCCAGAATCAGTCAGCTCAACAAGCTGATAAAGGAAAAATAGATGAGTGACCTCAACCTACAATTTTAATTGCTAAGCGTGGTGCCACTCTGCCTATCCAGCAAAAGGACCCAGTGATTGCTAAGAAAGTAAGATCCCAAACATTTCTACACCTTCTACTTCAAATTCACAGGCCAATCCTCCCACCCCTCCCATAAACCAAAATGAAGAACTCCCATCCCCTGTGCCTAGTCCAATCCAGCCATTTGACATAATTGATGATGTCAAATGTGTCGAGACCCAAACAACGGCCCCTACAGCCCAAATTTTGTTTGAGTCTTTAGGCACAAATGAAATAGCAGAAGAATTGGTGGAGTGCAACATAAGTGCAGAAGAACCCTCCCTTCCAAATGAAGAAGAATCCAAGATATTTGAGGGGGATAATCAAGACATGTGTTGGGTTGAGCTATCAGAACAAAAAATTATGGTATTAGGCCGTGCTGCTGCCCATCAAAATTAGGAAAAGGAACTCTTTGCCAGGAGAGCAAAGATTCATGGTTTTTGGACCAAAAGTCAAGTCTTGCTTTGAGGCAAGAAGAAGAGAAAACCAAGGGGAAGACACAAAAAAGTGGTTTCCTGGTGGAGAGTTCCATTTGCCCGTCACTGATTCTAGGGACAAAATGGTTTCCTACTAGTTTATCAATATGGGACACCATTATTATTATCTCACAATGGGCAGCATCTAAAGTGCTTCAAATCTTGAGGCATCAAATAAGTTCATTTGTACATATGTATATTTGTATGGTCTGTTGTTCTATTTTTTTCATTTTGTTTTCATCTTTTGGAGCCTTTCTTTTTGGGTAGCATGACTCCATAGCCCAATGGCACACATGAAGGCACTAGAGATTTTGGTTTTTACTCCCCTCAGCTATTCTGATTCCCCAACTGGAGCCAGCTGTTGTCTTCAGAAATAACTTTCTCATTTTTTGGACAACATATGACTATTTTGGTCTTGCATGGCCAAAATTGTCCCTCCCCTTTCCAAAAATTTGTGTTAAACATTCAATTTTGTCATTTTATTAACTTTTTGGTATAAGGATTAGTAGGTTCAACTAGTTCAAAGGGTCTGTCGGCAAGCACCAAAAAAAAATATTGAATCATTGAACCTTGAACCATTTTGGTTCATTGGTTCAACGGGTTCAATGTTCAATCGGTTCAACACTCTGGGTTCAAAGGTTCAAAGGCTGCCTTAGTTAAGAAAAGAAGCACACACAAAAGAAAGAGTTAGGCAGATGCTGCCAAGTGTCGACAGCTGAGCCCCACTAAACTTTGTTTCTACAAATTGGCGGATATTACCATGTGTCCCTCTTGAAGCTTGTTGGGAGCCTCTAAGTGTCAATATCCAGAATCTCTTCCCTTAGCTTCACTATTTTGAGCAAAGACCATGGTGGGCTTGAGGATGAGTGATTAAATGAAGTGGAACATGCCAAGTGTCTGCATCTGTGCAACTAACAAATGTATTTGGACTGTGCCACATGTCAGCATTGTGACTTAGCAAAATGTGACAAGTGTCAGCGTTCGTTTCTCAAAGTTTCTTATAAGTTACAAGGCTTCTTTCGATAAAGCTTCTCTCAGAGTTCCACAGAGGATGACAAGTATCAATGGTGGAGGGTTTCAATTTGATGCAGTGGAAGACACCACATGTCCCTTGCATAGAGCAACAGAGGCTGACAAGTGTCATTGTCTACAAGAGCTTGACTGAGCCCAAAATGTTTCTATGATGTTGCAAAGGCCTGAGGAGGTGGATGCTACCAAGTGTCAATAGTGGAAGATGCCACGTGTCCTCACTTATTCCCATGGAAGATGACACATAACACTTGTTCAAAGAGTGGAAGCTACCACGTGTCAAAGGAAAGGGGCACTCGTAATACAAAGGCACATATGGAGCCAAGGAAAGGTTTCCTTTGGATGAATTGTCTGAAGGAATTCCTTCAGACATTTTGTCTGAAGGAAATGAAGGGGATGACAGCCCACCAAAGAATCAAAGCTAAAGGCCACTAAGAAGACCCCGAAGGGCAAGTTCCCTTCGAGAAAGGTTTGAGCCATAGAGGGCTACAGAAGCTGCCAAGTGTCACGAGTTGAGACATAGTTTTGAATAAAGCTTCTTAGAGTGGAACCCACCGCATGTCTTGACCCAATGTAGTGGAAGCTACCACGTGTCTGCATTCGTGCCCCCCTCAACTGCTAATCAATTTCAAAGCTTATTTTGATAAGCCTATCTCAAAGCTGTGGATCCTACCATGTGTCCTCACCTGTGTCACAACAAAAAGTGACCATGGCAAAAGAAAAAGACACAAAGGAGTTGCTAGGAAACATGATAGGCTTGCAAACATCAAATTTGTCATAATGAAGTGTTTGATTAATTCTAGAAGACTCAAGGCACAGACCTGAATGCATTTAAAAAAGCCTAAGACCAGACTAAGAGAAGGAAGAGATAAAAAGGGAAACTCAGTGGGAGTTATTTCCAATAGGTAGAGTAGTTCATCAGGTAGATATTTAGGGTTTGCCAACATTGAAAGTGCCATCTGTTTGTCCCCTATGAGATAAAGGCAAAATATATAGTTGCAAGGCTAAGCAGGTGATGGAATGAGAGATTTAGGCTTGGGAGGAGGCACTAGAGATGAATTGACACACCACAGTCAAGGCAGTCACCTTGTTCCAGCATGGCCCTTCCTAACAAGACCAAAATGCATCTAAGGCAATGAATGCACTGAATGGGTCACTCAATGGGACAAAGTGCCAAGCCTCCCTCAGGCCTCTATATAATGTAATCTCTTGTATCATTTCAAAGGTGGGACCTTTTTGATTATCAAAATTAAAACTCTACCCAAATTGAAAGGCATTACTAAGACTTTGAGCTCAGATTGTAATTCATATTATTTTATCTAAATGAGAAAACAAGTTACTTATAGAATTTGTGCTGTTATAGCTTGTGCTATCTTAGGAGATTCTTCATATGTCTCTTTCATAGGAGCTTTCTTGTCCATTTAATTTGACAAGTAGAATTAGTGGAGGTGATCAGGAAGGTGTCCTAAAGGCCAATTATGGGATGACGTTATGCCCCCATAAGTACCTTCAGTGTGTTTGCATTTTCCTTTCCTGTGTAAAGAGCCTTGGGATGATGTGGTGCCCCCATTTTTCTTCATTTTTCTCTCTCGGGTTGTTGGTCACTCAGCACCCCCGTTACCAGTTACTTGCTACCTAAAAGATTCCTGCTGCCTACTGAAGAACACTTCTGAAAGAAGAGAAGTGCCTTCTGTCATTACACCAAGATTTATACTATTTAGGAAGGAGTCTGGATCTTGGCTAAAAGTTGATTTTGAAAGAAGAGAAGTACCTTCCTCATCACCCAAGATTTCTTCCTTGTTTATCAGCATCATCTCTAAAAAAAGAGAGATGGATGGTTCATCCCACCCCTGTGTCTTACTTTTTGCATATATATATTGTATATAACCTCCACATATTTAATAGGGAACCTCCCCTTGATGAGAGGAGAGATTTGTCCCCTTGTGATGCAGTAAACCTACACATTTGGATGACCATTCTCCCTATGCTGTGGTGATAGGAACTATTTTGAATGCCAGTTAGCTGGTCGACAAAATATTCACCCAACACATCGCTAGGGGTTTAATTAATAACTATATTAGACCATGTAGAAAAAAATTATATAACATCCTCTCTTGGATGCTTCACACTCTCAAGGATTTGGGACTTTAGCTCTTGTACTTACACTTTCTTATTTTGATAATTTTTTTGGTAGATCTACTTAGAGTTTTGGACTCAGTTGTTGGATCCCAAAGTAGAACCTCCTTATATAGCCTTTGGTTCTAAATATTACTTGTTCTAGATTATTATTTTCCCAATATTCACCATTAATGTTATCCATAATCTTGATATTATTTTAAATTTAAATTGAAGCATATTTGGTAAGTAGATATATGGTGGCTTCCACCTAAATGTCAGGTGGTTATGGTTTTGAATTTGAATAATTATATATCTCGCTTAGGAATCTTCTAGTCCTTTCACATTTCATGACATAAATCTAGATGAACTAGCCATAGGATTATGTGTTTGGTCCATGTGTCAATGCTAGATTGTGGCTACTATGCCACTTTGTCAAGATTTATTGTATGTATTCTTCTATTTACACACAATGTTTCATTACACCATTATATTCATGCATCTAGATACTTGCACATATACTATGTGTAGCTCTTACTACGTGAGAGATATCACCCTGTTATTCCCATGTCATATGACCTTGAATAATTGCACATGGTCAAACTTGTGTAATTATGTGTAATCCAAATCCTCAATATATATTTAACTACCTTATTCATTCTACGCATGTCCCTTTCTTCTTTTATTACTACATGTTGCCTCCTACACCCAATTTCTCTTGTGCCCCTACTATTATGTTTTGGAAAAATATAATTAGTCATTGTAGGATTAATATGTGCCTAGGATGATCTTGCATCAAAATCCCTAGGTAACTGAAGTCTTTGTGAGCTTATGTTCACAAATAAAATTCTCAAGAGTATGTCTATAGTGACCAATCTCTTTGATATTTTTTCATGTTGAATGCTAAATTTCACAATTCTTCCACTTCACCAAGTATTGCTTGTATTACACACATCCTCTTTACTACCTTAGAATCCAATATGGACTATATTTTATCTTTCATTATTTTTGGTATTTGCACCTTCTAGTTTGGTATTTGTGCATTCAACTCATCATCTTCATCATTAACTTACCCTCATGGTAACCATACAATTCTACAACATTGAATATGGATGATATATCCATCTCTTTTGGAAATTTGATCTCATATACATTGGCTAAAAACTTGAACAATATTCTGCATAAACCTATTTTATTCATCTTCAACTTATTATATGTTCCTCATAGGAACCTTTCATTGTGCAAATGCACTATTACCAAATCTCCTAATTTAAATTATTTTATCTTGTGCTTTGTATCCATGCATTACTTGTACTATGAGATTATTTACTCCAAATTCTTGTGCACTTCTTGATATACCTTATGTATATATTTTATAAAGTCTTATGCTTTTATGTTCCTCCCTAGTCCCATACTTACATCGCATAACTCTATGACTCCTTTTGGGTTTTATACATACATAATCTAAAAAGGTGTCTTCCTTATGCTCTGGTTGACCAAATTATCATACACAAATTACACCTATGTCAACACCACATCCCATTGTATAGGCATATCCCCAACTAATAATCACAACAAATTTATAAGGATTTAATTTAACACCTCAGTTTGTGAGTGGTATGCTAAATTAAACTTTAAATTCATTCCTAATTTATTCCACAATGTATTCCAAATATAACCTATAAAATTCATATCCTGATTAAATATAGTTTTTTGCACTAACCCATGCACTCTCATCACTTATTTTAAGAATAAGTTGGTGAAGTTTTTCACATCAATTATCTTCTTACATGAGATAAAATGTGCCATCTTGGAGAATCTATCTGCCACTATAAAGATGGAATAATTTCCCCACATTGTCTTTGGAAATCTAAGTATGATAACTTTGTGTTTTGGATTATTCCCTTCATAATCTAAAAAACTTGGCACTTTCACATGTATTCGTGTACATCGACACCCATCCTTGACCAATAGTAGCCTTTTTCCAATTAAAAAAATGTCTTATTACAACCAAACTGTCTAGCCAATCCTCCATTATGATTTTCTATTATTAGGTTCTCATGCATTCACCAGATACATATACATAATTATTTTCCCTTGAACAACATACCATCTTATATGAAATAATCCAACCATGGTGTTATATCCATGCTTGATGTTTTTGTGCACACTCTCCATGCATCGTGAAATTATTCATATTATGTGTACAACTACATAGAATCTAATATAAGGGCTTATACTCACATCTCACTCAATACAATTAGTCTTCTTCTCAATGCATCCTCAACCTTATTTGACTTTTGTTTCCTATTTTTCAACACAAACATGTAGATTTTTAGGAATTCAACCCTTTTCATATGTTTCTATTTGAGTTTCACTTAGATTTTTATAAACTATAGTTCATGATGGTCTGTACATAGTAAAAAATTAGTTGGGAAAAAATACCTCCATTTATTTAGTGCTTACATAGTGGTGTATAACCCCTGGTCATAAAATGAATACTTCTTCTTGACATCCTTCAGCTTCTCACTAAAATATGTAATAAGTCTTCACTCTAGGATAATCACTACTCCTACCACTATGCTACTCACACCATAATCCACTTGAAACACTATTGAAATCTAGTAGTGCTAATACTGGTTGCTCAGTCACATTATTCTTTCATTATTAAAAGTTAAACTTGGCTTCCTCAATCCAAACAAAATCTTCACAATCACCTTGCAAAAACTTTGTGTTTTTTATATAAATCCCTAAAGTTTGTAATGAAATTATTATAAAAAATTTCAAGACCATTGAAACTTCTTGACTTGAATGTGCTCCTTGGTGATGGCTAATCCACTATTGTGCACATCTTATTTGTGTCCATATTTAAACATTATTGGGATACCAAGAAACCCAAATATATGATCTCTTACTTTATGAAGCTACACTTATTTACATTGATTAATAACATTT
Organism: Torreya grandis; assembly: GCA_037957365.1. Lineage (NCBI taxonomy): Eukaryota > Viridiplantae > Streptophyta > Pinopsida > Cupressales > Taxaceae > Torreya > Torreya grandis. The sequence goes on from JARHVA010007000.1 coordinate 631,740, forward strand.
ATTTTCAAAACATCTACCACACATTCCAAACATGTTATTGGTGCTCCTCCATTGTATTGCTAAACATCATAATATGATCTAGGTATACAATAACATACTTACCCAGAAATGGTTTAACACCTTATTCATCATCCTCATGAATTTTCTTGGCACATTTATCAATATGAATGGCATCAATAACCACTCATGTATCCCTTCATTTTTATTGAAGGATATATTCCATTTTTTTCCTTATCTAATCTTGATCTGATGGTATATTCTCTTCAGATCGATCTTCAAGAAATAATCTATGCCACTCAAAATAATCCATCAAGTCATCCATGTGTGGTAACACAAATATATACTTGATTATGATTTTATTGATATCCCACAAATCTATATGCATGCACCATTCTCCATCTTTCTTTAGCACCAATATTACATGAACTACATATAGGCTCAAACTTTCTCTGATAATTCCCCTATCCAATAACTTTCACACTTATCCTTGCACCTCTTCACTTTCTCATAGTGTCATCTAATATGCTACCTTATTTGAAAAATTGGTTTTCATTATCAAATATATGCGGTGATTGATATTATTCACCATCCACAATTTTTGTGGTAGATTAATCAAAATGATGTCTAAAAATTCATCCAATAGTGTCTTAAACATCATATAAAACTTACTCCTTATACACATTTGCATACATTTTCTTGCATTGGATTAGGCACGGGTGCAAAAGACACCTTCTCTTTCTCCACTTCTTGTAAAAACTCCTTTCCTTTTACCATTAATACATGTGTGCATGTCCTAATATAATCCCATAATCCTTGGTTTATAGATGGAAGTAGCTTGTATTTATTACCTCCTTTATCTAAGTGAATGATGTTCATTCTTCCATTATACACTACTTTTTTGTCATATTGACATGGTTTTCCCAAGAGAAAATGACATCTACCATCGACATCACGTCAAACTAAAAATACATCCTCATACCTTCTTATAAGAAATTTTATAACACATTTATCATTTACCAACACCTAATGATCCTTTTAAAACCATGAATATTATATGGGTTTAGATGCACAACTTTCTTCAAACCCAACTTCTCTACCACTTACCACCTGAAATGAAAAATATTTGGGAAACATTTGTACTCTATGTTAGCTCATTATATTTCCTCTTCAGTTGCTTAAAAAATGTTCTCTTAATCACTAAGGACTCTTCATGTTTTTATTTTTCTCTAAAATGCCCTGCTGATCCTATGGTTCCATCTCTTTTGTGTGCAACAAGTGCACCCGTCTTTATATTTGATCTTACTTCACTTCATTCTTATGGAAACGCACTCACTCCATTTACAAATTTTATGCACTTAAATAATTCCCCAAGGAATCCTCTTCCCTTCCTTGATAATAATTTCTTCATCTTCTAGATGGATAAAACCTTCCACATTGTGTGTATTCTCGATCTCCATCACACATTTCTCCATGATATTATAGGTTTGTTAGGTCATGAAAAAAAATTCTATCCTTTCATCTCAGCTAGATATTTATATAACTTCCTCTACATGTGAATCTTCCAATTTTTCGTGTGTAATTTTGTTTTCTACATGATAACTTCTCCTCTACCTTCAACACATACTAATAGGTCTCCTCCAATGTTTGGATCAAGGTCATACTGATCTCCTATTAGATATTGATTTATAACCCATTCATGTATCTTATGACCTTATTTTGGTCAACATCATCATGTTTAGATATGAAGGTGATCTTATATAACTCCTAAGTGTAATCCTTGACACTTAGGTCCTTCTGTCTTAGGTTTTGTAATTTATTGAACAACTCCATTTGATAGTCTCCTAGAAATAATTTTAACTTAAAATTTGAAACCATATGATCCCATCAAGTAATATTCTCCTTTCCCTTATCTATCTCTCACTCTACACTTCTCTCCATTGTAGCACCACGTGACCCTTAAAATTTCTCTATGCCACCTTCATACATTGTAGCTCACTAACCTCCTTGAACTCAAAGTATTATTCCATATCTGTGAGTCAGCAAATAAGCTCTTATAGATTTAAAGACCCAAAAAACAAGGTAGATCCACCTTCATGACCCATCTAATTTACAAAATAACCTTCAACAACCTACTCTCTATAGGATCCAATTATACTTTTTCTTCCTCATCTTCTCCTTTCATACCTTCTACATGATATTATTCCTCAGATCATCCCTTGCCATGAATCTATGCCATCTATCCTATTCCATGCATATAATTTCATCTACATGGATTGAAACATGTACATAACTTATTATATCCTTCCATCCACATTGGATTTTAAAATGCCTCATCATAATCTTATCAACATTTCCTCTTGCTTCTTGTCATGGACTTCTACTTGTTACGAGGTTTACACTCATAGTCCTATGTAGAAATTATTATCACACACTGAGGTTCAAAACCTAGGGTTATGATAGTAAATGATGTAGTTTTGGTTAGGGAGTTCAATTAAGAACTACCTTAGACCATTTAGAACACAACTATAAGGTTTCATCTCTTGGATGCTTTACACTCTTAGGGCTTCAAGCCTCTAGCTCTTGGGCTTACACTTTCTTATTTTATTGGAAAATTTAATAGAGTCTACTTATCATTTTAGAATTATTTTATCAATCTTGAATTGACACATCCTTATATGGACTTTAGTTTCTCAATACTCCATGCTATGGATTATTCTCTACCCAATGTCGATCATTAATTTCAACTGCTATTGTTTTAAATTTAAATTTAGGCACCTTTGGTAGGTAGATATATGATGAATTCCACCTACCTTTTAGGTGGTTATGATTTTAGGTTTTAATACTTATATATCCCACATGGGAATATTTTACTCTTTCCATGTTTCCTAACATAGTTATAGATGGCCTAATCATAGGATTATGTGGTCAATCCATGTGTTAGCACCAGACTATGGCTACTCAACCACTCCATCAACCTTTATTACATGTGTCCTTTTGTTTTCACCCCTTTCCTTCTATAATTATATTAATGATTCTATATAATTTCACATATAATATGTGTAACTCTTATCAAGTGAGATTTATCACCTTTTTGCTCCTACATCATGTAACATTTCACAACTTTGCATGGTCAAACTTGTGCAATCCTACATAACCTAAATACTTGAGATTTCTTTGAATATAATATTAATTATATGCATGCACCTTTATTATTTTATTATTTCACATTACCTCATAATATAGATACTAAAACTAAATATTTATAACATACTAGTCTTTTATATTTGATAAATAACAATAATGGCTATGCCCTTCAATTCTAGACCTCCCTTCTATTGAAAGGCTTGCATTTACCATCTTACTATGCATAAATTATTATCTCTTATCTAATACATATAATTATGATAACCCAAGTATAATGTAATGCAAAAAAATATTAAAACTGGATAAACATTCCTCACTATTAATTTCAAATCCAAACATGTTTTCTAGCCTTCTAGACACTACCAACCACATAAGGACACTACCATCGACAATAGTGTCTAGATCCTTATCTAATGACTAGTTACAAAATTACATCCAATTTTAAAATGATTATAAACCTATGGGTTGGTCTATTTGTCTTATTGAAACCTACTGTGAGATATTTTCAAAAGGGTGTGGTATAAATAAAGTCTAAGCCTTCTCATTCATCATCTAACAAATACATTAAAACACCTACTAAAGCTAAATCAATAAGTTGCAAACCAATATATTTTTCCATGTACATATTTATTTTCATATCAAGCATATGAGAAGTCACATTATAGGTCTGAAGCAATCAAAGAATAACCCATGAGTAATATTTTTCAAGTTACAAGTGAAATCACTACATGCATAATCATATAGTATATTTCACCCTTGTGCACACACTCTCCCACACATAGGGGATAAATACATAAGTTTTAGGTCCTCCTTGGAGTATTATATATGTAGGTATCACCCATTAACAAAGGGGTGTTTTAGGTCAGCTTGACACTATGAACACACTAACCCATTTTTAGCAAATTCATTCCAAGGGTGTAGAAGGGTGAAGAGTTAGGGTTTGATCAATTAGCAAAGAGTGAAAATTTGTATCCCCGATCTTAACATATCAAAATAAAGGTGATATAAAACCCAAAAAATTGTAGTTGGTCACATCCATATCTATCCATTATTCCATACTGGACACCTGTATCATAATTAGACATTAGCATTGATGGTAGTGTCCATGTTGATAGAAGTACAATTTATAGAATGTGATGACTAATAAAAAATACTAATCTTGCATACTCTACACTTGTTTCTAGTATAGATCTACATGCACATAGTAAAACCTAATTAAGAATAATTTATCTTTAGTATTGCAATCAATTAAACATATTTCAAATCAAGTAATTTCTATATTTATCATATCTCAGTTTTATAATTTAGAATATTAATTTATTTGAGTCTGTAATTAATTAGCCTACTATATATTATTTTATCATCCTTATGCTTGAAATATTTCTATATTATTAATCCTATACACACAACCCAAAAATTTAGCGTTAAATATTTGGTGAACCTGACATGAAGGTCTCCAAACCCTAAACTGACCTAGGGTTGCCTGATTTATTGATTTTTATTTCTAATTTAAAAGTATTAAAATCCTAACCATCAATTTTTTTCCTATAATCATGTTCAATATGGATATATCTATTAGTTACTTCATTATATAGTACATAATGGTAGTCATTACTTTTTATGTTTCATGCATGGCTAACTCAATGAAAACTATAAACAAAAGGGGTATAGAAGCTACCCCATTTCAAGAAAATACATTCTTGAATACCCCTTGTTGTTATAGTGTTTACAATGAGCTTCTACCTATCACTACTAAGTCCAAATAAAATGCTTGAAATAACCATTCTATATAAACTACTCCCATGATGTCATTATTAAAACTTCACTTTTAGATTTACTACATCATTCTTATCATTACAAAGATTTCCTTTTGGATGCATTACGTAAGATTATATTACCAAGCAATGTGGATCCACCATATGTGGCCTCGATGATAAACTCCACTAAATGGACTAAAATAACATATCTTTTGAAAAAAAGGATTTACCACCTTAACATTTTATAAATTTTTATTTCCAACTATACATATAGGTGTGCGTTTGCAATAAAATGGCTAAAAGAGTACTTGTGGACAATGGTTTCAGACTCAAAATTTGCAACATATATTTCTTTTCCTTACTTGGCATTTGGGTGAAAGATTTGGAATCCTCAAGTATGAACATCAATGGTTTTAACAATATTTCATGATAGGTACTATGCCAAATAACATTGCACATTACTGTGGGACCCCATACATTGCCTAATTTATGCTAGGTGATGTTAAATGATTTGAATTATAACATAATTTTAGGATAACCTTGGATACATGAAATGTATTTAGTCCCATATACTTTGCAAACATACTAAAATTTATCCATGAGGGATTTATTTATACATATCCAATGGATACTAATCCCTTCAAACATTATGTGATGGTCCAAAAAATTAATATCAGTACACCAAAATTTTATACCTCTGATTTTGGCTATCGATATTTACTTAAACATGGACAAAAAGGACAAGGATTAGGAAAAATTGAAAAAGATGTAGCATGTATGAAACACATTAGGATGGATCTACAACTTACCCTATTTATTGAATTCCAAGCCTGGAGAAGGCAATCTTACCAAAAACTCATTGCATAGCCATTTATATCGGTACATGACTAGTTTGGATCCACTAAACCTACATAAATGATCTGTTATCACATAACACCACTAGTGAGGGTTACACATCCTCTAGCGAAGTAACACTACATAATAACCCTATTTAGGCATACAATACATGAAATAAGAGAAACTAATATAGTGCTCACTAAAGCTTATGGTACATAGGGGGATAGTTAAATAAACAAAACATAAAATGTAAAGGAAAATTCTACTCAAGTCAATGTAGAGGTAAATATAAGCAAGGAGTAAAACATTCAACCTATTACTCTGTGCAATGTCTATCTAAAAAAATGAAAGAGTAAGAATTAAGAATACCTTGAATGAACTTGTCATGCCTAAATCTCTCCCTTGGCTAATGGTGCTTTGAAATAGGTTGTTGTGGCTTTGTAATGAACACATTATAAAAATAATCTCTAGGCTAAAAGACTCCTACTCTACATCTAAGACTTTCCCACATGATAAGCTTATTTCCTTCTGAGGAAAGCCCCTAAGTAATGACTCCTCAAGTGTATAATTTTTAGAATTAAAATCTTTAACAATGCAAAAATGAATGTTCCTTATATATTTGATTGAAGTGAAAGTGATATTTATATCCAAAGATTGACCTTAAACCCTTATAAAAGTTTAGTCAAAAAGATTGACCAACTCATTTTTTTAAGCGTGAAAAGTAGATGTTGGGTCTTGAAATAGGTTAGTTATGATGACTTAGTTTCGTAATGTGCATTAAATCCTTTCTAATAAGATTAACTTGATCGAATCAGTAGGAAAATGAAGAAAATGGGTATTTTATTAGTAAAGGGATATTTTGAAAAGGGAATTGATTAGAGAAGTGGATAAGTGGGATTTAATTTCTTAGGGAGTTGGATAAAAGTGACTTGTAGTGGGTTTAAGTAATGGTATAGGGACTGAAACTCTTGAGAATCACCAAAGGTTTACCCACCCCTTTCCCAGCGCACCCTTTAAGGCATTCACTTAGAGAGATTGAAGCATGACAGGTTCCTATAAGAGAGTAAGCATTAGTAAATGATAAAGTTTAAAATTATTATGTGTATACATATGCCCCACTCAAATCTCATTACGTGTGACAAAGATCTAACATGAAATGGTGATTCAATAAATAACATAACAACACATAATAAATGAGCTAACAAATTGTAGTACAAAGTAGAAAATAAATATTTATAAATAGGCACCTTCAATTACCTTGTTGCTATTAAATAGGAGTGACATGTGAAACAGATGAAAAAGGCATTTGATATAAAAAACAAGAGATGAACCTAAAAAATAAGATAAAATTTGAAATTTTTGCAAAAATATGTGGTAAATATAGAAAGATTCTCTACATTTTTAGGATTCCATAACTTATTACAGTTTGTAAAAAGATCTTGTAGAATCAAAGTTATGAACAAAAGACAATTTTTTTGTCAAATAATTATAAGATTAAAAATTTAAATTTTGAATATATAATATAAATTTAATTATTCATTTGAATATTTATTGTTTTGAGAAACCAAAAGTCTATGTGACCTAGAAGAGTGATGAGAGAGATGATGACATAAATATGAGGAGCATGAGGAGGAGGATGTATTGCAATTGCTGCTAGCATATTCCAAATATGGGGTGTATTGAATACAAAATTTTATCATTTTTAGTGTTAAATGAAGTATATTTGGAAAATTAGATGCCGAGAAAAATTCATGTAGCATAACTTGCTCAAATTATTTTGGGATAGATTAGAAAATATGATGAAAAATGGGTAGGGGTAAAAAAAGAAAAAGTTTGTAGTGAACCATTACACCAAAAGCCTAGATTTTTAGTGAATCCATCCACTAGGATCTTAACACCCCACCATGCTTATGACAATCCCATATTTGGGATGGTGTGTATCTCCACATGCACGCGGGCCTCTTAGATGAACACTACCATGCTAACATTACCACCTGAGACTTGAGACTCAAACATGGGTGGGTATTCCTGATACCACATGTAATGAACCATTACACCAAAATCCTAGACTGTTAGTTAATCTATCTACCAGGATCTTAACATGTTAACATCTTGGTAGGAATATTCACTAACAGTCTGGGATTTTGGTATAATAGTTTGTTATATTTGGTATCAGAGCCTCCACCTAGGTTCAAGTTGTGGAGTGGGTGGATATGCCAGCATTGTAGTGTTCATCTAGGGATCGTACATACGGGTAGATCCTGGTGTATGAGCATAAATATAACCTAGAGTTTGGGCTTTGAAAGTTTGGTGGGATGTTATGATCCTGATGTGAAAATTTCACTATCACCTTGAGGTTTTGGTGTAACAATTATTTACATTTTTTTGATCCTAATGTGTGGATTTCATTAATGAATCAAGGTTTTGGTGTAATGGTTCATTACATTTGCTATAAAATCCTCCACTTAGGTTCAAGTCATGGATTGGGTGGCTAAATTAGCATTGTAGTGTTCATCTAGGGTTTGCACATATAGGTAGATCCTGGTGGATGAACATAAATCTAGCCCAAAATCTGGGCTTTGAAAGCATGATGGGATGTTATGATCCTAATGTGCATATTTCACTAATGCCTTGAAGTTTTGGTGTAACAGTTCATTACATAATGATATTAATTCACCAAATAAGCAAAATAACAATAATAGATCATAATGATATGGTAATATAGTAGAAAATATGAATAATAGATAAGCCACTTTGAGGGGGAAACCTCCTAAATGCTTTCAATAAGAAATGAATACTCTAATATGATGATGAAAAATTAACCCTACCTCTCATTTATAGTCTACCAAGGCCATGGAAAACCCATAGGCCAACTTAATAAGTATATGAGTGCATAGAAAAATGTAAAATAACATGCAATAAGGTTATACAAGCCACAAATTAGCTATATGTATCCCTAGACATGCCAATGATTAAGGGTATATCATGCCCCTCCCCTTTAAATAAACATTATCCTCAATGTTGAAGCAATATAAAATGTCATTACATGAAGGCTTAATCCTTCCAAATAGCATCTTTAGAAGGTAGATTATTCCATTTGATCAGATACTTTATAATCATTCTAGACCATAGTTTCTTAGTACACATTTGAAGGACTGCTTTAAGATCAAGAATAACCCTCCCTTCCTCATCTAGTTCTGGTAACTTAGTTTGAGTGGTAAATCTATGTCCAATGACCTTCTTAAAGTAAAATACATGAAATATTGGATGAATACGAGTGGATGGAGGAGATTTTAGCTTGTAGGCCACACTACCAATTTTCTACAAGATCTGATAAGGGCCATAATACTTAGGAGACAACTTGTTATCCTTTTTATATTGATTTAGGTACATTTTGTTATATGGATGAAAGTGAAAAAATACCAAATATCTAATTTAAAAATGCCTCTCACTCCTATGCTGATCTACCTATTGCTTCATGTGATTCTGGGCCAAAGCTAAATTTTCATGCAATCTAGCAAGGACTTCCTGTTGATGTTGAAAGTGTTCCTCCACTACATGCACCTTTGGGTGGGCCTTCAAGGATGAAGTGAGGGATGGAGGATGGTATCCATAAAATTCCATAAAAGGAGACATTTTGGATGAATTATGCATTAAAGTATTATACCACCATTCAACTAAGGGCCACCACTGAACCCATTTATCTTGTTTATCTGACACAAAGTAATGAAGGTACCCTTCTAGACACTTGTTGACTACCTTAGTTTTTCCATCGAATTGAGGATGATAAGATGAGATATGAGCCCATTAGGTTCCCAAACATGAAAATAATTCTATCTGAAAATTACTAGTGAATATGAGATCTTGATCACTGACAATAATCTTGGGAGTATCATGTAATTTTTGAACTGTATTGAGAAAAGCATAAGCTACTATACTAGCCACAAGTGGTTGAGATAAAGAACAAAAATGAGCATACTTTGTGAGAATATCCCAAAATACCATGATAAAATTTATACCTTCAAATTGTGGTAACCCAGTAATAAAATCTATAGACACCTCTTCCCATTATTGACTAGGGATGGATAAGGGCTGTAAAGACCTAGGGTTTTTATGGTTTCACCTTTATTTCAATGATAGACCATATATTCAGTTACATATTTATATACATACCCCTTAAGTCCTTCCAAAAAAAATCCTTCTTGACTCTATGATAGGTTTTCAAAAATCTTGAGTGATTGCAAAGTGGAAATGCATGAAGTTCTTAAAGGATTTTCTATTTGAGAAGATAATTCTGATATAGATATAATTTATATTTATACCATAATGCATTCCCTTCCATGTAAACTTTTGAATATAATTTGAACCCTTATTTAGATTTTGAATCAATACATGGGTAGCACTATTATTCTCCTATTTTGACCTTATTTCCTTGAGCTAGTTTGTGCACCAAATGATCATGGCACATAATAATGCCTCAATTGGTTCATCTTGCCTAGATAGTGCATCAACCACCACATTTTGTTTTCCTTTCTTGTAGACTATTTTAAAATCAAACCTAAAATTTTCATCACCCATTTTTGTTGTTCTTCAGAGGATAACCATTGTTCAAAAAAATATTTAAGGCTATCATGACTAGTCTTTACCTGAAAGTGATGACCATATAGATAAGGTCTCCATTATTTGATTGCATGTAAAATAGTCATCATCTCTTTCTCATAGATGGGTTTGAGATGATTTTTAACCTTCAATTGATTACTTTCAAAGGCAATGTGCCTACCCTCTTGCACTAGTATTGCACCCATATCATATCTAGATGCATCACATTCAACCACAATTTTTTTAGAAAAATATGGAGTAGCTAGTATCAGAGTGGTGCACACAGCCATTTTCAGTGATTCAAATGCCTTGGTAGCTGTATCGATCCACTTGTAGGAGTCTATTAAATAAGGAAGTGAGCGGTGCTGTAATACTATTATAGTGTTTGATAAACTTGCAATAGTAACTAGTTAGCCCCAAAAATACCCTTAGTTGCTTGAGTGTCTTGGGAATATACCACTCCATTATGGCTTAGATTCTTTTAGGATCAAATTTTACTCCCTCATTTGATATAATATGACTCCAATATTCCACTTCCTAGACTCCAAAATAACATTTGGATGGTTTAGCATACAAATGATGTTGCTCGAGAACTGAGAGTACCTATTTCACATGCTGTAAATGGTCTTCCCACATTTTGATGTAAATAAAGATGTCATAGAAAAACATGAGTATAAACTTTCTAAAAAATGGCCTAAAAGCCATATTCATCAAACTCTAAAAGGTGGATGGTGCATTGGTGAGACCAAAAGGCATGACCAAAAATTCATAATAGCTTTTGTGAGTATGAAAAGCTATTTTAGGAATGTCCTCATGAATCCAGATTTGATGATACCGAGAGGGAAAATCTAATTTGGTAAAATAAATATCATTATGTAATTCATCTAAAAAATAATCAATTATAGGAATATGAAACTTATCTTTGATAGTGAACTTGTTGAGCTCTCTATAATTTGGGCACATACTCTAAGTTTTATCCTTATTTTGCACCATGACTATTGGAGAATAATATTCACTTTGGCTGTGGAGATTTGTTCCTACCTCCAACAAATCTTGTACCATTTTTTCAATTTCACTTTTATAGGCATAAGGATATTTGTATGGTCTTATGATGGGTGGCATACTTCCAGGAATGAGTCTAATGGCATGATCATGAGTATGGTTAGGAGGAAGACCTTTTGGCATGGGTCCAAAAATAACCAAAAGTTCATCAAATATTTGTTATAGATTAGTTTGGGTAGACTCCTTAGTTTGTTGAACATCAATGGAAAATAAGCATGCCACAAATCCTTCAACACCTTTTTTCAACATCTTGGTCATCTGATGTGATTTAACCACTTTTGGAGATTTAAATCTTAATCCCTATAGTTTCATTGGCTTGCATTTAAAATGAAAGTGCATGAATAGTTCTTAAAAGTTCATCTCAATAGTACCTAATGTGGTGAGCCATTATAATCCTAAAACAATGTTAGTCCCACCCATATGAATAATAAACATAGGATAATCTAACAGATAGTCCCCCATTGCTAACTTAATACTATGGAATTTTCCAAAATAATTAATTATACCATCATCTATAATCATGACTTAAAATTATGGGGTTGGGTAGATGAAAAAACTCAAATAAGTAACCAATTTGCTATTGATGAAATTATGTGTACTTCCTGAGCCAATCAACACCTTGAGCTTCTATTTCTTAAGGAAACCCACCACCTTAAGAGTCTAAGGATTATAAATACTTGTAAGGGAATGGTAGGAGATAGTAGGTTAATAATTTATAGCTTCATCCTCAGGTCCTTCAAAACCCTCACCAGATGCCTCCTCATCTTCTTCATCCTTGTTGTCTCCTTCAATGTAAAATAACTTCTTTTCAACACATCAATGACTTTTTCTCCATTTGTTATTAAATTATTAAATTATTATACTAATTTTTAAATTATTATACTAATTTTGAAAAATTTTCTTTTCAAAACCTAGTTGCATCAACTAGTTCCCAGTTATTTTCCAAGTTTTTTCCAATCATTTTCTGCATTTTTAGTTGAAAATCTAACTTAGAAAATAAATTTCAAATTCAAAATCTCATAGTATTTTAAAAATAATATTTCTAAAAAATCTTTAGTTGTATATAATAGTTCCTCCTTTACTTCTTGAGGTATCACCTTACATCCATAGCCAAATTGCAAAAATGATACTCATTTATTTACAAACTTTTCTTACATTTCTTGCAAATAATAAGGAAACCATAATAGGTCCTATCATGTACATGAATGATGAAGTCTATCATATGTTAGTACAAAGTTTCATTCTTTGCATTTCGTGCAATTTTCATAATAAGGGATGATATTACAAATTTATTTCTAAAATCACACAAAATTTCAATATGCCTTTTGCATACTCTCTATCTCTCATATATAATAATTTTCAAGTTTATCATGCTAAACATGTTAGTAATATTATGTTACAAGTCAAATCTCTTTATGCATTTAGGCACAAAATCATGTTCTCTATCCTTTACTCTCTAATTAACATATGGAAAAATCTCTAGATTCATTATGATAAACACATTACAAATATCATAATACATGTCAAAGATATTTATGCTTATTTCACAAATCCATGCTCTCAACCCTTTGATTTCTATCTTTCATATGGAAAAATATTCAAGCTTATCATGCTTAACACATTTGAAATGTCGTAGTGCATGTCACAATTTCTTATGCATACATGCATAAATTCATGATTTCTATCCCTAGTTTGGTATCTTTCATGTGGAATATTCTCTATAATCATATTTCTATACGATTTATAACTCCACTTACATGCATTTTAGCCTACATGCATAGTTTCTACCTAGATGTATATGCCTCTTTGGCTACTCTTGTTTTAATGTCATATTTCATGCAAAGGAAATAAATCTTTTCTCCTCCTCTCCCTTAATAGGGTGATAGCTACTTTCCCTATAACCAGGTCCATGCTATCACCCCTCTAAAAGGTGAGGTAGCCTATACTATTGCTTATAATGCATACATTACACCTGTAACTTCTTCAAACCCTCTTCAACATATGTGCTTACATGTCCAATCAAAATCAACTAAGGTTTGTACTTGTGAGACTCTAAGGAATCAAATCACTAGCATGAGCAAGCTATTTTTATATTTGAAAATATAGAATAAACTATTCCATGAAAAGATCACAACATTGGAAAATTAGATTCCAATACAAAAGCTTCAAGGGTACCCTAGTGACAATCATGTATATGTACCTTCACCTACTTAATTGGTTGTAAGCAATGTTACATATCAAAACAACAAATCACAACAAAGTAAATATATAACTAGTGATTCAAAAAGCATTCAAATATAAAATGAGAGTTCAAGTAAGCTACTAAGGGAAATGATTAAATATAACTTGATCAAACTACCTCCTCTATATCCATTTGGAAGATCCAGATATTATTGTGCATATAATAGAATGCATAGGAATCACACAGATACATGTTTGGCATTGAAAAAGCATATACAATAGATAATTGTTAATGAGGACCTTATACAAGGTAAATCAGTCAAGTAATCCACAACAACATAGGAACACATTCACAAAGGGTCAAATTAAAAAACAATAAAAAAGTGGTTACCAAAGTAGAACATAAAACAACAAATGGATCAACAAGTAAAATCAGAGCAATAAACAATACCACAAGCACAGGTCAAGCATGAAAAATATGCAAATCTACCTCTCCATAATGAAGCTCAACTTTTAAAGCAATATGGGTTTGGTCAAAGGTATATACAATTGTTTGATTATCAAGGTCAAGGGTTGGGCAAGCATGTTCAAGGCATTACTACTTGTATTCTAGAAAATGATAATGTTTGTCACTAGGGTTTGGAATTTATTGAATATCCTAGGGCAAATCATTCACATACACAATTTATCAAAGGAAAAGATCCAGATACAATAACAATCAACACTAAGATTCTATTAGTTTAAAATCAAGATGATAATGATGAGTGAAACAATATAGGTTATTATGATTTTCTAGATATTGATGATGAATCCAAATATACAAAATCATATTCTCAGCCTTTCAATCATGATTCACAATCACACATAATTCCATTATTAGATACATGACACCATGATAGGGAGTCTCATTAGTTAGTATCATTTCTTTCCAAAATTGATTATACATGTTATGTCTTGCTTGATTATACATAGTTCAAATATTTTCAAAAATACAAAAATAATATAACACTTCAAAATACACAAACATTCAATAAATTATAAAAACACCAAAAACATTTTTGATTATATGCATCATCCATGTTTACATTACTACTATCATGCTAGGACTTACATTTGATTTTTCATGCTATTGTATGTCAATTTATCTACATTAGCATGCTTTACTTGATCTCTTTTGAGTGTGCGTAATGACATCTATCTCTTTGATTGCTTCACTCTACCCATCGAAGGGGCATTTCTACTTATACATTTGAGACATACACCAATATACATACCCATTGGGGGCATCTTCTACATGACTACACCATCTAGGTTATGTCTTTCCTACACTACACACTATGATTTATCATACTAATGCACATTACTTACTAGATTACATAGTTTACTACATTGACATTTTACTAGTACCTAACACTTGTGTATTTCTTAACATATACCTAGTCTTGTACTACACATGTTTTTTATAATTTCACATTTGATTTGATTATTTAGATGTGTTTTTATCTTCCAATTCTTACTTTTGCTTTCATTCCTTGCTTAGCATAGCTTGTGTGATTGCACTTTCCAATTCCTGCTTGTCTTCTATTTGTGCCTTATGACATATATCAATGTCCTTTGCTTTTATTCATGTGTGTGCCTTAGGACATCTGCCAATGTCCTTTGTTTTAACTCTTTCATATGCTTGTGTCCCTCATGACAACTTTAATTCTTCCATTTGTATGTGTATGTGGCATTTGAACATGCCTTCTATGCTTATCTTCCAGCTTGAGTGACATGTTTCCATGTCCCTTGTTTGCATTTCCCCTTGGCCACCCATGTATTCTTTTTGATTATTGCTTCATATGATTGTTTTTTACTCACTATGTGCAATGCCATAATTCAAATCATGCATTTATCTTGCTTCTTGGATGCCATGATGAACATCATGCTCCATCCCTCCATGCTTACTAATAAACTAACTACTAATAACTAATATCTAACATTACCAATCTAGTTTAGTATCATGCACATGTTTTCACATTGTTATATCTATCTAGGCATATCCCTATTGATCTAACAATCTCTCAATACCAACATTTCTATATCTAGAGATATCTTGTCAAATATCAATGCTATATCATGTATCTATATAATTTTACATTCTTATAGGACTCTTTTCATCTAAGGGTAGTCATTGTAGGTTCATCTTTCCTAATATCAGAAGATGGGGCATCAAATAAGAGTTTGTCTTAGAGATTAAACCTCTTAATATTCTAGATATCAGCATTTAAAACACTCAGTACAAAATCCATAGGTCAAACCGATCAAACCAAAGTAAAAAAATAGTGATAGTTTTATATCAGTAGTTAGTTTTCACACTGGAAAACAGTGCCAAAAATGGATTGTAGTGACAAACATAGGGGTCTCCACATTTTAGTGCTCTTTTCCAATAAGGAAAAAAATTAGGGTTTATAGAAAAAAGCAAAAATTTTAGTTCAAGGATAGTTTTTGCACTTCTAGATCAATCAGATTCAATAGTTTTAGTATAGTTTTCTTAGAGAATCTAGATACAGGGGGGTTATCATGTATGACATGATGGTTCTTGATTTTAGTTTAGATTAGACAGTTGGAATAAATTTCAAATCAAAATCTATGTTCTAGACATCAGTGATTAGGGGCAATGTGTGTGGCATATTGATCTTCTTTTCTTTTTGAGTTTAGTTTTATTCTAGGCATTCTTAGTAGTTGCATGCCTTACTCCATTTACAAGTGGTTAGCATCACATTTGAGTTAAAATTTCATACAAGTTTATCTTTTCAATTACCTGAGTTCTTGAGTTGGATTTTACATAAGCATTTTTCATCAATTTTGGAGAGGCTTTTATACAAGCATAACCGCCATCTTTCAAAATAGCCAAGAGTGGCCTAGTTTCTAGCACACATTCAGGGTATCCACACCACATTGTTAGATTTCTAGCACATCCATGGGCTCCACGAGCCATCTCATATGACATATATTCTATACCGATATTACTTCATATCTTTACTTTATGGGTCAATGATGGAGCCAAAGGTCTACCTAACCTTTGTATTCTTAAGCCACCTATTCAGAGGGATTAGACACAGTCTAGACATCGATTAACACATACATGATTTGTTAACTTCACATAGTTGGTAATGATGGAGACAAAGGGCCAAGCTTTGAATTATTGAGCCACTTTCTGAGGAATTGAGCACTCATCTTTGTTTATGATATTACTCTTGAGTCAACACACACTCAATATCATCTAGCACATTCCAACATCACAATAGGTTTTGTTTTGGTTTGCATACCCGATAAGGTGTATTCATTACTTTTTCTTCTTCTTACTTATATTTTATAACTTATTATTTTAGATATAACATATCTAGTAAGAAATAATCTAATTTATGTTTTCATTATAGATTCATAATTCATAGTGTGCTCTCTCTATACACATCAAACATCACACAATTTCATGAGCTTCACCCTTACAGGTAAGTTCAGGTATGCTTCTTATTTTCTTTTATCCTTGTATTTTGATTTGATACATCACTAGAAAAAAGTGGGGGAAAATGTAGTCATGTAAAATGTGAAATTATATAACTTTAGTATGGCTAAGACACCTAATCCATAGGTCCTCCTGTTAGCTCACACAACCCTTCTAGGATACTTCTTCCACTGATTCCCAATCATTCAGATCTTTCTAGACTTAGGTTTTTCAAACCTAGGTAGCCCTTCCAAGCCCAGATCCATCCCCCAAGTTTTTTTTCTTTTGGATAATAGTGCCCAAATAGGACAAGAGTGATGGAACCTAGGGTATCCTATTTTTGACACTATTATCCAAGCTCACTTTTTGTCCTAAAGGTCAGATTCTTCTAGTTCTTTATCTTTTTCCTTTTCAGGCTAACACAAATTCATTTAACCCATGATCATTTATTTCCATATAAAAGGCCATTCTAAGTCAATTTAGAAAGGTTGGCACTCATTTTCAAGAGAGATGTAAGAATACAAGCAAGTACACTCAAGCACTCCTCCCTATTCTTTGTATACAACCTTCCAATATTATTCAAAGCCTACTCAAGTCATTACACCAGTCCCTAGCTAGCTAAAGCACATCCAATTTTGCATTATAGTTACATTGATCATACACACATGTCACCAATCACTTAAATGGGAGAACTACATTAGCTTGATCCCTATTTGGAGTATTGGTATGTAGGCAATGTGCCCACACATAGGGTGTGAAGTGCCTCCAATGTATCTTTTACACACTATCCCCTTATCTTTCTTTCCCAAATTTTCACTCAAGTTCAAGAACTAGGAGATCCTAAGAGTTTTGAAGATTAAAATAGGCACACAGTCGGCTCCATGAGGTCCTAGACCCTAAAATTTTAGTGATAGGGTAACATAGACATTATGAATAGAACCCAAAAAGATTTCAGCCTCAGGACAACAACACTAAAATGAGACTATAATACTGGATAATAGGGTGTCCTATTTTTGATGCTCCTGTCTAATCAAGAAACAAAGTCCAGAGACCTATTTTTGACTATTTCTTAGTACTTCTCCTCTAGTATCAAACCTTGTCTTAGTCCAAATCATCTAGATTAAACTAAGTTCTAATCTCTCTCACTTCCTACTATATTTAGAAAAGGTAAAAATATAATCTATTTACACAAATTAGTAGTTTAATTCTTGCATATTTATTTATTGATTTACATTACTCAACCCCTTTATTATTTAGGAATATAAATCTAATATTCTAAAAATAATAAAACACCTAGATACTTATGGGTTTGGCTTCACCTTCACTTTGGTGCATTTAGATTTGGGTCATGGACTGTCACTTTTGGTGAAAAGGAAAAACCCTAGATTTCTATATTCAATGTGACCTTAGGGAAAATAGGTTAGTGGGCACATGGTGTTGAGCTGACCCATAATGAACCTACTATAAAATATTGCTAATTACATATGCAATACTCTAGAATAGGGCCTTAGACTCGTGTAATTCTCCCTACATGTTGGATAATGTGTGAATCATGCGATATGTGTAAATTAAGTACAATAATGACCTAGCTTTTAAATTGGAAAATATGACCTTATGACTACTCATTTAGTACTTCAGACCTATAGCTTGGTTATTACTTTGATTGATATTAGAATAAGTCATGATAATAAATCTTTTGGTAACTTGAGTGCTTCTTGAGTGCTCTTTTGGTCTGATTACTAGGTGGTGAATGAATGAGGGTTGATATTATATTTATACCAATCCTATCAAAAGATAAATCACATTAAAGCACTAGACACTTGTTTTGGGGTAAGACATTAACATCAATGTTACTGTCTATCCCAGATGTTAGTGTCCATGAAACAAGAAAGTAAATATTGGCTCATAACTTGTAGAGGTATAAGATAAGTATATTTTAAGAATTTTTGTGAAATATAGGATGTTTGTGTCATCAATATAACGCTGATTGGACTAAAAGATAGGCCAAGGGACACAAGATAGAGTATATCTAAGGCTTTCAAAATCAAGACATGTGTATAACTAAAAAAATATATCCAAAGTCTAAGTTTTCCAACTGTAGAAGATTGAGGTGCTACATAATCACAAAATATCATCTACAAGTGTCAATTGAAAAGATTTTAGATGAGAGTTTAGTGGTGGAAAAGGTATTGAGTTTAACCTAATATTTATACTAGTTTACAGTATCTTTCAAATGTAAAGTTGGATCAGTGGATCCATTATAAGTGATATTGAGAACTATGCCACCTATGCCAATGTTTATAATTTGAGAAACTATGGGTTCATTCTGTAAATGTTTAATAGCCTTATTAATAAGTGGTGGTTGGGGTATAAGATTACCATGTGCGTATATAAGGTGGGGGGTTGAGGGAGGAATTAGAAATTTTCACCCCTATTGAGTAGGTTGAGTATGATTTTAGAAATGCATTAATTAGTTTTTCATTTGCATCATTTGATTGACATTATTTGTTTGAAAATTAATCATTTGATTTAATGTTTGTAATGAAATTTGATTAGTATTAATATTTTTTTGACTAGTGGAAGTCGTATGGGATGCATTAGCAGTACGAGATGGATTGATAGTTTGAGATGTGCTAGTAGTTTGAGATGCACTAGTAGTTTGAGATACTCTAGTAGTTGCATTAATTTGAGTATTGATGTGGGCATTTTGAGTAGAATCACTAAAGGTCATATTTTCCATGTTTGTGGAAATTATTTGCATGGAAGATCAAGAAGGTATGAAAGAGGAAGACATGGTAGCATAGGAAGGCATGAGAGAGGAGAAATGCATGATAGAAGTCATAGGGTGACTTGCCCTAAATCCTATAGAAAAACTAGGTGAATGTGAAGGGGGATCCCCAATTTGAGGTCCCATCATGAGGTTATAAATAATTATGGGATCCTTACCCTAATTTTGGGGGTTTCATTGACGAAAAATATCATTTCACAAGTATATTCAATATCACTTTCATCCTCTACTATAGGTAAAGATAGGGGATTAAGGGAAGAAAAATGAGGAAGATGAGTCCTATGGTGGTTCTAGTAGTAACATGGATCTTTCTAATATCAGATTATCTAGCACATAATAAGGTAGATGCATATTATAGGTGTTATCAGGATTAGTAGAACTCATCATGTTAGCCTGATTTTGATATGCAAATTCATAAAATAGGTGTTCCATGATAAATATATTGATAAAAAATACTTATTTAGGCACCTAGTAAAAAGGTTAAGGTTAATAGGCTAAAAAACAACTAGATCGAGCTAGCTAATCTAGTTAGACAGACTAGATAAAAGAACAATCTAGAAACCTACTAGATCAAAATAGTTAATCTAGTTGGGTAAACAAGATAAAAGAATAGTCTATAAACCTACTAGATCAAATTAGTTGATCTAGTTGGGTAGACATGATAAGATATTAGTTTGAAAACATAATTAATTGAATTGGTTGATATAATTACATAGACATGATAAAATACTAGTCTAAAAACCTATTGAATCAATCTGGTTGATTTAGTTGGGTAGAAAGACTAAAATAATACTCTATAAACCTATTGAAAACTGGTTAATATATTTGGGTAGGTAGGATAAAATATTAGTCTATAAACCTACTGAATCAAGTTGGTTGATCTATTTGGGTAGACAATACAAAAGATAAATCTAAAAACCTACTAAATTGAGTTAGCCGATCTAGTTGGGCATACAAGATACATGAATAATCTTCTAAATCAAGATGGCTAATTTAGTTTTGTAGGTAGGCAAAAAATTAAAAATATTTAAAAATAAATGATATAATTTATAAAAATAAGTAAGAACACCATATAATATTGAGTCATGATGGTTGACATAGTCTATTCACACATAATCAACTAAATTGAGCTGGTTGATCTAGTTGAAACACACAACATAAAATTTGTATTAATGCTAGCTAACACAGTCTATAATACAACAAAGAATAATAAGAAAGAAGTATAAAATCTAAATTTTTAACTAATAATTCTAACTAATTAACCAAAAATATCATGAATTTGTATTAAAAGGTTATGTTTGACAATGCATTCTTCTAAAGATATTGGCTTATCCATTGCATAGTGATGGTCTAATATTTCAAAGTACTAAATATGTATGAAGTGTCATTCTCATAGCCCACTAAACCTAGTTTCAAGGGTAAACTAGAAGTATATTCTTGATGCTAACCAATAACTGATGCACCGTATAATCAAATATGTGGTTGGATTCCTAAGGTTCAATATAAATGGAAATCTTAGGTATTTTGAAAATACTGTGAGGTACACAAAAACTAAAGACCATTTTTAGCTCTATCATATGGCTATGAGTATTGGGGGAAGCCCTTAATGATATTATATCTATAAATATAGATAGAATAAAAATATAATATCATGTAGCCCTTCATAGTAGTAGCTAAGTAGTTTTAAAACTACTAGTAAATAGTTTATAGGAAAAACCAGACAAAATGAAAATAAAGGAAAAAAATCAATTTATCAAAAACTAGGTTATAATTTATCAAATAAAATAAAAAAGTATCCAACTCTTTGTTTCAAAAGTGAAAGTGATGTAACTATTATGAACATAGGGATTAATTTCCTTTTATATATGCTAAAAAATGAAACACACAGAATAAGATTGAGTAGGTTAATTTAGTTGAGCAAACAATATAGAATAAGATAAAACTAGTTGACACATTCTATTATACAATAAAACCCAAACAAAATAAATTGAGAAAATAAATTTAATTTATTGGTATAAAACATATACACAAAACTAGATCGAGATGGTCAATCTAGCTTACTATGTGAGTACAG
Organism: Torreya grandis; assembly: GCA_037957365.1. NCBI lineage: Eukaryota > Viridiplantae > Streptophyta > Pinopsida > Cupressales > Taxaceae > Torreya > Torreya grandis. The sequence goes on from JARHVA010007000.1 coordinate 653,669, forward strand.
TTTGAAAGAACTAATGACTAAGGAAAATAGTAAGAATTTTTTTGAATTTTAAAATTAAAAAGGGAGTTTTAAATTGATTTAAGATTAAAATTATATATATGATAAGATATTAAGAGTGAACTTGGAAGATAAAACATAATCGACTAGTTTGATTTAGTTGTATTACTAGATTTTTTGTTGACTATGTCATCTAGGAGGCATTTTAATCCTGTAAAGGTAGAAATTTGAAAACATAATTAATAAATAGAATTAAAATTTTTTATCTAGTTTTCTAAGACAATACAATTATTAAAAACTAAACAAAATCAAGTAGATCAATTTAGTTGACCATAGTTAAAATGTATAAAACATGAAAAATGACTAGATCGACTTGTTTAATTTAGCTAGTTAAAACTAAAATTTATGAGTATAAAAAAAATGAACATAATCAAACAAATCAATTTAGTTAGGTTTAAAATATAGAATACAAGTTAAATTTCTAGATCGATTGGTTTGATCCAATTGGCTAAAATTCAAACCTATAAATAGAAGATAAAAACTAAGTCAACCAACATGACTGAGTTGATTGAAAACCTTGAACCTATAGACATATAAAATGACTAGATCAACCAAATTGATCTAGTTATATGAAAACCCTAGACCTACAAATAGATAAAAATATTAGATCTCTATCTCAATCTAATTATCTTAAAAATAAACCTATATTGATAAAATGAAACTTGATCAACTAGTTCGATCTAATTGATTATGACTAAAAATTTAAGAATGTAAAGGTTAGATTCACGTTGGGTTCACTAATGCATGTAATGAATTAGGATGGATGTAAAACTTATCCTACTTAGTGAATTCTAATCTCAGAGAAGGTAATCTTACCAACAACTCATTGCATAGCTGTTTATATTAGGATATGACCATTTTTGATCTACTAAACCTACCTAAGGGATATCTTATCACACAACACCACTAGAGAGGTTTTAAAAACCTATAGTCAAGAAGCACTAAAAAATAAAGGCCTACAATACATGAAATTAAAAAAAAAAATCTATTGCTTACTAGAGGCTATGGCACAAAGGGGGATAATTAAAAAAACAAAAACATAACATCCAAAATACAAATATACTCAAGTCAATGTAAAGGTAATTCTAAGCAAGGAGTAAAACATTCAAAATAAAAGAGTAAGAGTTAGGAATACATACTTTGAATAAACTTATCATGCCTCAATCTCTCCCTTGGCCAATGGTGCTTTGCAAGAGGTTATTATGGATTTGTAAGTATCACACTATATAAATCATCTGTAGGCTAAAAAATCCTACTTTGCATCCAAGACATTCCAACAAGACAAGTTTATTTTTTTCTAAGGTAAAACCCTAAGCGACGACTCCTCAAGTGTATAATTTTTAGAATTGTGAGATGTAATAACGTAAAAATGAATATTTATTCTAAATTGGATTAAAGTGAAGGTGATATTTATAACCAAAGATTGACCATAAACCCTTTTGAAATTTTAACTAACAAGATCGACCAACTCAATTTTATTAGGTGGGAAAAGTAGCCGTTAGGTCTCAAACTAGGTTGACTAGGCCGACTTAGTTCCATAATGTTTGTTGAATCCTTTATAACAAGATTGACTTGATCGACTTAGTAGGAAAATGAAGAAGAATGATGTTTGATTAGTAAAGGGATATTTTAAATGAGGAATTACTTAGGGAAGTGGATGAGTGGGATTTAACTACTTAGGGAGTTAGATAAAAATGACTAGTAATGGGTTTAGGTAATGGTATAGTGACCAACAACCTTGCGAAGCACCAAAGGTATACCCACCCCTTTCTAAATGCACCTTGTAAGGCATGCACTCAGAGAGATTGAAGCTTGATAGGTGTTTGCAAGAGAGAAAGTGTTATTAAATGATAAAGTTTAAAAATATTGTGTGTATATATAACCCAACCTATTTCTCTACATTCATAATACAAATCTATAAGGCTTCATTGTTTTCAACAAAATATGTAAGACACAAACAATATACTTATATTAAACCATGTTTTGTGTGGGTAAAAATAAAATGTATGCATATACCTACTTATACAACTAATCTACAATTGGTAAATCCTTAGTTGTTTGAGTAAAATTCTTCATTGGAAATTTAAACATTAGATGAGTTCTCAAAAGATGAGTCATTACTAGAGTACTTAGGGGCATATGATGATATCCCTTATATCATAACAATATATTTCCTCATGCCACATCTATTCATGATTACTTTTGTGAGAGATGACACCAATATCCAACATGATGCACCAACCACTATTCCTCCTACACCATATATCACAAAATAATCCACCTTTCTAAATGAAAAAACATTAAAATACAACTATGAAACATATAAATATATTAAACTCATATTAATTATTGAAATGATGAAATATCATGAAGGTAAACACTATTACCATATACTACATGATTACCCAACATTATTTGATTGGGCTTATTCATACGTGCTTAGGATTGACCCATCAATAGTAATGTATAATATATTAATATATCAAGATACAAAACTATTCCTACAAAAAATCTTAAAATGCATCCCAAGGTGGCATTATTGGTCAAATATGAAATTAAAAAACTCTTGGACATGGGTTTCATAAGAGCCATTGCACATTTTGATTGGGTTTCTAAAATTGTACTCATAACCAAGCCTAATTGTGACATTCAATGTTGCACTAATTATCATGAATTAAATAAAGCTTATATAAAAGATGACTTTCATTTACCCAATATCGACATGATTTTCAATTATACAATTGAATATGAGACATTTTCATTCATGTATGGTTTTTTGAGATAAAAACATATCAAAATTAACCCACCAGACTAAGAAAAAACAATATTTACCACCCCATTGAATGTTTTTTTATATGGTCATGCCTTTCAGACCAAACAATGTAGGAGCAATATATTAAAGGGTGATGATGCACACTTTCCATGATTTTATCCACAAAACTATTGAGGAATATGTCTATGATTTACTTATAAAATATAAACACTGATAAGATCATGCCACAAATTTGCGATAAATATTTGAATGCTTGTGAAAGTTCAATGTTTGTTTAAATCCAAAGAAATGTGTTTTTAGATTATATTATAGAAATATCTTGGGGTATATTATATCCTAGTAAGTCATCAAGGATAAACCAAAAAAATTAAAATCTATTGTTGAGATGCCACCGCCAACCAATTTAAAATAGTTATGATGTTTATAGGGAAGAATTTAGGCAACTCAATGTTTCATTACTCGGTTGATAAAATGATTCATTTTACATGATTACTAAAAAAGACAAAATTTATCTGGGATGATGTTTGTTAGCAAAGTCTTTGACAAAATAAATTAATATTTAACAAATCTACAAATACTTATGCCTCCTATATAAGATCAACATTACTCATTTATATTTCAAAAAATCATGAGGCCTTAGGGCTTATATTAGCACAATATGATGATGACCATAGAGAGTGCATAATTTATTATATAAGCTATCAATTAGTTAATTATGAATACAAATATAGTGTAATAAATCTATGTCTAGAATAGTACTTTTCCATGCAAAAATTATGGTACTACTTGCTCCACAATGACATCCATGTTATAATTTAAGAATATCCCTTGAATTTTATCATAAACAAAACCCACCTAACTAGATGAATAACTAAATGGGTGATGTAGATCATAGGATTTGATCTCAAGTTTATATCTCTAATTAATAAAAGGTCAATTTGTAGCCAATTAACTAGTAACAAATACATTACCAAAGCCATTCTAAATTTTTGAGGCTTTCCATGATGGGTTTGAAACATATAATATATCCATTAATCCATAGATAATGCTATTTTATGGATCTAAATGTATGATGGGTGCAAGTGAAGGTATCATATTTCATACCCCTGAGGATGAATACATGCCATTATATTGTATATTATCCTTTTCTTTCGCTAATAATATATAAAAATATGAGGTCTTGATAATTGGATTGTCCATAAAAAAAACTTCATATCAAGGATATCCATGTTTTTGGTGACTCTCAGTTGGTCATTAATCAAGTTAAAAATCATTACCAAACCAAATAAGAATACTTACTTCCATATAAATACATGGTGGATAAATTGAAACAAATATTTGACATATTTTCTATTGATAATATCCAACGTCCTTAAAGATTTTAGTATTAATGATGGTTTCATAAATTTTAAAATACAATAGTTATGAAAAACATCCATTATGACAAACAAAATGGATGACTTAACACTTCTTGCTATCACATGCAATTCTATAAATACAAAATGCTACAATGACATTTATAACTTCATATACCATGCTTACATACTAGATAATTTTACACAAAATGATAAACATAAAATACAATGAGATGAATTGTAGTATGTTATAATTATGAATGATTTATTCAAATGAATTTTCAAAGGGAAGTTAATTTTGTGCCTAAACAGAGATGAATCACTCTTAGAAATGCATGATAGTGAGTGTGGGGGAAACTTTAATGATTGAGCCATGTCCCAAAAATTATTACTCCAAGGTTAGTATTAGACTAGAATGAAACATGAGTGTATTGAGCATGCCAAATTATGTTTACAATGGCAAAAATATAGTAACTTAAATCATGCTCCATCTCATGAGTTATAGCTAATTGTCTCATGATGGCCCTTCTCCTTATGGGTTTTTTATTTGATTGGTCACAAATTTACAATCATAAATACATAATATTTTACCAAATGGGTGGAGCCCATTCCATTTGAATTTACTATTGGAGATGACATATGAAAGTTTTCAATGATCAATATTATCTACCATTTTGGCATACCTTTAATTATGGATCACCATTTAAAAATAAAACAATGAAGTGCTTTTGTAACAAATACAAAATCAAACATATATTTTCTACACCTTATTAACGAAGGGTAATTGTCAAGTGGAAGTAAAAATAAAACCATTGTCAAAATTCTTATAAAAATATTTAAATGATATAATACATATTGGCACCAAAAATTGTGTATGCTTTATGGGCATACCATACTAGTGTTCACACACCTACTTAGGATACACCTTACTCATTGGTTTATAGAACAAAGGAAATTATACATATTGAACTTGAAATACCATATTTGTGTGTTTCTCTCAAGGATATTATAAAAGATAATGACTATCATGAAGAATGATTACATCAGTTGGAATAATTGAGTGAAAAATAAACACATGTTATCAAACATTTATGGCTCTATCAAGATCGAATCAAACGAGCATATAAAATATGGTTTATCCATGTGAATTTTTTGTGGGTGACCTAATACTAAAATAAAATAAAATAAATATTGATGTAGAAAAGACAAGAAAAGAAAGTTCAAACAAAATTGGTTGGGTCTATTTATAATTACAAAAAAATTGGGAAAAGGCATATACCACCTAGATACAATTAAAATAAAACCCACCAAAAACCCAATGAACATTATGCACTTGAAAAAATATTAAACCTAAATATTCCAAAAAAAATAAATTCCAAAATACAAGAAAGTTTCAAATAATTAAAAAATATAAAAATATTCACATTCCCATGTTCTTTTAGCTTCTAGGCACCTATGTTGTTTACTTAATGTTAAGTAGATATCATATCATTTCATTTATATATACACATATGTTTCACACATCTTTGAGTATGATACATGAATACCCAAACACATGATATATGTACTTACAAATGTTGGGCCTCTCCTATACCCACGTCATATAGTTCATTTCTTTTTTGATCATGATTGATACATGTTACATATTCTTTATGATAATTTATACATTATCATGTTTGATCTTATATGCTAACACTTACACATGTCTATATTCATGCCCATATATTTCATAGTGTATTTGATAAGCTATACTACATAACATTTTTGCTAACACATATATGCAAGGACTAATATAATATGCTTCATCTATTTTTCACTTCCTTTAGTGTATTTCATTGCTTGCTATTGTATTCCTTGTGGAACATTTTAATATGTTCCTTGCCTAGTGGCTCCTGTGCTATTTTACATTGTTTGGAAATTTTAATATGTTATTCCATGTTGATTTTACATTTAAATATGCCATCCCTTTCTATTGTGTGTAATTTGAACATGCCCCTTGTATAAAGTATCCTTGGACCATTCCTTTTGTATTACATTTAGTGTTCTTGTGTGTGTAATTCATTGTTTGTTGAGCTTATATTATTACTTTCTATACATTTCCATGATCTATATCATGCATCTTCATGACTTTATATGATCACATACCATGAGCTTAATTGATATATCTCCTTTGACATGTTATCTCTATATGCGACATGATTCATATAGAGATTATACATCTACCTTATCTTTTTGAGGCAAGGTACCTACTAGTTTTTATCTCCCTTACCTCAAAAGGGGGGCATATCATTAGGGGTATGACATAAAAATAATACCTCCACATTTTTAATAGTTTCCTAATTTTAGTGGGGACATGTCACAAAGGCATAACCTCCACACTTATACACTTTCTCAGTATTTCTAAATTTTAATGGGGACATGTCATAAAATCATTACCTCTACACTTATATGCCTCAATATTTACAAATTTCAATGGGGGCATGTCATAAAGGCATTACCTTCACACTTAAAAAAATTACTCAGTATATTCAAACTTTAATGGGGTCATGTCATAAAAACATGATCTACACACTTGCATAATCTCTAGTTCAGTTCCATGATTTAGATATACACTTGAGTTAGAATCTTATGCATTGCACTAATTTTACATAAATTTGAAACAAAATTTTCAAGATTTATGACACATATACTCCATATCAAACATATTATAGGTGCATATGCCATGCTATATCACCAAAAAATTCAAAATTTAACAATTATACTACTCACCAGGACACGTTGATTACACTAAGATGTAGTGTTATCAAGCCTTTTCTCCTATAATATTTGGTTTATTTTATAGTTGAAGAGATTAAATAATTCAACCTCACCATATTCATAGATTGGAGTGATTAAATCATATAATCTCACTAGATTAATATAATTAGTTGATTAAATCACTCACCCTCACCAAATTATATATATTCACACTTGAGTTGTGAAATTAAGATATAATGATATCAATGGAAGTGTCACAACTCATCCTTAAACTAGATTAGGGGCATAACACATTCCAATATCCCTCTTCAAATATACAAGGTTTAGTTATGAACCTCATCTAGCTCTAATCTTCATTAAAAAATATCTTTACCAAATTAAAACACCAAGATGCAACATGGTCGAATATACACACAAGTGTAATCTTTCCTTGTTCTTTTTCTTTTCAAAAATTATAATGATTTTAAATTTCATTTTAAATACATTGATATATATTGTATCATACTCTTGGTTATAGGTCATACACCATCAAAGCACACAAAATGAGATCAAGTAAAGACAAGGTGTGTAGTACACACACATGTACACATTTATTTATTTTAACCTAGTAATTTCATCCTTATGCATTTCCAGATTAAGGGGATGTAGATAATAAAATTGAATATTTATAGCATCCTAGTTTTATACATTTGACAAATATCAATAAGGGATCTACCCTTCAATTTTAGACCTTCCTTCTACCTAAAGGCTCACAATCACCATCTCACTAGGCCTAAATGCTTATCTCTTAGTCTAATATATATAATTATGATGATGTAGGTCTCATATACTACACAAAAAACTTAAAAGTTGATAAAAATCCTTCATTATCAATTTTAGATCCATACTTGTTTTCTAGTCTTTTGGATACTACCAGCCATAGAGGGACACTATCTTAATATCCAAATCGTTATCTAGTGTCAAGTTGTCAAAATTTATCTAAATTGAAAATGATTTGAAATCTATGGGTTAGAATATTTATCTTATTAAACCCCACCATGAGATATTTTAAAAAGGGTGTGGTATAAATACAAGTCTAAGCCTTCTCATTCATCATCTAGTAAATACTATGCAAACACCTACTAAAGCTAGATCAATCAACTAATCAACTAAGTTATTCTACCCTTTTCATCCCTATTTGTGTATCAAGCATATGAGAATTCATATTACATGCCTAAATAATTAAAATAGTATCCCATGAGTGATATTTGTCAAGCTATGAGCTAAATCACTACATGCATCATCATATAATATATTTCACCTTTGTGTACACACTTTTCCACATAGGGGATAACTTCATAAGTTTGAGGCCCTCCTTGGAGTATTGGCTATGAAGACAAAACCTATTGATAGAGGGGTATTTTAGGTTAGCTCAACATTGTGAGCCTAATAACTTGTTTTTAACAGATTTATTCTTAGGGTGAGAGACAGGGTTTGATCAATCAAAAAAGAGTGATTACCTATATCCCATATCTGAACACATCATAAGAAAGGAAAAAAAAACATAGCAATTTTTTTGGTCACATCCATATCTATTCATTATTATTTATTATACACTTGCATTACAATCAAACACTAGCATCAACATTAATGTCTAGATATGATGGTAGTGTTCACAACTACAAAATTACACTTTCTTAAATATGATGAATGATCTAAATTACTAATATTGCATACTCTACACTTGTTTCCAATCCAAATCTTCCTACACAATGTAAAACTTATATAGTTATAATTTATCTTTAGTATTACAATTAAATGAGCATATTTCAAATCAAGTACTTTCTATATTTTACACATCTCAATTTTATAATTTAGAATATTCATTTATCTAAGTTTGTAATTAAATAGCCTATTATAGGTTAAGTTATCACCTTTGTGCTATAAATATTTATATATTCTTAAAATAATATACACACAACCTAATATTTTTGGATTAGACACTTGTAATTGCTTTCTCTTACGCCCATGCACCTATGTTGCACAAAACTATTCTTAGTCATTACATAATTAACCTATGCATAAGATGTTCTTGAATCATATAACACCCAATATGAGTTAAGAAAATCATGTTATTATCAAGTAACATTTTTAATATTAAAATTCAACTATCTTTGAGATTATGAAATTATCATGATCCATAAAAGGAAGGCATAATATTTTTTATAGGCACCGCTTTATAAATAGTGAGTGGTTTAAAATTATTATTTATTTGCACATGGATAGTGTTGAGACTATGAATTATGATGAATATAATAAAAATTTGAATTGTGAGTTTCATGCAATAGTAAAATTTCATCCCCAAGTGCCATGACTACTTAGAAAATATGATTGAAATTATTGTAATAATGAAAAATAGATTTATCCTTGAGAGGAAGAAAGATACTTATACTAAAAATATATAATTTTTATAGACCCATTGGTTAATCTATCAAAAAATGCATGTTATCCTTGAATCTAATAATATAATCATAAATGGGCTCAAATTAAACTTGATGAAGGCATGGAATGCACTCCAAAGTAGCATGTGGTCCCTTATTATTAATAAATCATGATAAAAAATCATCTTCTAATTTAAGGAAGGTATGTAAGTAACCAATAGGTAATGTGTAAAACCAATCTAAAAAAATGAACAATTAAGCTTCTAAAAAATGTATTAAGATATTTTTTATTAGTAGTACCATATTTCCCAAGAGAAGAAAAAAATTACATTTGATGTAAATAAGTATCTCCACACCCATCAAATAAGGGAAACTTAGGCATAATAAAATCATGTAGAAGAGGAGAATCAAGAATATTATGCACTATAGGTTGGCCAAATACAATATTTTTATCAACCTAAAAATTAGATATAATAGACTCGAGTAAGAAAGTTCATTCTTGTCTTTTTAATTCACCTATTACATGCAAAATAATAACAACCTCATGAGTGGGCACAAAAAATATATGAAGGGTTCATTCAAGGGTTCACTCAAGGGTCTCTTTAATATATTTTAATTCAATTAATTCCACTTGATAGAATATTAAACTATTGAAATTGAGATGTTAAAATATACAGATATGATATTAAAATATAGTATGCTAAAAAATATTACTAAAATTTTAAATTAATAAAATAGTAAGGGGGCCTAAGGATGTCAAAACCTCCCTAAAACATGTATTTTTATGACCATGTAGGATGGTAGAGACTAAATAATTCTTGTAGGGACATGACATATGTAATATGTCATGACTAACTACAATAATTGACTGTGTGCTAGGACATGTCCACATGAGGAATAAAAGGCCACACTACAGCCTTGTATATGACTATGGTCACATCTTGGTTGAATGTGTACCTAATTTATCAATATAGTTTTATTCAACAGTCTGTGAGGGCCTATTGGTTAACTATGTGTGTCGATGTACCATGCAAAAGACTTCAAAAAATAAACCTTTGTTCTTGTACAATAAAAAATATATACATAAAATGCAAAGGAGGAATGGGTGAGGGGTATAACTGAGCTATCCTAAAAAAACCTAGTGTAATATGGGTGTTACCTACATATCCCAAATGAGTCTCATGCTTATGTAGTTCTCCCTCTTAGTGTGACTATGTGATATATGATTGTGAAACTATATGAAAATAGCTAGAATATTTATTGATTGATTAAAAATGAATGATCTTTAACTATAAAAAATGACATTCAAACTTGGCTATGAATGCTAGAAGGCAACAAAATTGAATTTAGAATAAATAGTGATATTTTGCTCAGTGTGCAATAGAATTTCCAAGTGAAGTATTTGGTGGGGGGGGGTCGGATGTAATGAGTGTTATTGGGTTGATTATATAGGAGAATATTTGGAATATTTTTTTCTAATTTTTTTTACAAGATGTGCAGGAGAGCTATTGTAAAATGTACCTATTTTAAAATGTGACCATTGGAGCACAAGAGACAAGATCACACTAGTGGACAAGGCCATAATGTGGCCCTCTCCGACCTAGCATGGAATTTTTATAGAAGACCAAGACTATAGGGACATGTTTGGTAGGATCATCTAAGCTAAATAGGGATGACTGTAGATAAAATAAGGATGCATGTATGCTATTCGTAGAATTTTCAAGATAATAAAGGCTATGTTATAGATTATGAGTTAATGAAATGGTGAATAGGACCAATTTAAATATGTCAAGAAAAAACATTATCAAGCACTTAATGATTAAATTTGTATCTACAATCTCTAATTTTTTTATTGGTTTCAAACATAAGAGCACTAGGAGGAATCTATATAGAAAGATAAGTAGAGTATTCATTAGAAAACATATGAGCATCATCTAACCTATAAGAAGGATTCAAACTAGCTACTTATTTCAACATGCCCAAAAATTTAACAACATGAGAAAGGTATTCCATAACATACATTATAACATTTTAAATAAAGTCATTACTATATAGTGCATTCATTTCCTTCGTATTTTCATCTCGAGAGACACCATTATCAACATGGGTAGTTAATGATGGAGTATGACGAGAATCCTTTTCAACATTTAAATTTAAATAAAGGAAATGAAGACAAACATATACAACATTTGTATCCAAAGAAAGAATATGAGTACAATCATTTTCAACATCTACATTCAAATGGAAAGTATGAAGACAATCATTTTCATTCACCTTATGTTCAACACAAGAATATAAATTGTATTACATATATTCAAATTTGACAGTAAATTTTTGAAGGTTAATTTACTTAATAAAACACATATTTACATAGTAATTAATTTTTAAACATTTGGCATTCCATTTTCATGAGGAATCATATAAAGATAACCAATACCTAAGACACTCATATCATTTGCATTTGTATTTGGTTTGATAAGGTTGAAATTTAGTTTTCCAATTTTTAAATCTAGATCATCCTAATTATCATAATAAAAATATACAACATCATTCCAATAATAATTAATATCATCTATGGATTTATTCACAAAATAAAATAAAAACATTTGAAACACCCAAAGAGTGAGCCATCACATATATACTAAGGTTTTAAAGATACACATAAGAATATAGGGATAATGATATTATAATATTAGAATAAAACCATATAGAAATTACATCTTACACAAAGTAAAAAAATGGCACAAGATAAATAAGGTAAAGTATAATAAATAATAGTAAATCTGGCTTACCAAGTGTTGATGGGAGGAGAATAAAAATACTTCAAATTATAAATGATCAATAGAAATGAAAAGGATAGGAAGGATAAATAAATATAGGTTTATGAATTTCATAAATCAATAAAGTGGATAAATGTATTAAAAATAAGGCTCTAGAACCATGCAGAATGAAATCCAAAAATTAGACCGTACTCTATTGCAGTGGTCAATTTTAGACTACTTCAAAAAGGGTCAGAATAATTTTAGAACTCTCCAAAAATGAAAGTCCCTACCAAAAGTGATTTTTTAAATTAAAAAAATGGATATTTATATCCTCATAGAATAAAACTTATTGGGTCACTTTGTTAGTAGTAGATTCAAAAAACATCTTTTAGATTTATAAATAAATCTATAAAATCCTCTCTTAGATTTATAAATAATTATGCAAATGTCATAATTTCTTCTCATATGATGTAAGCTTTATCCTATCTCAAAATATAATGACACATCTAAGACAAATGGAAATGTGAAAAGTAAATTAATAAATTCCCATTGAGGTTTGTAATTACCTATATGTGATGATAATTAATGATATATGATAATTCAATTTAAAATAGTAATTAGATCCAGGTAATGCATTGAAAACAAGAAAAAATGGAACAAGAAATTAATAAAGATAAACAATAGTAATGAAATGAAAAATAAGGTTTGATTCCTACATAGTTAGTTTCTGTATTGAAATTATGAGACTAAATTAGAGATTTTAAAGTGATTAGGCACCTATGTGTCAAACCCAACCATCAAACTATGAAGGGATAGTTTTGATGCTTTGTCAAATGTGTACTGGGTAGATTTAATAGACCACTGAATATATACTACCTACCTCAACTGAATATGTCCTTAATTATTTAATATATACTTTGGATTATTTGTGATTATGGATTTTTTGGTGCAAGTGTGTTATAAGATGCCTTAAAATGTTATGCAATTGTAACACATAAATTCTAGGAAGAATATTTTATTTTATCATCTTTTAATTCCTTGACCTAACATTTTAAAATAATAATATAAGTGTGTGTATAATTATCTACCTCAGGATACCCATGAAGGAGCTGTAGCTACATATCCCACACACTTGGAATCACAATCAATGTATATCACTTGTGCATGAGTGTGGAATTTTGAGTGAAGTCTTAGTATCCTCTCCATAGTGAAGTTCAATATTAATGCATGAACATTCACCTAGACCCTCTTAACCATAATTTCATTAAATTTGGACATATTCCAATCCATATTAAAACCTTAAATTATCTTTAATAGATTTTATAGTATCAAATATCAAAATTCAATTTTGCTATAATTGGATTCCAATTTACAATTTTTTAGAATTAGACATCTTGATTTTAGATTCCACTTTGAAGGTTTTTGGAATTTAGTGTTAAACAACTACATTCTTGAAATTAATTTGTTGAATTAATTAAATGTTTTGTTTCAAAGTATGACAATAATTAATATTCCAATTTTATTTAACCGATTTAAAAATTTCCATGATAAATTGCAACACATTTATCACAAAATTTTAATTTTATTATGTTATCTATAAGTGCAAGCAAAATATCACAAACATCCATGTAACATTTATCACATTTTTTATTTTTATTACCTTACCTATAAGAGTAGTAAAAATATCATAAATATCTATGTAACATTTAACATGGTGAAATTGTCACAAATATCTATGTAACGTTTAGTGTGGACACATTACGATAAATATAAGTGTAGGAAATATATGAAAAATATCCATGTAACATTTAGTGTGGTAAAGTTATCAAATATATTTTTGTAATGTTTAGTGTAGTAAAAATAAATCCATGTAACATTTTAAACATAAAAAACTATCATACATTAAATTAATGCCACACCTAATTGATTGAAAAAAGTTTACATATAATTGTGAACATATTAATTTTCTCATACCACAAATAAAAGCTTGCATAAATTACAATGAATATAGTAAGTGTTGAATTATTATTATAAATCATAGGAAGAAAATATTTTCCATAAATATATTAAGTTTCAAAAAATTATCACAAAGAATTAGTTTATTAAACACTTGGTGTAACATATTTACAACTTGCCTTACATTTGCAACATATTTCACAAGTAGCAAAACCAACCATAAGGAATGTAACAAGTAATTATTTTTAGAGAAATACATATTAAAAGTTTTTGCCATGATATAATTACCCTTATTATTATGAATATTTTTATCGTAAGAGTGGTTAATTAGCACTGTATTAAATTGATTGTATATAACCCTATTACATTTCTAAACTAATTCCATTGGTTTGTAGACCATTACATCATCTCCAAAACCTTTCTAATTAACTCATTGAACTGATTCACATTCTTCTTGGGATATATAAACTCATAGTTATTTCATTTTAATGTTATTTATTGAATCAATGATTCATTAACATGTTTAGGTTTTTGGGATTAGCTACTTTCCATACCCCAATTTTGAAGATACATAAACACCTGTGTAAAAAATACATTAAGTTTGGTCGGAGGAAGTAGCATTAATTTTTGAGCTCAATAGTCCTTGATATGTTGAACTTATTTGTAGTGCTTTTTGTTATGAACTATATGAATTAAACTACCATTCAATTCAAACACAATAAATGTTGATCAGTGTGTTTTGTAATTTGTAGATAGTAAATTGTTTGAAATTGAGTAATTGATATCATCTCCATCTAAGTAATGAAATTCCATCTAAATATGCAAGAACAATCTCATTAAATTAATCATATGAATATCCTAGATTAGTTTCTTTTAATAGATAAGTTTTAACCAAAGTCACTTCTTTATTTAGGTTGCTGTAATAACTTTTCTATAAAGGTTTTCCTAATAAAAAAATCAATTCTTAGATCTAATAAATACAATCAAAGTATTTTCATTTAAATATAAATTTTAACCATACTCACTTGTTGATATAGGTTATTGTAAAAAATACAAAATAAAATGTTTCTCCAATAATTTTTTTTATAAATGTTATTGCAACAAAAACAAAACAATAATTTGATATAATAAATATAATCTAAACAACACAAGATAACTACATAAAATTCATTTATTTGTATACCTTGATTTAATAAATACAAAATAACTTAGTCCAAGTCACTAATGGTTTGTTTATATATTTACAAATAGTGAAATATATTTAGGTTTGGCCCCATATGATCTATGATACATCCTTATCCTATAATATGTCTATGGATATGTCATCACCAAAAACTAATATGATTGAAAACACACAAAAATAGGACAATTTAATTTTTTAGAATGTACAACACAAATTCTACATAACTAAATTACCCATTGGATAGCCATATTTATGCCATGAGACATAGAAATAATCCAAACAAACTCACATATGTAAATCACATGGAGGCAATGCAAAAGTAGATGCATAGTTGCTACATAACCATGTAGGCCCCACTTCATCTAATCAACTTAAAATATCTTACACAAGCCTATAAATCTATAAGTGATCCTAGTGGGTACTAGGGCCCCAAGGTCCTAAAAAATGCTTGAATAAGATGAGGCGGGTTTGAGAAATTATTGGCTCAAATGACACTATCCAAATCTTTATGGTGTTCACAAATGTCTTTGGGAAAATCTAGTCAATCACAAGGTTTATTCACACTTAAGTCATAAATAAAGTATAATTTTTAGTTTAGAGGAAAGTTATTAAACAAAGATCATATAATCCCCATAAAATCTAGAAATGGGTTTAAAATATTTCAAATAAGTCCCCTAAGGATGGAACACTCCATATTAGCCATTGGATTGATTCAACCCCGATGTCAAATTTGGTCAAAGATGAAGAAGCCAAATAAATATTTATAGAAGTAAATAAATTATTCAATTTAGAAATTAAATCACAAATTAATATTTTATAAAGGAGGGAGGAGGTCTTAAAGGATGACTTATCCATAGCCATTCCTCCCCCTTCCTCAACCTTGGATAACTGCCATTAATAGAGTCTCCAAGCTTTTATCAAATTTTAAAAATTTCATTATAAAAAATATAACATGATACAAAGATACGTTGGTTCAATTTTTAGGCACCCAAATTAGTATAATGTATCTAAGAGGTCTCAAACTCTAGTGGTTGTTGAAATAGTAGTTTGGGAGCTTCAAGATCCTCTACAATAATTAATGGCTGCCAAGCTAGGTTTAAGGTAATTTTATTTTCAAAACATATTTTTAGGTTTCAAAAATTATTTCATATGATATATAATGAAAAAATAATGGGGGTGCCTTTTGGTTGCAACCCATTTTGAGGCTTCTAAGAACATGTAATAGACAACTAGGTCAAAAGAACCTATGCTTGAGAAATAGGTTATATTTGGAGAAATATGCCACCTTAGGCATTAAAAAATATTTCATGTAGAATAAAACAAAAAATTAAGGGGGGGTTTTCCTTTTGGGTTCCCCTGACTCTAGGCCTCCAGGTCTCCACAAATGGATGTATGAAATTGGCCTACTGAAATGATTAAGTTTTGGTTTAACATACTCAGTTGTAGGATTGAATTTAGAAAAGATCAAGGTTTATTTTTTAATAATTTAATTTTTTAATATAATAAATTTTTAGTAAATTAAAACCATGTAGTAGTTTACCAAGCAATGGTCAACATTTAATGATCACCATATATAAATGACAACAATTGGGGTTAAACTATGTGGCTTAATGTCACACAGTTCCTAACTACCTAAATGACTATGGTCATTAAGACATGGCATGACTGCTTGCCTTATTTGGTGTGATCATAGGAATCCAAGAAGGAAGGTTAGTATAGTTTTATTTCAAGTAACAAAAAATCATATAAAAACACACTAACACTTACACTTCAAGCCTAGAACTTAGGGGGAGCTTAGTAACAAAAGACAAATGAAAGCACAACTAAAAGATAAAAGAAATGAAATGCTTTACCTTCCTTGGGAGATATAAGGGATTTGTGTAGTGGCTTGCTTGTATTGTGCTTCAAGAAGTCTTTGGCTAGTGAATCTTGTTGGCTCCTTCTCTCCTTGGCACAATTGGCTTTGATGTGGCTTGATATTGCTTGGTTCAAGATTATAGCATTATAACATTGCTTGTAACAAAATAGCTTATGTATTTCTCCAAATTTGCATTATAACACTGGCTTATGAGATATTTTTGAAAATATTTGAGCATAATAAATTTTTACCAAAATAGCTTAGGATTCAATAGGTAAGGCTTTGTATTTATAGCATAAGGATTTAACTCTCACCCAAGGTGAGTTAGGGTGGAGTTAAGGCTTGGAATGGGTTTAAACTAATCCTAGGTGATTCAAATATAACCCCAATAGAATTAATAGTTTTCAAGTAATTATGATTTGAAATTAATAGGCACGAATCTCAAAATTATATCTTTTAATATATTTTCAAAGAGCTTGACAACTCATAAAGGCAATGATGAAAGGCTAGGATATTTCAAATTTTTGAATTTCCTTTTTTAGTTTTTTATTAATTTCAAATGGATAATTCAACTAGGCATTTAATTTGGTTAGCTTGTTAATTAATTTTTATTAACATTTTAACATTTCCAAGATTTGATTTAAGTGTGCAAATGCCCCACTTAATATGTCCATAGGCCAAATTGATTGTTATGATGCCACAAGGTGAAGAGAAATGAATCTATGAGAGGTTATTATTACGTAGGATAGGATACCCCAATTAGGGATGCCTCAATGTGATTATAACCTTTGATGAATGATGGAAAATAAAATTTGAGACATTTAGTGATTCTTAGGCTTAATTTACAATGGTTGGTAAGAATCAGTCTGAAGTCCAGGTAGAAGCTAGTTATGGCCAGTTTTAGGTGTCTATAGTTTTCCCCTATTTAGGAAGGTGTTACAAGATATAGGCATAATAAAATCTTATCAAATAATGAAAAGGTCATGTATGCCTATGAATTTAATGGTAATGGATGAACTATAGGTTTTCACTTGAGGGAGCGATTGGTAAAAGGGGTCAGCGATCGGTCCCTCAAAAAGAAGAAATAATGGGACCAAAAAGAAGAAATGGGGTGGAAAAGACTAATTTTCCCATAGGTGGTTATAACTAGTGGCATATAGAGATGGCCTATTTGGGAAAATAAACAAGATGATTTTCCCACATATGGTTATAATCATTAGCATAGGTGAGAAAAAAAGGTAATGATTTTCCCAAAGGTAGCTATAATCATTGAAAAGGGCTTAGGGTAACAAGAGACTAATTTTCCCAAAGGTAATTATAATTAGTAAAAAGGAAAATAATGATTTGCCCATAGGTGGTTATAATCATTGGCTAGATAAAAACATGCCCTAATTGGGTAGATAGATATAATGGTTTGCCTAAAGGCAATTATAAGCATTATCATAATGAAAACATTCCCCAATTGGGCAGAAGAAAGATATTGATTTGCCTATAGGTAGTTATAACCATTGGCTTAGTGGGTGGGATGATATGAAATGATTTGCCCAAATGTGGTTAGAATCATTGGCATCATAAGTGGGATGAAGTACAATGATTTTCCCAAAGATGGTTATAATAATCGATTGATTGATGATGGAAAATTGGGAAATGGGGCTCACAAACTGAATCCATAGTCATTAAGTAAGAGTGAACATGTATAGAGGAGAAATATGAATTTGGGCAGCCTTTTAGTATGGAGATGCTCATTTGAACCAGCAAGGGTGAAAATTATTTCTTGATTTAATTACTCTATATATGGGACATGAATTAGATTAGATCAGGAATTTTTTAGGTGCCAAGGAGATATATCATGGCCATATTACTTAGTAGACTTACCAAGCTGATTTTTGATATAACAAGTAATAATAGGCATCATGATAGAACACCATGATGACTTGGCCAAAATATGCATAAAGACTAACATGTGATCTAATAAATATTCAAAAATAATGCACCAATGACAAAAGCCATGCTGATAATGTTGACATATGAATATGGATGGATTCAATAATAATGCACAAGAAATCACCCATTAAACTCACATAGACTGAATCGAGGCACAAATATAAATAAAATAAATAGGTAAACAAACAAACAAATAGAAAGAAAAAACAACAAATAAAAAACAAACAAAATAACCAAAATAAGCTAAAATACAAACAATGGTTAGTCACAATGTTAGCACAAATAAATAACAAAATATATGAACCATTACCCCTAGGTTATAGGAGATAATGAAACCAACAAACAAAATGGGGGAATATAAGAAAAATAAGGGGGTGGCTGAGCTGACTCCAGATGCACTAGGCAAGTGGATGCTGCCTACATAGTTTCATGGACACAAGAACATAAAATTTAGGCCAAATATATTTCTCCCAGGAAATGGGATAGAATAAAAATGATGAAAAAGTAAACATGATGATTATGTTGTAGAAGAATATGGGAATGGTGTCTTAAAATAGTGAGAGCATGAGACACGAGGCTAGTAAAGATAGAGAAACAAAATGACAAGTGGTTTCTTGTGAAATAGCTAGGGATCTTAGAATCCTTAAGGAAAATAAATGGTCGATGTTTAGGATTTTATAAATCATTGTACAAATTTTTTTGAAGTATCTCAACTCAATCAAGAATGATGAGATACTAAACGGTCCAAGTTCTTAAAAAAATGAGAGCGTTCAAACTTAAAAGTGCTCACAAAATGGTGAGAACATGGAAAAGAGTGACTGAGCTAACCTCAACATGAATCAAGCATTGCCTACATAGTCTTAAGATGGGACCACAAGGTATTATAGTTATACGTTACTATGGAGGAATTTGCCTAGGTAACAACAAATTTGTATACTAGGCAAAGTAGTCAAATGACATAGTACACCATAGGAATTGCAAGGTGGTACTTCAAGGCATGATAAATAATGTTGTTCCTAATTTTCCCATAGGTAGTTATAATTAGGAAACAATGACATAAGTTAATGATACTAACTTGCCCATAGGTGGTTATAATTAGTAGCATGATGGTGAGACACTAATTTGCCAAAAGGTGATTACAATTAGGAATACATGGAATAAAATGAAACAATAAATGAAGGATAAAACTACCAAACCACTATCATACTACTACAAAATATAGCCTCTATCTAAAATAGTAAATGAACTGCTAAAACTAGATCTAAAACCTATGCTGAAAGGGCTATGGAACTAATGGAATAGAACTAAGGTCAACGGGTTAGGTAGGGAGTGTAAAAATAAAATGATAAATAAGACATGCATGGTATAATGGTATGGCATAAATAAGAATGTTGGTATTATGGTACAATGAAAATAAGCCTCATAGACAATGCTTTATATCTCTCAAGCAAAGCAATGTTTAAGGTGTATAATGTTCATCGACTTATCAAGTTCATCCACATCTAGTGTAGTTAGCATGTATGCTCCAAAGCCATAGTTTAAAACAATGATGAATGGACCTATCTAGTTGGGTTTGAAATTTCCATTGTGTTTCTTCTCAATCATGGTATTTTGTTATTTTCTTTAAGTACAAGATCACCAAGTTCAGATTGTCTATGTATAACCCACCGATTATAGTGGCCACAAAGTCAATTCTAGTATGCTTAAAGGTTATTGATTGTGGCCATGAATTTTTCATCAAATAACTCCATCTCATGTAGGCAAGCTACTCGATAAGCTTTGTCATCTAGGATATGCTTCAAAGAGATGCATAGAGAAGGTAACTCGACCTTAATGGGAATAATGGCCTCAGTGCCATAACCAGTGAATATAGAGTGTATCCTATTGGGGTGTAGTAATTGGTAAAATACGCCTAGAGGGTGTATAATATATGGATGTTCAAATTATGGCTAACATCATTAACAATATTTTTAAGGATGTTGATAATGGTTTTGTTTGATGCTTTTTCTTGGCTATTACCTTAAGGGTAATAGGCAGTTGAATTTTTTTGAGTAATCTTGTACTCAAAACACAATGATTTGACATCCTTATTAGTGAATGATCCAAAATTATTAGATATAATTTTAGATGGGATGCCATAACAACAAATAAGATGGTTGAATATGAATTTGGAAATTTTCTTTCCAATAATGTGAGGGGTATAGCTTCAACCCAATTAGTAAAATATTTAATAGTGGTAAAGATGTGTTTGTGGCCATTATATGAGGTGCGGTTTATCCTCCCAATGAGATCAAGGCCCAAAGTAGCAATTTTCCATGGTGTAAGCATTGATTTTAGAGTCTTAGCCAGGGCATGGATTAGATTGGCATGCCTTTGAAATTTGTCACACTTTTTAACATATGCAGCTAGATCTGCATTTATAGTTAACCAATAATACCTAGTACATACAAGATTTTTGGATAGGATGACCCCACTAATGTGGGATTTACATAATTCATGAACTTATTGTAATGCTAATGTAGATTTTACCAAAGTTAAATAATGAAGCAGAGTTCCATCAAAATTATGATGATATAGGGTTAGTCCAAGTAAGGTATATCATGTGGGATGGTTGGTAAAGGCCTTGGATTGTTTGTGGGATAGGTATGGTTAAATAATGTGCTCATGAAGATAGGCATAAAGTTTTGAATACTATATATAGATGGAACCAATAATATCATAGATCATTATGATCGTTTAAGGTTTGTGAGCTAGAGCTAGAATATTTTCAACAAGGAATTGATATTATTATGACTTGCTTGGATTATGAATCAAAGATATGATGATGGCCATGGCATCTACTATTCTATTATTGGACTTTGGGATATTCTCAAACTATACATTAATAATATATTATTTAAGAGTTTAACCATGGCCTTGTATGGTACCAAGTTGTCATCCTTAATTTAAAAATGGTTTGTAACTTGATTGATGATTAACTAAGAATCACCATAAACCTTAAGATTCTGAATATTCCATTGTACTGCCTATCAAAACCCTATGATGAGTGATTCATACTCAACCATTTTGTTAGTACAAGGAAAATTGATGCAAAATGATTTATGGATTAGATCCCCTTATGGTGTAATAAACAAAAGGCCTACCCTTGATCCATGTGCTATGAATGATCCATCAAAATATAGCTTCTAGTGTTGCTCTTCAAGAGGTGTTTCAATGATATCCATAATGGACTCATCTAGGAATTATAATGTTATAGGTTTTATATATACGAGGGGAGATTTAACAAGCTAATCTATAAGTACTTGTCCCTTAATGGCCTTCTCATTTATGTATTCAATATCAAAATCATTAAAAAGCATGATCCGTTTGGCCATGTATCCTTGTAAAGATGTATTGAATAGTAGATACTTGAGCATATCTACTTTTGAAATGACCATGGTCTTGGTGTTTATGTAATGTCATAGTTTTTGAGCTACAAAGACCATAGCCAAACAAGCTCTTTCAATGGGTGTAATTATGTTCATATGCGACCAAACTAGGCTTAGATAATAAACAACATATTCCTTTCCATTATTATCATGCTATGCTAAAAGTGCCCCTAGGGATTTTTTTATGGTAGATAAATACAATAAACATGGATTTCCTACCATAAGAGGTAATAAAATAGGCATATTGGCAAGATAGTACTTTAAACACTAAAAAGC
The DNA here is from genome assembly GCA_037957365.1 of Torreya grandis. NCBI lineage: Eukaryota > Viridiplantae > Streptophyta > Pinopsida > Cupressales > Taxaceae > Torreya > Torreya grandis. Next base: position 676,438 of record JARHVA010007000.1, read on the forward strand.
TTTCTAACATTATTCATCCCAATGAAAATTGACACCCTTCTTAAATAAGTTTGTGAAAGGATGACATTTGTTAGTCAACTAAGATATGAAGCATTTGATTGAATGGATCTTACCTTATAAAATGTGAAGCTACTTCAAATTGGATGGTGGTGACATCTCAATAATGGATTGTACTTTGGCTAGATCAACTTCAATGCCTTGGTGAGACAAAATGAAGCCAAGAAATTTTATTGAAGTAACTCCAAAAATGCACTTCTTAGGATTGAATTTGACTTTTTATTCATATAGTCTCTAAAATATTCATCGTAATGCTGCTAGATGATCAACCTTGGTCTTTGATTTACCTAGTATGTCATCGACATAGTTTTCCACAATGTCATACATCATATTGTGAAATATGATGGTCATAAATCTTTGTTATGTGGACCCAACATTTTTGAGACCAAATGGTATAACTTGATAACAAAACATTCCCCACATAGTGATGAATGCTATTTTATGTTGTTCTTTAGGTGCAATCTAGATCTGGTTGTATCCTGAGAATCCATCCATCAATGAAAGAATTTCATACATAGATATGGAATCAACAATCATGTCAATGTTTGGAAAAGGAAAGTCATCCTTTGGGCATGCCTTGTTTATATCTCTAAAATTAGTATAGATTTTGATTCCTTTTGGCTTCTTAATGACTAGTAAAACATTCTAACTCTTTATTTACTAATACAATAATGTGAGGATGCATCTTACACAATTTTTGATTCATAGGCTTAACATCAAGATGTATAACAAGGTGGTGTACAACCAAGGTGGGGTCCAAACCTGGCATGTTTGAGTAGGCCCAAGAAAATATATCAAAAAATTTCTTCAAAGGGGATGTAAAGATGTCACATTATTATTTAGTGAGGGATATGATTAATTTGATCCATTTTGGGTCATCTGAAGTCCCAATGTTGACTTTTGTAGTGTCCTCCATAAGAAGAGTCGAACCATCTTCTAGAATGGTTAGTAAAGATTAAAATTGTCTTAAAATGGTAGAGTCCTATGTTTGGATTTGCTCTTCAAGTTATCCTAGGCAAGACAAATCAAAATATACCAATGGTAAGTATGGCCATGTGACAAACATTGTTGGAAACTCTTGAATGATTTGGTTTAAGGCATGCTGTTCTTCAGAACTAAACTCAAACCCATATGCAAGTTCATTGTTGGTGGTCTCCTAAGCTATGTTTGAGGAAGGTTAAACACCCTCATCTAATGGTTCTTGAAATAGGTTTTCACCACTATATTAGCCTTTCTCTTTACTTTTTCCCTGGTTTAAAAGTTTCTCAAATAGGTTTTCACTTTGGGACTTTAATGTTTTATTTAATTATTTATGGCTAAGGGTGTTCACCCATTCTCCAAAATAGGTTCCAGGATCCAACTTGATTAAGAACCATTGTTGATGGTATCCCAATGGAACATTGCATGTTAGTCTTAGAAAATCAAAAAAGGCATCATCATTCTCAAACTCATTGACATGCACTTTGGATTCTTGTTGGTCCCAGGTTATAAGTTGAGGGTAATATAATGGAAGTAGATTATGGATAACTGGTCTAAGGGTACAAATGACATTGTTATGAAATAGATTAGTACTAGAAAGGTCATAAAAAGGGATATGATTAGAATTTAATTCATTATTAGCATCATCATCACTAGTCATAGGTGTTAAAACACAAATAAGATACATGGGGTCACCCCCAGACAACTTAAATTTGAGACCATAGGTTTTTATGTATTGAGTGGTAGAAATTGGCAAAAGTGTTCCTTACTAATTTGGCTCAAGGCCTCCTCATTCATAGGCATGATTCTCCATGATCCTATTAGGAATATGATACTTGGAATTTTTATAACAATTGACTGGTTTGTCATTATATAACCAAGACTCATCATCTTCAAGTGTGACCTATTTTTGGCCAATGGTCAGTGTGAAAATGATAGGAGATGGACTATGCAATTTGCCTTTTTTGTTTAATTTCCATTCCATGCAAGGTTGATTGGTTTTAGGTCTTCTATAGGACTTAGGGTTCTATGGAAGCTTACAAATGTGGAATGTATCATGGGTTAAATACTTTCCTAGGATATTATCCATGATGGTAAAATGATTGGACCTTTTAGGAGGTGGCATGTGGGAAGATGAATCAAGGGTATTAGGGTTGATACAATTGGCCTCTAGAAAATAAAAAATAATTTCTTTCCCCTTATCCTTTTTGGGAACCTTATTCAAGACAAAATAGTAGTTATAAATTTTGTACTTGGCCTCTAAATGTTTACAACGTTTGTAGGAATGTAAATCTACATGAACAGTGGCCTTCATGCCAGAATGAGATAACTTGAAACACTGGAGAAATGTTGAAGGGAATATCATGTATCCAAGGTCTACCTAAAATAAAATTGCATGAAAAATCAAGGTTTAACACATGGCATAGTGTATCATGGGCCAAAGTCCTAGTGATAACTGGTAAGCTAATAGTGCCTTGTGATTCTTACTTTTCATTGTCATAGGCCTTGATTGTGATATTTTTGGCTAGAGATCAGTTGTCATGTATCCAAGATGATTGATGAAATTTAGAGACACAATATTTAGGTCCAACCCATTTTTTATGAGGACACACTTCACTTTGTGTTATATTATGACAACTTCAATGTATAAATGACTGTTATGGAGAGGGACAAGGGATAACATATCACTTTAGTCAAAGGATAATTGATTGGCTAGGGATAGATGTCCAACCAAAGCTTGGAATTTCTCTTGGATTATGTCATGGGGAACTTGAGATTAGTAGAAGAACTTTATTAATATGTTCTTGTAGAGTGGCAGATGGCTATGGGCTTAAGATGGTAATATTTGACCACTAAGTTATGATTACACAATCAAGATTAGATACATGACCATTATTACTAGTAAATGATGGTAGAGGGGGACCAGATAGGATAAGTATCAGCTACTAGTGCACTTGTATATGGCCATGAGTCAATGATGAGTTATTAGTATAAGATTTAAAATTAGTAATCCATACTTGATGGTACACTTGTATACGGTCTTAGGTGAAGGAAAGATCACTATCACAAGTTGGTTGTTTAGAATTGATTATCAACAATCTTATTTGGTTAATACTTGATGTTGGATTGATGGAGATGGTAGAAATGTGACCTCCCAAAATATGATCTATATCTTTGTTGTAGTCATGTGTAACTATGTAGTAAGTTTGTTAGTTTTTGACATTGTTCTGGCCTTGGTTATATCCATTTGGTTGATGGTGTTATTGCTGCTACTGGTATTTTTGTTGTTATCTTGGCTATTGATACTATTGCTATTACTATTTTGGCATTTGTTGTTGCTATTGGTTGTTATGTTGTAAAAATGGTTTTGATAAATATCCAAGTTATAGTTGGATGTGGAAGTTCCATTATCCAATGTTATCTACCCATTTACAACATATTTTGAATAAGATGTTTTATTTTCACCTAACAACACAAATTATGCCCATTAACTTGATGGTATTCAAATAATTCATTTTATCTCTACCAATTTGGGTAAGGAATGCCCTCAAGATAGTTTTTAAGTATGGGTCAACTAATCAAATTAATGATGGCTAGTTTTAGAAACATAGATTCAATAGGTTCTCTAAGGTCACTAAAAACTAGATGAGTAGGTCCATTTTTCCTTGAAAGAGGGGTTTGTTAAGCCAAAGGTTGACGTGTTTGTTGCACTGGTCTAGGATATTACAAAGGTTGCATTTGCTTAATATGTTGTTGGTGTGGAATAATTTGAATTTGTGGCATTGATCAAGTAGATGGTGTTTACACCATTTGGACATTGCATGACTTAGTTAATCTATTATTGATAATATTCTTGTTATGGTTAAATTACTTGGTCTTTTCATAATTACTGGCCTAGGCTAGTTTCGACACTTATGCTTGAACTTGGTTGTGGTTTTGATTTTGGCCATTTCCTTGGTTATGATTATGGTTCTAATTTTATGAGGTAAGCTTGATAATCCATTTGTGAATAAGGGATATTTCAATTAGCAAACCTTTATAAATGATTTCCTTGAAAGTGTGTGCACATTATAACTCCAGATGATAAGATATCTCATTTTGCAGATTTTTGGTAAACATAGTGGCTAATTGCTTATCTAGCAAACTATGGGTGAAATGATTGGCAAGTTCTCTCCATCACTGTAGGTAACTTGTGAAACTTTCACCGACCTTATACTTGGCTTGAGTTGGATTAAATAATGAAATCTCATACTCGATATTGTTAGATAAATACTATATAGACTTGTCTAAAAGATCATCAAAATTAGATACCAAGTTCTTTAGCAATTTCAAAAACCATTCCAAATATTATCTTGTGAGACTATGAGGAAATAACAATAGGAGGTAGATGTCACTATAGGCCACTCGTTGACAAGTAACAAAGAATTTTTTTAAATGGACCTTAGGTCTCCTTTACCCTTGTATTTGTCAAAATTTGGTGGTTTATACCCTGGAGGAAATGGTATTTACAAATAATCTATGTTGAAAAGGTAGGAACACGCCAACCAAATTAAACTTCTTGTTCTATTTCTTGGTTTGGATGGTGGCAATTGCATCCTTTATTTTTCTTAGTTCTTGTAATAAAAAACTAGAGGGAATATTTGCCTGAGGTAGAGGCTAGGTGGTGAAAAGTGGATTAATATGACTAGGATATAATAAAGGCATGGTTTGCTATAGAATGTTTATTTTTTTGGGGAATTGACTAGGAATATTCATACATGGATTAGGGTGCAATTTTTGAAATTACATGTTTTATGATGCAATATTTTGGTTAGGATTTGGTATATAGGCCTAGTTTTAGGGGAATTATAGCTGGGATAGAAGATTATGGATTTGGTTGAATTAATGTGCTTTCTATAATTGAATAGGGACTTTCTATCAACTAGTCATACCTAGTTGAATAAGGGAAACTTGTTGTGAAACAAGGCTTGACCATTATATTTATGGATATTAGGAATAAAAGGCAATTATTGCCTAATCAAAACTTGCTAGATAGTAGTATCTCTTGGTTGAACTAACCCTTTTTGGGATGTAGAACCTTGTTGTGGGTTATAAATTTATCACTAACCAATAGATATACACTATTGATTATATATCATTTATAATTGTGAAGGCATGTTGGTTTATGACAAAAGAGGTATATTTATTACTACCTGATGAGGTAGAACATTGGTTACCCCTGTTGAGGTGGTAAAATATTTGATCTCTATTTAATTGGTAAATTGGACTATGTCTATTGTTGTGAAATTTTAGTCATCGCCTATTATGGTGGAGTAATTTTCATCACATTTTGTTGAATCAAGGCACTGTGTGTTGCTTGATTAATTAATCCATGTTGTTGCATGCTTGAAGAAGTAGTTGGTTGAGGATTAGCGGTATCTTATTATGGTTGAAAGGTATAAGCTCCTACCCCCTACTATTGTGAACCAGTCATGGTGTTAGCTAATGGTACATTTTGTTTTGGACTAGTTATTTGTGCAGTTACACCACTTTGGTTTGGATTAGATGACACTTGCATGTTATCCATTGTGTTTGGATCATTCATATGTGTGGAAGTAGAAGACACTTCTTTGATAGTTAGGGCATTAAACATGTATCCAAATGAATAAATTTGCATAAATAGGTCTATACACTAATTTTATTGGCATGTAATTTCAAATAAGATTCTTGTTGAAGGAACTATCTTGATAAGTGGAGCATTCAACATGGTCATGCTATTAAAATTATATGCTAAGTTCAAATAGGTCTGGTATGATGTCTGCATCTATATAAAGTGGTACTCCATGAGACCTTTTCTTATGAAAAAAATATGTGGGTAATGATATGACATCAACACTAGAGCTTGAGGATTTCTAAAAGAGGCCTGTTCAATATTTTGATTATAGGGTATGTTATAAGGCACTCAAACTAGACTTGACAAGTTTTTATGGGGGAAGTATACTGGAAAATTATCCCCTACCTCTATGGATTTGATTAAAAGTTCATCCTTATTTTCAAGCAAATGATGATCAAATAAATAAGGGTCATAAGATGATGGCATCATAATGTAGTATATTTGTTGTTGAACTTAGTCTATAATCAATGATATGTTAGCTAAGTACTATACTATTTGTTCTTGGTCCAACTCTGAGTATGGAGGTGTGTTAACCAAATAGAGAGATAAAGGACCTTGGGTTTGTTATTTTAATTGAGTTTTTAAAGTGGATAAGGATCCATATCTCAAACTACATTGTCACCATAGGGGTCTTCAACAAATTCATCTTGTGCAACTACATTCCCATATCCTAGATTGTACATGGCTCCACTATGAGTATACTAAGACATTAAAATCAATGATGAATATTTTGTGACAAAGGGATTATAGTTCTATAAACTCTAAAAAATAATGTCCAAAAGATAAATGGTTTGAACTTGGTCTAACTTGGTCAAAGGATGGAGTTGTATATGTTAAAGGTCTATGTTAAAACTTCATAAAAAAAGTCTAACATTAAATATCTCACACAAAAGGTCAAGTGGATGAAATAAAATTGGAATGCCAAACTCTACATTAAAAGTGTTCCAAATAAATCTAATCTAAGAAAATAAAAGTTTCTAGGCCTATTGGCCAAATACGACACAAAAATTAGGCTCAAAACATGCATATGATAGGTCTTTTGGCAAAACAAGGCATAAAATCTAGACTTTAAACAAAATGAGGTAAGATATTTTAATCTAACAAATCTAAAACACTTTGGCATAAACTGGGCATTTGAATTTAGACATGAATTTAGTCAATTGGTATAAGGCATGAAAAAAAAGCATATGGAAGATAGGATATTTCTCCCAAATAAAGGCACGAATAATAGTTTTCCAATTGGGTAAAGAATTAACCTAAGTTACACAACCCAATAGAGAAATATCAATGTTTAGGCCAATATTACACAAAACATAAATAGAAATCAATTAATATTTGAATTTGAAATTGTCAAAGTTAATTAAAAACTCAACTTAGGAAACTAGGCTTCTTTAAACAAAAAATAATCTAGATAAAAATGAAGAACATAACAACATGAGGTAAATATCCAAAAGACACACATGGATTGGTTTTGAATTGGAAACTTAGACACAAGGCAAACAAGTATATGAAATTATTTAAATAATGTGATGACATTATATCTCTTTAAAGATGTAATCAATGATTTATTTCAAGTCTCAAAGGTATAAAAACTCAAAATGATTTGGGCAACATAATGTTACCCTTTCTAATCAAGTGACACACACAAAGATTTGTCAAAATATTAAAGTAAACATATGGTATCAAGTGGGTGATGTAACACCTTCTCAAACAAGGAGCGATGTATGAGACAAGACTCATTTTGACACAACAAGACAAATAAAATAGAATAGACTCAAAAACCATGAAATAAAGGATAAAGTGATAAAACACCTAAGTGTAACATCCTAGATCCGAAAACTAATAAGGTTACATGATACTGTCGAATTCCATATATACACATGCTCTTGAGAGGATTTTATGTGTTAATCCAAAAATAAAAGTGCACGAATAAGTAGGGTTTTTACAATCCCCTTCTTTCAAGAGATTGTATGGTGATGTGGAACTTTGGGCTACTCACCCTACATCAATAGTATTTTTATGGCAAGTGGGGTTGTTCTAAAACTAATTTTTTATACATTTCTAGATGGTCCCAAGTGTGGGTAACAAAAGATATTCTCACATCATTTAGATCAACATCAACCTACTTATTGTGAAAATGTCTTATCCTTTGCACAACCACTACATCCATCACTTGCTCAGTATAGTGAAATATCCAAGTTGCCCCTATAGTTAGAAGTAGTATGTTACTAAAAGAGTTTGTTTAATTGATAAAATAAATGTCCCAGTAAGTAGAACTCAATTTGTATATTCCACCATGGAGTGGGGTTGAAATGATTCTAGGAGATGAATTCCTAGTTCAATGCTTACCTAGAGAACCCATGAGGAGGCGATGAATTCCTGCTCACAAGCCAAAATACATGAAATTAAAAGACAAGTGAAAAGACTTTAAGGTCACGTTTGGATCACCCAAACCATAAATATTTGGGGAGGGACTTAATGATGTTCTTTTTATGATTTTTGATTAAATAAACCAAGGTAATGAATGAGTACTTTTGGTTACTTGAGTTCCCTAAAGGGGATTGGGGGAGAGCATACACGTATCAATCATTTTGAAAAAATAAACAACTTTAAAAGAACAAGCATAAAATAAACACTCTTAAGAGTATGAATCTAAGTGTGAGCATTTATTTTATTGCACCAAAGTGAAATGTTTATGAAATTTTGGCCCCTTGGCATTAATTGAAAAACTTGAAAAATTTTTCACAAACAACTAATCATAAAAACAACTAAGTTCTTTTTATGCACCAAAAAAAATGTTTAAGACTTAACCACCTCAATTTTTTTGACTTTTTCTAGCTTAGGTCCTATAATTTTTAGAGGGTTTTTCCTTACTTATAATCCCAAATGTGAATGAGAAAATAAGATTTTGAAATTAGCTCTCATGTTTCTCTATTTTCTTTTCTCAGAGATTGATGTCGATCCACATAGGGATCAATGCCAGTCTATATAATTTGGCATCAGTTCATAGAGGGAAAATTGACATTGGTGGATAGAGGTTGATGTTGGTCTTACAAAAAAACAAAAAACTAGAATATTTTTTTCCATAAAAAATATAGTTATAAAATGAACTTAAACCCAATAAATAATTCTAGATACTGTAATGAAATGGATAGCAAATGATATTCAAGCACTTAGAAACAAAAAAAACTAGACAACTCAAGAAAAACTTGTTTAAACACATTTACACCTTACTTTATTCTACACATAAAGTTCAATGTCAGTTCTAATAGGATGGATGTCAGTCATAAATAATCAACATCAGTCTTTGTGTAATATTTATATCACTAAAAAATAGAATACGTGAAAAATAAAGTAAAAACTCAATTTTTTAAGATTGTCAAACATCCATTAGAAAAACTAAGAATTGTATATTAATCCCCTTGCATGTATGAGATACTTGATGTCCCACCAAGTGTGCCATTTGTGATCATAGGAATCCAAGAAGGGAGGTTAGTATAGTGTTAGTTCAAGTAACAAAAACTCAAATAAAAAACACACTAACACTTACACTCCAAGGCTAGAACCTAGGGGGAGATTAGTAACAAAAGACAAATGAAAGCACAACCAAAACATGAAAGAAATGAAATCCTTTACCTTCCTTGGGAGCTCTAAATGCTTTGTTAAGTCGATTTCTTAGCTTTTTCTTTAAAAAGTATTTGGTAAATGAAGCTTGTTGGCTCCTTCTCTCCTTGGCACCATTGGTTTTGATGTGTCTTGATATTTCTTGGCTCAATATTTTGGCATTATAACATTGCTTGTAATAAAATAGATTATGTTTCTCTCTAAATTTGCATTATAACTTTGGATTATGAGAGCTTGTTGAAGATATTTGAGCATAATAAATTTGCACCAAAATAGCTTAGGATTCAATAAGCAAGGCTTTGTATTTATATCCCAAAGATTTAAATCTCACCCAAGGTGAGTTAGGGTGGAGTTAAGGCTTATAATGGTTTCAAACTAAACCAAGGTGAGTCAAATCTAACCCTACTAGAGTTAATAGTTGTCAAGTAATTATGATTTGTAATTACTAGGCATGGCTCCTAAAATTAGATATTTTAAGATATTTTCAAAGAGCTTGACAACTCATAAAGGTGATGATAAAAGATTAGGATATTTTGAATTTTTGAATTTTCTTTTTTAGATTTTCATTAATTTCAAAAGGATAATTCAACTAGGCATTTAATTTGGTTTAGCTTGTTAATTAATTTTGATTAGCGTTTTAACATTTCCAAGATTTGATTTAAGTGTGCAAGTGCCCCACTTAATAGGTCCATAGGCCAAATTGACTATTGTGATGCTGTAAGATGATTAGAGATTAATTCATGAGAGGTTATTGTTTCATATGATATGATACCCTAATTAGGGATGCCCCAATGTGATTATGAGCTTTGATGAATAATGCACAAGTAAATTTAAGATGTTTAATGGTTCTTAGGCTTAATTTTCAATGGTTGCTAGGAATCAATCTAAAGTACAGGTGGAAGCCAGTTATGGCTAGTTTTAGGTGTCTAAACTTGGAAATTAACCAGCTTACCAAATGTGCTAGTCCATTTAGGGATTCTTCATATGTTACACAATCACATGGTGACCACTAACTTATTAAACCAACTACACTATAAGTAGGGACAATGGACTTCTAAAGGGCTTGTTAGAAGACAAAACTACCCTACAGAGTAGAAGAATTCAGAAATTCATAAAAAGATAATATTAAATTGAAAAAATATGAAGTGAGTGGCTACATGCTCAACAAATCTAAAAAAATGTACTAAAATTATTTGGAGAGGTTTTTAACCCTAAAAATTATGCAAAATAATTAATCAAAACTGAAGAATTTTACACAGGAAAATGAACCATTTTCAATTTTGGATTAAAAAGACATATATTTTATATAGTGGTACATTAAAATATTTTGTAAGTTGATATAGGATCCTAAAAAGCATGCTCCTAAAAAAATTGATTTAGATAATTTTTGATAAGTTTAAAATAGCATAAAAAATATTTACACACAATGATCCTTCAATGGACACAATGATATAAATTGAAATGAATCATATCAATTCATTTTTTCAATTTTATTTTGTGATCTAGAATAAAATATAGTAGATTATCATTTTAAATAGTATTTTCCAACTTTAATTTTCCATTTTAATACAATGTCCATTTAATACACTCATTCTCTCTTCTCTTCAATGAGGGTTACAAGCAAAAATCAAGTAACTAGATCACATGATGTACATCATACTTGTATCTTATATTTTATTAATAAATTAAAATTATATATTAAATTTTTGAGGCTTTGAAAACAATCAATAAAATCTAAGAAAATCTTTACAGAGTCTAAGCAACAATAAATCTTCAAGTGAACTCTACATGTTACCCACAAGGCCAACCAAAGGAGGGGCTCAACTCCCATCTATTTTCCATCATTAGGAAACTAACATAAGCACCCTCAAGCTTAGTAATCCCAAATTTGAGCATATTCACATCATTATTTTAAGGTGGAATAAGCTGATAAGATGAGGTTAGGATGATAACTAAAACACGACAAGGATCAATCACTAGGAAAAACATCTAGGAGGCTTACAAGATTATTCACATATAAGAGTATTCCATACCCAACACAATAATTCAAGGAAGAAAATCACCATTTAAAATACCATAATGATAAAAAGTTATCCATAAAGACATTTCCAACATAGGAGGCCCACTAAATGAGAAGAAGAATGTGGGGATGCCTCCATCTTATTCTACCATCTCTTGGCCATAGGAAAGCATGAACGTAATTGACCATGCCAAAGTACCATGTATAAGGGCATAATAATTATGGTTGTACCATACACTATCACTAAAAAAATGAAAATCATGTAGGAGGGCATATGAACCTGGGTCCACCTGATGATACCATTATGTAAAAGAAAAAAACCAAAGAAAGTAAATTTAATCCTAATCAGCCAAATAGCATCAGAAAAATGAAACAAGAATGGATTTAAAAAATAGAAAAGTAAAATATGAGGAATGATGTATTTTCAAATCCCAAGTGGGAAATAAAACCAACATGGTGGCCATAAGTAGAACTATTGTAAATAAAGATAAAAAGAGGGTAGGCCAAGTGGCCCTACACCTCTAAAAAAAAGTAAAAACATAAGGGAAAAATTATAATAAAAAATTAAATAGCTTAAAAGGTAAAAAAAATGGTACATATAAGGATATCTCAGTTCTATTTTGGGAACTACATAAAGACTTCCAAAAGTGCAATGTTAAGTTATCCTTCTTACCAAGGTTCCTTCCTTCTCTACTCGGCTTTCTATTTTTTATCTAGTTCTCCTCAAATTTCCCATTTTAAAAATGGCCAAACATACCTTCATAGAAGCCTTACCTTCCTAAAATATCATAATAAATATCTTCTAAATGCCAATGTGAAGGTGACGTGTGTTTTATCCCATCCCTTAGACCAAGGTCAACAAGTCTTACTGAGCTATAACTTCACTTACAAGCCCATGTGGGTAAGCAAGTAAGTTTATCCCTAATTAGTGATACTAATATCCCATGCCATAAATTGAAAATGGGATAGTCCTTTAGCTTCATCTACACTCCAAAAAAGGTCTCTTTCTATCATATAGTCAACAAGGGTCTTAAAAGCACCTCTAATCACTTCTAAAACACTCAAAATACACTTATAAAGTTGGTTGAATGTGCCCATACGAGTTTTGGGTCAATAGTGCTAGTCATGTGGAATAAAATTACAATTTATGAATGAAATAAAAGGTAAAGGATACTCCTAATATTTATAATAAGAGGTATGAATAGTATCCACGGGGTTGAATAGTGCTATGAGGGTAAAGGAAGTCCATAACTTTTGACTAGGTCTAGATATGACACAAGGAATGGTTTAAATAATAAAAGGGTAAAGTACATATGCCACCACTTTAATGATGATGTAATAATGACCAATATAGTCCCTATTTCCTTATCAACCTCCCCTATCATATGCATAATAATGTGCACATAAAATTCCCTAGCCTAGATAACCAAAGCAGTTGAATAAAACAAATAATACAAGTAATTCCAATCATACACATTTTATATGAGCATAAACATTAATAATTAACTTTAGGAAATAAATACATGTCTAATATAATCATGTAATTGTTCCTACATAAGTAAATCAACAACATCACATAATATATAAAATCTTTGTCTTAGACATGAGGGACCAATAAAATATTGTGTCTTAATATTACATACATAATGTATAAATAGGACATGTGTACAACATAAAATGTCTAAAAATAAGCACTATGAAAATAGGGGTCTCATAAGATATGTGGCCAACTTGTGGCCTCTATAACCATTATCTTTATCTTGTCACATTTCTATAGGTTATTATATTATTATTAGGGTTAGCTAATGGAATAACCATGGCTAGAGTCAAATATATATAAGAGGTAATGGTTATTAATTTCATATAATATTTTGAATTCTATTCTTATTGAATTATATAGAGTTTTCCCCCTTGAAGTGGCTCAATCATATTTACCAAGTATTCTACTATTCTATCAATTATTATTGTGGAGCTACTTACTATACTTTTATTTTGTGATACAATGTTGTTTATCTGTTATCAATAATAAATTGGTGTGATTATGTAATGCAATTTAATTACAAGTGGTATCAAATCTTATATTTGGGAAATATTTTTTAGCACAATTTTTTTTCTAGATTGTAGTGATTACTCTGTGCACTAAAGGATTGAAAAAACATAACTTGAAATCTAGAAATAATTTATTTTTTTAAACTTTTTTTTGCACCCATGTGAAAATTATTAGTCATTGGATTCATCTTGGTGAGATTATTGCAATAATATAATTACATAGTTCAATTATTTTTTGGCATGAAGACCTAGAATGCACACATGATGAGATTGAAGACCAAAGGTTGTAGGAAATGGTAAGTCACTCCTATAAAAATATCTAATAATGAAGACATGGATTCAAAAAATTATTACTCAAGGGATAAAAATTTGTACTCCAACTTTTAGATACAGATGCAAGTGATGGATAAAAAATAAGATCTAGATAAGATCACTAGAGATATGGATGCAACATGAGGAATGATGGCCAATTTTCAAACTCAAATGTCAATTATTTCAATGTCTTTATCAAATAAAAACATAAATCCACCACCAAATAACATCTAATATATTTAATTATGGGTGATCAATAAAAACAATCAAAGATAAAATATAGGTTCAAGGAACATGCTTCCAAATGTGGAAGTGTACAAGTTTGATGGTAAGGATCTAGTTACTTAGATGAATCAAATGGAAAATATATTTGACTTATATTAGACCCCATGTTCAAAATAGGTGGATATGGAATCCTTGTATTTATAACTAGATCAATTCATATGGTATTAATGTCTTTGTACTTTAAAGAAAATAATGGTCTTATTATTACTTGTTCAGTATTGATAGATGAGCTAGAGATACGCTATCATAATAGTGTAATAGAGAACTATTTTAGTCAGTTAAAAAAGTTGTGACAAATAATGATGGTCAAGGATTATATTCAATAATTTCAAAACCTGTCCATACATTTGGATGACATTTAATAAGATAACATGAATGATATGTTCTTAGGTGGCCTCAAGGATAACATCCAACTTGATGTTCACATGTTTAATTCAATCTGTGTGTCAGAATCTATGGTTTTTGCATGTTGAGTAGAACAATGATATATTTTAAAAATAAGGGATTTAAATATTAATGAAGAGCACATTATTTCAACAAAATCATTCCCATAACTTACTAGATTGACTAAATATATAATGAGATAAAATATTAAAAGGTTTATGTTTCAATTATGATAGAAAAAGGGTTAAAGGACATAAATGTGTTGAGAAGAAATTATTATAAATTAAATGGGAGAATGAGGAAGATGAAGATTATTAAGTTTTAGTTGAATAATAAGAGGATCTAAAATTATAATCATAAGGTTTCTTAACAACTATCTCATGCCATACACTTTTTTGTATCAATAGTCCATAAACCCTTAAGTTAGTGGGTTTCCTCAAGAATCAAAAGGTGATTATTTTGATTGAATTAGGGAGTAATCATAATTTCATAAAAAATAAGTTGGGCACATATGGACTATTTTAGTTACCCAAATCTCAAATTTTCTACCATGATTTTTGATGGGTGCACAATAAATTATTCAAGGAAATGCCATAGCATCAAACTAGTGATGGGAGACTATAAACTAGATTCCCTTATGTTTTATATTCCCATGGGTGGATTAGAAAATTTCTTGTGAGTCCAATGGCTCACAAAATTTAGCATAATAGAGATGAATTTATACGAGTTGATCATGCACTTTCACTCTGAAGGTAGGACATTTGACCTATGGGGATTATGAAAAAATTATCCACAATTGGTTAGTTCTCATCATAAGCAAAAGATTATTACAAAAGGGGTTGAAAGATTTGTGTACAAATTATTTTCCATATAAATTCATACAACTAAGGAATCCACACATCTTAATCTATAAAAATTAATTATGACCACTTAATTGTTTTTGGATAAATGATAAAAGGACTACCGCTAAGAAGAAAACTTGATCTTGTGATTCAACTACTTCCTAAGAGTCAACCATAAAACATTCAACCATAAAGGTACAAATATGCACATAAGAATTAAATTAAATATATGGCACATGAGATGTTAAAGGTAGGTATTATAAGACATAGCTAAATTTAATATTCATCTTTGGTGGTCATGGTGCGTGATAATGATGATACTTTGAAGATATGCCTAGACTACTTAAAACTCAACAAGTTCACCATCAAATATAAGTTCCCTATCATAGTAATTGATTATTTTTATGAGTTACATGGTTTTTTATATTTTAAAAAATAATATATTTGTTTTGGGCACCATCAAATTTATATATGAGATGAGGATATCCCTAAAACAAATTTTAAAACTCATGAAGGCCATTATGAGTTTTTGGTCATGCCTTTTGGTCTCACGAATGCACCATCTAATTTTTTAGAGTTTTATGAACACTATTTTTAAATTTTTTTTGAGGAAATTTTTGTTTTTATTTTTTAACGACATCTTCATATACAATAAATGTTGGGAAGAACATTTACATCATGTGAAACAGGTATTGTGAATTATAGAATAACATAAACTTTATGACAAACCTTTAAAAGATTATTTTTGATTCTAAGAGGTGGATTAATTATGTCATATTATTTAAAATAAAGGATTAAAATTATACCCTCAAAATATAAAGGATATGATAGGGAGGCATTTGCCAAAAAAACCTTAATAACCCTCACTGAATTTTAGGCATAAAATGTTACTATCACATATTTATGAAAAATTATGGTATCACAACAACACCAATCAAATATTTTTTGAGTAAGGATTCATTCCAATATAATAAAAATACTACCAAGGCATTTTATAAGTTGAATGAGGTAATGCGCACCACTTCATTTTAGCTACCCCAAATTTTTTAAAAACTTTTATTGCTGAATGTGATGCATTAAGAAATGGCATGGGGGCCATACTCATGTAGGAAGGAAGACATATTTAATTTAAGAGTCATAATAAAGGGTAAGAATAGGGTAAAGTAAATATATAAAAAAGATATGATGGATATTATTCATGCAATCGAGCAATGGGGACACTATCTAATAGGTAGGCCATTTTAAATAAAGATCATGATAGTTTAAAATATTTTTTGGACTAACAATTGTCATTTTAATTAAAAAAATGTTAGGGTATGAATTTTAAATAATTTATAATAAAGGAAATGATAATTTTGTAGTAGATGCACTATCCAGGAGGGATGAATCCATCAAGGCATTGATATGTGCAATGATAATTTGGCAAACATATTGGTTGGAAAATAAAAGATTTTAATATGAGAATGCTAGTGATATAAAGGCTCTAATTTATAATTTATATCAAGATTTTGGTGTATCAGATAAATTTGAGTGAAAATGGAATGCATTATGGTATAAAGATAGATTATACATACGTAGGAATTATGTCCTCAAACACAAGGTCTGTACAAATCTTCATCCATATCTAATTTGGGGGCACTAAGGAATTTTGAAAACTATCATAAAATAAAACATGGTTTATTTTGGGAAGGACTCAAGGGGGATATACAAAAGTTTTTATTTTAATGCATGACATGTCAACAAAACAATGATGAACCTATTAAGACACTAGGGATTTTTGATCCCTTACCCATCCCTATCTAGAGATGAGAGGAGGTATTTATGGATTTAATTATAGGGTTTCCAAGGTTTGAAGGTAAAAATTTAATCATGGTAATTATGGACATGCTCACATAATATGCTCATTTTATCTCCTTATCAAAACCATTTTAGCTAGTGCAATAGTTACTAATTTTTTGGATCTAATTTAAAAGTTGCATGGTACCCCTAAGATCATTATAAGTGATTGTGATCAAATATTTACTATTAATTTTTAGAATAATTTATCTTCATGTTTGGGTACTCAATTGGCAAACAAATTATCCTATTATCCTAAATTTTATGGTAAAATAGAAGTGGTAAAAAAATGCCTCAGAGCTTATCTTTTTTATTTTACATTTGATAAACAAGAGAGATGGGTTCATTTATTTCCAATAGCAGAATGGTGGTATAAAACTTCCTTCCATAAATATTCAAAAATTTATCCATTTATGGTATTATATGGGTATTAAACCCCATAAATCACTTAATCAATGAGGGTTAAACCAAATGTTCAATGGAAGATCACATTCAATACCAACATTTGGTATTAGCTAGTCTTAGAGAGAATTTTGTAATGGCAGTAAATCAAATGAAGTAACAAATAGATAAACACCATAGAAAAATACAATTTAAAGTGGGTGATTAGGTATTTATATTCCTATATCCATATAATAAAATTTACCTAAAGTAAAAATAATGATAAAAAGCATTAACCTAGGTGTTATGGCCCTTATTAGATCTTACAAAAAATCATCAATGTAGCATACAATCTAGAGTTACTCTAATCTACACACATCCATAAAATAATTCATGTCTCATGTTTGAATAAGGTAATTAGACAAAAATCCTATACATAGACTTAGTTACTTGAATTATATGAGGAAGGTAGAGTCATTATAGAACTTGTAGAGATACTTCAGAAATGAACAAAAAGGTTGTGAACATGAGAGATTAAGGAGTATTTGATCAAATGGAAGAATATATCCAGTGGGGACATAACATGGGAGGATAAATCATTTATACAAAAAAATTAA
This sequence comes from Torreya grandis, assembly GCA_037957365.1. Lineage (NCBI taxonomy): Eukaryota > Viridiplantae > Streptophyta > Pinopsida > Cupressales > Taxaceae > Torreya > Torreya grandis. The sequence continues at coordinate 694,477 of JARHVA010007000.1, forward strand.
GTTTTTTTTTCAAATTTGAGGTAAATAATTATCTAAAGGGGAATGGCATGCTACACCCTTAACCTATAACATGTCTAAAGACATGTGTGGCTGATTTGTATCCTCCATAACAATTGTCCTTATCTTGTCACATTTATCCAAGTTATTATATCATTAGTAGGGTCAAACTATGGAATAACCATGGATAGGGTAGAGTATATATATGAGGTAGCGGTTAGTCTTTGATATGATATTATGAATTTTATTCTTATTACATTGTATGAAAGTTACACCCTAGAAGTAGCTTAGTCATATTTCCCAAGTATTATATTCTTCTATTACTTTTTTGTGTGGACATATTTATTATTATCTTATTTTTGTGATATATTTTTGTTGATCTATTACCAATATTCCATTATTTTGAATTATCTAATCAATTTCTTTATACCTAACCATGTACATAAGTGTGTGAATATTTTTTACCAGAATGAAGTGTGTCATAAAATTTCTAGCTCGAAGGCAATCCAAAGCAAATGGCATCTTTTTTATTTATAAAATATGTTTTATCATCTATGAACAATATGTTTTTAGTTATATACACTTGATTGTATTTTTTAAAGACTAATTGTATGTTTTTTATGTATGTTGGCATGATATTTCATTTATTCATTCTAAAGAATTTATCACCTATCTCATAATGTGATATTATCTAAGGAAAACCAAATTTAACATTTTTTAGCTAGTCAAATTGATGAATGAAAGAATTAATAACACTTGAGTACATATAAGTAAACCATAACCCAATATCTAAATGTATTTTTACAAGCTTCAACAAATTAGGGTTAAATGCAAAACTAAATAATGTGTAAGATGAAAATGAAAAATAAATATTTTTTCTTGGAAATATAAATTTGATAATCCCTTGAATTCTAAATAGTATTCCCTCCACTCCAATCCCAATAATTTTGTTCCAATCAGATAAATTACAAAAGAAAGAAATTGTTTTTGAGCTCAGTGTAGCAAGACACAATCAAACATAACAATAAGTATATTTAAGGATAATTATTTTTTAATGGAAAAACAAAATTGAAATGAGATTATATACAAAATATTTTTTAATTAGGAAAAAAAAATTACTCAAAATAAAATTAGCGTATCAAGATCCAATAAACATAACCATAGGTATCTCTAAATATAAAAATTGAATTAGGCAAATAACATTCAATTTGACCACTAGCAATGTCATGATTTTATTTTACACCATTATTTTTAAATTAGTCAAGTAATATTATTCAAAATAACCTAATGTAGCTATATACAATCATGAAATTAATATAATTCAAAAGAATATAATTATAGAAATATCCAATCAAACATAACAATAAGTATCTCTAAACATAAATATTGAATTATATGAGTAATATTGAATGTGTTTGTTAACAATGTAATGATTGTATGTGTTAAGATTGAAATTCAAACTAATGTGAATGTAAATATATAGTTTTAAATTAAGATTACAAGCTACCAGTAATGTCATAATCATTTGCATTTGGATTTAATATTCAAAGTAACTAATTATTCAAAGCAATATGAATAGAGACATCTAGTTGGAAAACAAAAATTTTGAATTAGGAAACATCCTAATAGAAAAAAAAAAGTTTGAATTAGGTGAATAATATTGAATTTATCCTCTATATTTGTCATTATTAGTTGTATTTATAATGATAAATCAAGCCATTATGATTGAAAATATGTAATTTTTAGTTAACATTCCAATCCACTAGCAATGTCATAATTGTTTATATTTAGATTGAATAGTGGAAACAATATGAATGGATACATCCTTTTGAAAAGAAAAAATTTGAATTAGAAAACATCTGGTTGATAATAAAAAAGTTTGGATTAGTTGAAAATTATTGAATTTATATTTTAGCTTTATAATCATTTTCTATACTTAGGTTGAAAATTCAAACCATTATGATTGAAAATATGTAGTTGTCAACTAACATTTCAATCCACTAACACTAGCATAATAATTTGTATTTAAATTTAATATTGAAAGCAATATATAGCTTTAAATTAACATTAAAAATTCACTCCAATACATAAAAATATTTGGTTGTTTATTTACATTCCAATTCACTAACAATGTTATAATCACTTTAATTGAATATTTTTGGATAATAGGTAAAAGTGGGTTTTTAAAAGGGCTCAAACAATTTTAAAAAATTTATTAAGAAATAAAATATATGGAGACCAATCTATAAAAATAAAGGAGAGATATGAGGCTAGGGAACCCAAGAGAAAAAAAGAACACCATCAAAATATAGGAAGATGATGACACAGGTAAAAGACATCTAACAGACATGAGATTACACATTGAAATTGCCAAGGGTCCTTATTGCTATACATACAAAAATATGATTTATATAGTACCTTAGTCTTGTACACTTTTAAAATACCTATCATGGATGTACCTTTCAGTTTAGATCTACCTACTACTTAAAGGCTTACTTTATCTATCTCTTTATGCCTAATTACTTATCTCTTAGTCTGACCATTATTATTTTAGTGACCAAGCCTTATATACTATGCAAAAATATCTAAACCTGATTATTATCCTTTACTTCTATTTCTTGACCTATACTTATTTTCTAGCTCCTTAGACACTTGCATCCCAGTCAGACACATGCATCGACATAAGTGCCAACTTTTCCTAATATGTGTCTAGTGCCCAAAAATCATCCAATTTACAAAAGAAACATATCCTAAAGTTTAGCCTAATTGATTTAATGATAGAAATTTATAAAATGGATTGGTATATATATATATAATATTAACCTTCATTCATTTGTCACCTAGAAATAGCTTGAAATACCTAGAAATCACATACAAACTCGTAAGGAAATAGACCAAGAAACACTCAATCAAGAATTCAAGTGAGAAGACCTACCCTATTCATCCTTATTTCCATATCAGTCATAGATGTAGTATTTTCATAGGTTTTAAGCATTCAAAGAGTAGCCCATAAGCCATATTTGACAAGTTAGAAGCTAGGCCACCATATGTCTTTAATTATCACACATTGCATCCTTATGAAGACATAATCCAACACATAGGGGATAAATACATAAGTCTGATCCCGTATTCAAGATATTATATATATAGGTGGTGCCTATTTATAAAGGGTTCTTTGGGGAAGCTTGACATTATGATCCCACTAACCCATATTTCCCATAGTCACTCCAAGTGTGAAGAGCTAGGGTTTGATAATTTAACAAAGAATGATAACCATGCACATGATATGAAGACATAAAAATAAAGGGGACTTAGAAAGATCCAATTGGTTGCATCTAGATATAATCCATATTTTGTATAGGACACTTATATTAAGGTTAAACACATGCATTGATGTAACTAGCCAAATTTAATGCAAGTGTCTGAGGCCATAATAATAATATTTCCAAAATTTGACAACTATTCTAGGATCATATTCCAATCTACTTCCATCTTGTTTTAGATCATATCTACATGCACACAATAAAGTATCTAAGTACTATTTGTTTATATTTCATTGTAATATCTATAATTAGTTGTAATTTATTATTTTTAACAATCTTAGTTATACAAATTAAAAATAATGTTTGTCTGAGTTTTCTATTAATTGAATTATTTATTAGATTATTTCACCACCTTTGTGTAAAATCTAATATAATCCCTTTAACCCTAGATATCCCCACATATCTAAATTTAAGGTTTAACATTTGGTGAACCCAACCTGAACCTCATATGGTTCAGAGGTCCTCTATTACTTTTGATGACAATGAGATTGTGGATGAAGACTCAAATCATCATTCATTATATGTTTGAGCATACTTTGGTCACCAACCTATTCACAGTGTTATGATTGATAGTAGTGATAATGATTTTTTTTACTTCATGAAATAACTTACACATTTGGGATATACACATGATGATTTCTAACCTTCGACCAAAATTGTTAGAGCATTCAATGAACCTCACATCACATTCTTGGTGAGATTGATTTACCTATATAATTTAGCCCAACACATGTGGTCACTACCTTATTACTTACCATACATAAGAGTATTTGATATATTATTAAGATGATATTAGATATATAAAATAAATGCAATACCTTCCATATTGCATGTATGTATTTAATATATTCATACTAAAAGAGTAGTCATAGTTTCTAGAATTACATATGAACATCCACTTAAACAAGAGAAATTTATTCTAATTTAGATAATTATAAAGTCTACTAAGGTCAATCCTATGTGAAAAGGTAATAAACAAACAATACCATTTATTAGGTAGCCCATACTTGAGAGAGCATTTTTTTCATCGATATTTTCTTTTGGTCAAAGTTATAAATTAGTTCTGGGGCACAAATCGAGGGCCTAGTCATTGAAAACTATTAAACTAATATAAACGGCTACCAGTGATTACTTGAAACCATTGAGTAAAATTAAACTTCCACATCCAACCTATAAATTCCCTATGAGATTAAAACTTAGGTGGGAATGGGCACAACCAACCCACTTTACCAACGCTTCTACATCTCATTGGCATACTTGAGAGAGAATAACATCAAATATATATAGTGGATTCCATGGAATCCTCATCTAACACTAAAAAACATACTCAATTATCTAGAGAAACTAAACATGTTCCTATTATTGATACTTAAAATACACTACAAAGCATAAAATAATGGTTTCACTAAACCCTAACTCCTATTACCTCTTTGATACCACAAATTCATATGATACATACACAAATCATCTCATAACCTACAACACTAAATATTACACCTATACATGCTCCTCAAAAATACCACCAATTTGATATTCCATATTTAGAGTTTAGAGCACTTCTAGATGAACATCCATTAGATGGAATAATTGGTCATACTTTTTATTTTACAAAATAAAAATAAAAATAAAAGTTTAAACATTCTAAAAATACAAAAACATTCAAATAAATTCAAAAATACCAATATTTTTTAGCATATTCCTAGTTGTACTATTTCCTATACATATATTGTTTTCTACATGTTAGTAGATAACATATCATTTATTTTATATATACACATATGTTTCACACTTTATTGAGTGTCATACATGCACACCCAAACACATAATATATACACATATAGATATTGGGACTTCCCTCTACTCATGTCAAAATTATGTTGGGGGCATTTGATTCTTTGATCATGACACACCCAGGTTATAATATTGTATGATCAATTTCCATTATCATGTTTGAGATTATATATTTACATATTCCTATATCCATGATTATATCTTTCATAGTGTACTTTATATGCTATGTAATTAACATTTTTCAAACACATATGTTTAAGAACAAGTATGTTATGTTCATGTTGGTTGCCTATATTCTTTGATTTCATTTATGCACTTCCTTATGTGTATTCCTTGATCTCTATTGTCTTGAATTACATTTCCTATTCAAGAATTTAAATATGCTCTATACATTTTATCCCCCATGATTTTGTTTACCTATTTAGACATTTGAACATGTCAGTCTATGTTGTATGTGGAATTTAAATATTTTATTTCTATGCTTTATGGACATTTGAATAATTCATGTCCCTTTGATTGTATGACATCAAAATATGCCCCTTGTATGAGGTATCATTGGACTATTTCCTTTTGCTTTGATTTTGAGTGTTATTTTATTTATGCCTAATTTATTGATGAGCTCATAATGTTACTCTTAGAAATTTCCATGATCTATATCGTGCATCTTAGGACTTGATATGATCACATACTAGGTAACTCAATGCTATATCTACCTAGACATGTTATTCTTATATTCTACATGATTTATACACAACTTATATAATTATCTTATCCTTTTGAGGTAAGGTAACTACCGTATTCTATTTACCCTCACATAAAAAGGGGAGGGGAATATTTGTGGGGGAATTTCAAAAAGGCATGAATTTCACATATATTTAGTACTCAACATCTCTAGATTATAGTGGAGGCATGTTATGGAAACATGTTATCCACATCTACACCAGTTCACATATTCTAAAGATTCAATGGGGGAATGTCATAGAAACATGTCCTACTCACTTGCACCAATTTAAAATTAACCATATTTCATAGCTATATGATTCAGATACATATTTATGGTATCATTATATACATTAGTACTATTATTATACCTAGATTTCAGATTAATACATATATGAGGTACATATGCCATGCAAAGGGCACCTAAAATTATAAAATAAAATTATTTTACAAATTTAAAATACTATTATGGACTATTATCAAAACATGATGGCTTGTTATGGACTATTTTTGAGTGAATATATTGTAGTAGTTGGTTCAGATTTAGAAGGTTCAGTTGATTAAATTACTCAATTTTACCAAAATTATAAATTAGATTGGATTAAATCATCTAAATTTACCAAATTATAGGTTATATTTGAATAAACCATCCACCCTCACCAGATGTATAGTGTGAGTTGATTAAATCACTCACACTCACTAGATCATGCACATATTTGGGTTACATGATTGAAATGAAATAATCTCAATGGACATGTTTCAACTCACCTTTACACCAAGGTTGGGGACATGTGTCTTGAAATATCTACATATCTACTTGTAGGTTTAGAATTATCCTAATCTTAGCTTCAATGATTCATAATGAGGCATCTTTTTAAATTAAATTACCACAAGGCAAAAGGGTTTCAATGATACACGGGTGTACTCCTAACCTTGATCTTCTTACTTTCAAACATTTCAAATTATTTCAATTCCAAATTCCATAAAATGATTATAAATTGTAACATGATATTTGTTTTAGCTTAATCACCATAAAAGTACTCAAGTTGGGCTCATGCAATGACAAGATGTGTTATACACATCCAATTACAAATTTATTTTCTCTAAACTAGTAATTTCATTACTAGATTAAAGGGGAGAAATGCAGATATAAAATTATGATTTATATAGTACCTTAGTATTATACACTTGAAAAATGCCTATCATGGTTGTACCTTTTAGTTATAGACCTGCCCACTACCAAAAGGCTTACGTTCACTATCTATTTGTGCCTAATTGCTTATCTCTTATTTTGACCATTATTATTTTAATGATCAAGCCTTCTATAATGTGAAAAAGGATAAAAACCTAATTATTATCCTTTATTTCCAGTTCTAGACTTGTACATATTTTATAGTTCCCAGGACACATGTGTTTCAGTCAGACACAAGCATCAATGTAAGTGTCCACTTTTCCTACAAAGTGTCTAGTACCCAAAAGTCATCCAATGTGAAAAATAAATGTATCCTAGAGGTTAGAATAAGTGGTTTAATGTGAGATATTTATGAAAGGTATTAGTATATATACAAGATCAACCTTCATTCATTCCTTACCTAGAAATACCTAGAAATCACATACAAAATCATAAGGTAATATACCAAGAATCACTCAATCAAGCAATCAAGTGAAAAAACCCACCCTATTCATCCCAATTTCTAGATTAGTCATAGGAATAATATTTCCATAGGTTTGAATCATTCAAAAGCATCCCATGAGACATATTTACTAAGTTACATTCTAGGTCATTTCATGTCTTTGATTATCACACATTAGATCCTTGCACAAACACAAGCCAAAATGTAAGGGATAACTACATAAGTCTGAGGCCTTCTTACAAGTATTGTCTATATAAGCAGTTCCCATTGACATAGGTGTCTTTTGGGTAGATTGACTCTATGATCCCACTAACCCATTTTACCCATATTCACTCCAAGGGTAAAGAGATAGGCTTTGATCATTTGAAAAATATAAAAAACACGTGCACATGATCTGAAGACATCATAAGAAAGGTGAAAAAACCTAGAAGGCTTCAATTGGTTGTATCTATATATAGTCAATATTCTTTATAGGAAAATTGAATCAAGGTTAGACACATACATAGACATAAATACATAGATATGATGCAAGTGTCTGAGGCCACAAAAAGAATATTTAAAGAATTTAATGATTGTTCTAGGATTATCTTCTAATTTACTTCTAGATTATTTTAGGTTAGACCTATATATGCACAATAAACTAGTTAAGTATCATTTATTTCTAATTTATTTCAATATCTACCAATAGCTATAGTTTATTATTTTTAGCAACCTTAGTTTATACAAATTTAGAATACTATTTATTGAGTTTTATATTAATTGGTCTAATTATTAGGTTAATTCACTAATTTTGTGTAAAAGATAATATAATCCCATTAACCCTAGATATCCCCTCATATCTAAATTTAGGGTTAAATAGTTACTTACCATTTTTATTCTAAAAACTTGATGTGTTCCTTAGTGGTTTCTATATATATGGGTTAGGATCAACCTAAAACTATCTTATCTTAATATACTTGGACTCAAATAAGGCCATTTAAATAGAGGTTGTGATACTTAGTTTGACTGAGTCATGAAAAATGAATTCCAAATATATAGTAAAGGGTTTCCTATATCACATATGTCAAGAGGAAAGGGTTCCAAATCATAAGATTATGACACAAAGATGTATCTCTAATTAGATGTCTATCAAAGTAATTATGAAAGTAAATGAGATTAATTATGTAATTAAAGTAAACTAAACTAGGGGAGGGTACCATGGTCAACCATATCGGGGTATAGGTAACTTAAAATGAAATATGCAAAGTGTAATAAATACTATAGATACATTATCTTATTAAATTTAGAGATAACTTAGAAAATCATACACACACATTCATTCACTAAGCAACACACCACATCTATCTACTAAATAAATAAAGGAAAGAGTATAGGGTTAGAAATAGAACTTGAAAATAAATGTTTTAGGTTTAAGACTTCAAATGGATGGACAAATACCTAAGATATCCTTAGCTATGACTCCCAATTACTCCTCCTATTCATCTCCAAAGACTCCATAAGACAAGATTCTTCAAGATAAGGTTTTAGACTACAAACTCCTCCAAGTATGACTTAGAGTAGAAGTGTGAGTGAAATTAGAGTGAAATTATATTTTTGGAATGATATATTACCCATATATATAGATTAAATACCCAAAACCAACCCTAAGCCAATTGTGTCATCTTTACATATATAGTTGAAAGAATTATACTGACACAGAATGGAATCAAGATGGCTAATATTGTTAAACTATAATGGGTTGGAATATACATTAAATATGTAAAAATATAGGCTTAGAAATGCATTAAGCTAACCAATATAGTATAAGAAGAGTAAAAGGCACTAAATAAAGGGTATCAGACTAACTGATGCTATATGATATAAGGGAAACTAATGTAACTAAAAAAGGATAGGATGGAAGAGGTAAATGAAAAGTCACTTTGAGGAAGATATAATAATAATGATAAAGGTGTGATCATGATATAGTAACAACATATATCTTAAATCACCACCAAACTACCCACCCCTTTCCTGGTGCACCCTTTAAGGCATACAATTAGGGAGACTAATGCTCAACAAGTTATTCATAACAACACAAAAATATAATTGAAATGAATTATTGAAATAAATAAAAGTAAATAAAATGAAAATACTAAGTAAGTAGATGGAAAATAAACAAACAAAAGACGTGAAGATGAGACAATAAACATTAAAATTAAATGAAATATCAATGTAAGAAAGATTAAACAAATATATGTAAGTAAAGAATGTGATCTCTTTCCCTCCCAGTTGATATACTTTTAGTACTCCCTATGTCACTAGGGAATAAAGGGGAAAGTGGAATATCAATTTAAAGTCCTGAAATGACTTGGGGCTTGAGTTGTGTGTGAAACTACTGATTGGAATAGCATAAATGGCAAAGATGTGATCACCACATTGAAGTCTGCAAGCAGACCCTACTATAGGGACAATAGATGTATATGCAGTGATATAATTTCCTAACAATCTTTGTGAATTATTTTAATGTTTGATAATTAATGCCCAAAATGCAAAATAATAATGGATATATACAACATGATCTAAACTAAGGTGATTCATGGGTAGAAACAAAAGAGAGTTGGGTAAGGCATAAAGAAGTTGTGCTTAAGATGAAAGAATATACTGATTCTACTAACTTGTAAAGTAAATCACATGGAACTAACATCTACCAGCCCTAACATAATGCTTGAAGATGAATAAATGCACTTGAAGCTTATGAGGAAGGATAATGCATATATTTAACAACATAAATTGCATAAAGATAACTCATTTGCAGTAAATTGCATAGCACATTTAGTTGCTAATGAGACAAAATAGATCAAGTATATTACTAAACTAGATAACCTAGCATTAAAATCAAACTAACAAATGCATACATGAGATGTAATTGCCAAATTATATTATAGAAATTAAAAAAATAGAAATCTAATGCATGAGAATTCAGAAGTCACAAAACCACACTAAAGATAATTTCAAACAGACTCTCAAATTCTTTGGCTCTTTGTATTGAATATTGCAATAAATGTTTTATAATTACAAATGAGGGTTGAAACCCTATTTATAGGCTCAAATTCTTAGATTTTTTTTGAATGGGCCCATAAATGGCACCCAAATACAACTAGGTGGTTGGAATGTTTATATTTCAAAGGAATATTCCAATTTCCAAAATTATACCAAAGGTGGCTGTTGGCTAGCTTCTTGTTGTTGTTTCTATCCTAGTTTCTTTTCATTCTCCTCTTAGGTCCACACCTCTATGCAGGCTTGATAATCTTTGTTGATATGAATGAATCCCATGATCAATGGCTTGAATAGGTCTGATATACCCTCGATTAGCCTACTATGCTCTATGACTATTGATCTCAAAGCCTTCTTAATTACCTCAGTCTTTTGCAATTTCTAACTAGCAATTTTTGTTTATGTAGCATTAATGGTGAGCTCATTACCTTTTTATTCAACCCTTAATACTTATTTTTCTTTGATTCACCATTAATTTTAGATATAAAGCTAAATAATTCTACCCCTTGACATAGGGTGTGCCACATCAGTTCTAATTGGGTACTTATGGGGCTTAAAAGTGACTTGGTTTCTCAATCAACTTGAATCTAGACACATGGTATTCTATGATTACTCTTGGGCTCCCTAGAATGTGGCTTTATGTGATGACTCATATGTTCCTTATCACATGGCATATTTTGATTCGTGGTAAGCTCTAGGCTGAGCCATATAATTTGTTCAGTTGAGGGAGTGTCACATGTCACTCTTATAATAAATTGGGACCTTGATTGGATAGGTGGATTTATCATGAACAATCTTAGCTTTGATTGGATAGGTGGCTCTCTCATGAGCAATCTCAACTTTACTTAGATAGGTGGCACTTCTTGATTGGTCTCATCTACTATTAGTAATTCTATGTTAAACATGTGACTTAAAGGGAGCTATGTGTTGCTTTTGAAGGAAATCTAACTGATATATGGATGAGGCTCCATAGGCATGACACTTGGAATCATCATATGGGTCCAGCGGGGACACACATCATCATCATGGGATCTTATAAGTTTTGGATCAAATGGTCTGAGAGCTTCCACATGTCGATCTTAGAAGGATCTCATGCATTTTGGATTTAATAGCTCAGGAGCTTACATGTGTCAATCTTAAGGAAGCATGTGGCATCATATCATGGGTCTAGTGGGGACATGTGATGCTTTAGTGGGATATCAAAGGTCATCAAGTGGCTCTTTAGATAGTAGTGTAGGAATTTTATGATTTCACTTCATTGGTGTATCATTTTTTTATATACCTACATTCATAAAACAAAATGGTTAGGAACCAAAATTAGCCAAGTGTAAGGATTATGCCAAGACATAACTGAATGTTATTCACTCTCAAATAATGAGTTCTACCTAGGTAATTAATTTTAGTAAATTTTGTGATAGTATGATGGTCTGCATAGATCAAAAATCTTGTTCAAGTAAGTGTTCAGTCATCTGAACTTTATTACAACCTCAAAATAACTTGAGATATTCATAATAAAACCAATCTCTAATTAACCCCACCTAGCTTTTCCAAATTATAATATTGGTAGAGGTTTTCTAACTTTGGACTACTAGTGTTAAAAATTAACAATAACTTCTTCACATTTAGGACCAGGTTAACACAAATTGATCTAAAAGGATTCATGTCCAAAGGACTTATTGCTATGCTAAATCACACAATAGGAAATAAACAAATGAATAAAAAGTAGAAAATGACAAAGAAGAAAAACAAAGTAGGGAAGCAGGAAAAAAACAATAGGAAAGTAAAATATAAAGGGAAACCTATTCTAATCCTACCAACTCTAAAACTAAACAAGATTAATCTCCTTATGGAATTTGAGACAAAGAAGTAGAGAAGTATTGCTTCATATATTGCCCATTGATAGGCAAGGCTAAGTTGTTTCCTTATAAGTCCCTAAGTCTAAATGCATTTTTGCCCAGAATCTTTGTTAGTTGATAAGGTCCAATATAGAGGGGATTGAACTTATCATGTTGTCATTTTTTCTTATGGGCCTTGTCCCATAGTCAGACTACGTATAAAATTTATAATGATTTAACTTTGGATCACTTGTTGAACCATATTTTCACATCTTGATGTTTGCTAAATTTTTTAAAGGCTTCATCTATCACATCTTCTATCTAGATGATGTTTAATATCTGAGACTGTACTCTCTCATTGTATTCCATGTACTTAGTCATGAAATAATAAGTAGTTAGCTTCAATGTGATGGAAAATATAGGTTTCTACCCATAAACCAATATAAAAGGGGACATTTTGAGATCTTGCTTATATCTAGTCATGTCTGCCCATAGATTGAATTTTAGCAAAGACTACCATTTTGGTTTCTTTTTCACAGACTTATTGATAGCCTTCATCAAGTTTTGTTAGTTGATTTTACAACTTTGTTACCCTAAGGGTAGTAGTTTTGATGACTATTTGGTGATCATAGGCCCATTTAGTGAATTTAGCTAATGCAAAGGCTGGGCCATTATCACACACTAGGGATAGGGGCATCCTAAAGTGAGTGATAATGCTTTATTATAGGAACTTGATAATGTCTATTATTCTATTAGTATTAGTGGCTACCACTTCAGTCCACCTTGTGTAATAGTCTATGGCTATAAGTATGAACTTGTGTCCTACTAAAGAGTTTGGGTTGATAACTCCCACAAAGTCTAGGCCCCGTTGTGTGATTGGTTTTACCTTAATTACTAGTTGTAAAGGCATAGCTAACTTTACTTCTCTTATATCAAACACCTAACACTTGTGGCATGTTCACACATGAGCATGTGCACCCTTGAACATAGTTAGACAATAATATCTATCCCTAAGTATCTTATGTGTAGTGGTGTGCCTTTAAGGGTGACTGCTTCCCATATTATCATGGAAACTATCCATGATTTTTGTGGCTTCATCTCTGGAAACACACCTTAGGTAGATTATATCATAGTTTTTAATATAGAGGAATCCTCTTTTAATCATAAAGTGGGATGATCTCAACCTGAGGGTTCTCTTTTTTTCTCTTTTCAGGTGTGGAGGGTAGGCTCTATGCAATAAGCAATGAATAATGTCCTTGTACTAGTCTCCACTAGGTACTTGATTTGCCTCTACCCATAAAATATCAATATGAGGATCAATGTTTGTAATGAGTTGGATAAGACCTTTCCCCCTCACTAACTTAGCAAATTTTATTTCTAAGTCATATTCTTGAAGTTTAGTCATCCACTTCCCTCTTCTTTCCCTGAGTTTATTTTGTCCTAGCATCAGTTTGATAGTTGAATTAGACACTATGGCATAGGTCTTGTTTTGTAAGATGTAGTATCTGAATTTCTTTACAAATTTAACAAGTGATAATCTTGCTTGTCCAAGATAGGATAATTTAGATATGCATTTTTAGGTTGGTGCTTATAAATGCTATGGGGTGCTCTTTATCATCTTCCTTTTGTGTTAAGATAACAACAATAGTATGATCAAAAGAAAAAGAGTATAGATAGAAATCTTTACTAAAATCAGGACTTATCAAGATAGGGGCTTGAATGATAAAATCCTTGATGTCTTGGAAGGCCTTCTTCATTTCCATTGTCTATTCTATCTTTTCATCTTTCTTTAGCATGGTGTTGAGTGGTCTCACTATTTCTACAAATCTAGAAAAAAAATTCCTTACAAAGTTGAATTTACCAAAGAAAGACTTTGACTCCATTTTTCTATTTGGAATTTCTACCTTTGAAATTGCATTGATCTTAATGGGATCAATGGTCATACCTTCTTGAGTGATCACATGTCCTAGAAACTTACCCTTAGTCACACAAAAGATTCTTTTATTTGGGTTTAAGAAGATTCTATACCTTATACATCTTTTCACCACTTATTCTAAATGCATCATATGATCTCTCCTATTCTTAAAAAACATAGGTAGATCATCCACGTAAATGATAATGTACTTACCAATTAATCCATGAAAAGTATGGTCCATTGCTCCTTGGAAAGTTTCTCCTATGTTGATAAGCATGAATGGAATTTGTTTGTAATCAAATGTTCCCCACTTAGTTTTGAAGGCAACATTCATTCTATCATATTTATTCACCAAGACTTGGTTGTAGCCTAAAATTCCATCTAGGAATGACATCATTCTAGAGCAAATTACCAACTATATGACTTCATCTAAAGATGGCAAAGGATAATTATCTTTCTCAAAATATCTATTCAGGTTCTAAAAATCAACACAAAGCCTAATCTCTCTATTTTTCTTCTAAATTGGTACAATATTGGCTACCCACATTGTGTACCTTATAGGGAAAATTATCCTTGTATCAAGCAACTTCTTTACTTATTTATAAATCAGTGGTTCCAAGACTAGATTTACTGGTCTTTATCTCTGCTTGAAAGGCTTGCAGACTTCCTTTAATGGGATAGTGTGAGTAATCACACTAGTGTCAAAGATATTGAGGTCCTCATATGACCATGCAATAATATCCTTTAACTTGGTCAAGAGGGAAGCTGACTTCTTCATTTATTCATCAGTGCAAACAAGACCAATGCTAATATTTTGTTCTTTTCTAGGATCTCCCAAGTTAATTTGCTTGTAGTCTTTCCCACTTACTTTGGGCTACTTATCTTTAGTTCCTCATTTGTCTGGGTCAAACATTCTCTCCAAGGAGATCATGACTTTAGGAATTTAGTTATCTTTAAGATGGATAAATCCATATTCATTATCTTCTACACCTTCTTTAGAATTCTCATTTCACTCATCCATGATATGAGACTCAAATATACTAGTATTGTATAGGAATTTGATTATTTTTTGGTCATCATCAAAGACTTGGAAGTGATTGATGTAATCTAGCATGGAGGGGCATGAGATGATCTCCATAGTGAATTCTTGCAAGTTCATGGCTTATGGTGGCACTAAGTTATCTATTACTAAAGCTAGAGCATCTGCCAACTGGTTCTATTCCCTAGGTAAGGAAACAATATTGAATGAGTCAAAGTGCTCAATTAAATTCCATGCTCTAAATTTATACTTTCTTAGACAAGAGAGATTTCACTAATATCTACTTCTAATTTGATTAACCCCTAGCTCATAATCACCATAAACTAACAATTCTTTAACCTTATGTTTAATTTTTAATTGAAGTCCTAAAATAAGGGCTTCATATTGTACTAAATTATTAGTGCAAGAGAACTATAATCTATAAGAAGTAAGATGCTCTTTGCCTTCAATATTTCTTAAGACAATTCTAATGCTTGAGCCTTGTTTGGCTTGTGTACCATCAATGTGCAATGTCTGAGGGAATTTATTTTCTTCCTTCATGCCATTACTTACAAAAATGTTATTAGTATTTAAAGTATAGACATCCAAATCAAAGGACTGGTAGTTTACCTTCTCATTCTTGACATTATATTCTATAATCATATATTTCATCTTGGGCTCTCAATCGATTCTGATCTGATTAGGGATCCCTCACCAAGGTAGCCGCATGTGAGAACAATCCATGGATACTTATCCATTCAAAGATTTAGTCCAATCATGGCTAATTAATAACCCATAAGCTTTAGGTATGTCAATGACCTGAATGTTGATGAACTATTGTATTCAAGGTTCTTAAGCTAGTTGCATGTGGATATTTAACAATTCACCTATCACCTTTACCCTTGAATTATCTAACTACACTACCATATTTTTAAATTTGACTGGGTTTAACCCCAAATTTTCACAAACTCCTAGAGGCATAATATTAGCCAAGGCACCAAAATCAAGTAAGTAATTATGGATATTCTTACCAAAAATTCTAATAGTTAATAGGAATGGTGGAACCTCATTCTTACTCTTGTACATCACTGCATTAGTATGATCTTGTTTAGCCTTGTTTGAGCTAGGATTTTCATTTAAGTATTTCAACATCAAATCATGTTTTTTAGTGAATTGTGTAAGCTCATGTAGTGTTATATTTTCCTTTATTTTATTCATGTCTTCCACTATATTGTATCCACCTTTTGGTGTTGTGTAGGGGGTTTTGATTGTCGGTTGAATCTCCTTACCTTTGGGGTGTGGAGGGTTGTTGGGTGGAGTGGAAGTTGTTAAAGGTGGGTTTTGACCTTTGCTTCTCAAGGTGTAGTTTCTTCATTTGAACTATTGGAAAGCATGTACCTCTTTGACATTATCCTCAACTTCATTCTCATCTTGGATGGAAAAATCATAAGTCTCAACCATCAGGATAGATTTAGGTGATCTATGGGTATCACTAGAGTTATCAAAGCCTTTAGATTTGCTTTGATCATTAGGATTCATGTTGAATATCTCTATTTGGCTCTGGATGGCTTCAAATGTGTGGTAGAACTCAACATAGTCTAGTTCTCCATATCTAGCATTATTGTGCACTTGGTACCAATTAGGTAAGGCCATCTCATAGATGTTGATTTTAGGTAATTTAATCAAAGAAAACTCACTATTATTGTTAGACCTATTGAAATGTGTTTTGTATCTTTGGAAATTTTAGTTTTTATTGGATCTCTCACTGGTGTTTCCTATCCACTTCTTAAGATCCAAAAAATCATTAGCAAACTTTTAGATAATTATTTAGATTGATTCTAATTTTCCCTTTGGAGGTTCTGGGATCTTGTTCTAAGTGGTAGCTTGGACATTGGTGTTGTTTATAAGTACCATGGCTTGATTATTTTGGGGGTATGCCTCAACACTTGCTTAGTTTAAGAATCCAAGATGCTGGTTAGGTGTGGTATGACTCAAAGGCAATTGGTTAAACACTATTAATTAGTTCAAATCAGGTTGGTTTTGATTCACATTAGGGATGATGTTTAGAGTAGGCATGGTTAGATCAAAGTTAGGAATAACAAAGATGATGTGTCCTTATAGGTGTATATACTCATCGATATGTATAACCTCAACATAGTCTAAAGGCAACATGTCAATACTCATGACTCTCCTTAGAAAAATCATTATCACAAGATCCAAAGCATTCTTATATATTTCTAATGATAACTCATCTACAAGTTTATATGGTAGGGATGTCAAGGTATACATATTTTGGAATCTAGCATTAAATGTCCTTATTAGCTACTTTGGGTCCCTTTTCAAGTTGGTAAACTATTGGTACATGATTCCCAGGCTAACTACCCTATCGAACTAGGTGACAAAGGTGTCATTAAATTAATTCAATCCCATGATGGATTTTTTGGGTAAGTTAAGGAACCAATCATATGCAACATATTGAAACATGAAACGAAAGAGGCAACAAGCCACATCCTAATGAATGCCATTAAGCAACCTCAAATATGCTTTGAAAAACTTGATATGTTCCTCAACCATCACCCTACTAGTGGGGGTAAAGAGAGGTAGATAATTCTATAGATTTTTAGGAAAATCATGCACAACTCTAAGGACATTGATGGGTGAACCAACTAACCATGCCATGACCTGCATAAGGGGTTGTAAATTTTATTTTGATGGAGAATTGGGTTGAGTCATGGAATTTATGCATCTACCTTTATCTACTCTCACTTTCCTATGGGTTTTTAGAGATGCTAAAGGGGTTTTAGGCTCAGATCGGGACCTGATTTGAATCCTAGGCAAATCTAAGATGTGAAATGGGTGCTTAAGAGTAAAATAACTACAAAGATAGCCTTCACAATTGATAAATGTCACAAATATCAAACTACTTAACACAAAAAAGACTAGATCAAGTATCTTTGCATTGATCTTTGAAGATCTAAGCTCAAAAACTTTAAAATTCTAAAAACCTATGCAAATACTTGTTATCTCTACACGTAAAACCTAAAAAGATTGATGTCAAATCAATATTTTGGAGGAATCCTATGCCTTTTTCAATTATTTGAGAATTTTAGTTGGCTTTAGTACAAATAAATTCAAAGATTCACTTAAATCCAAATGAAATAAATCAATTAAGATATTAAACGTCTAGATCCAGTATAAGCAACATCTTAGAGAATGAATTTTACACAAATATCTAGATTATTTAGTTGATTTATACAAAAATTTACAAATATAATCAAAATAACCTCTAATATACAAAATAATAGGGTATTTCACCTATCTTTACATGAATTTAAGCAAATTTCTAGATTATTTTTCCAAATTTGCATAAATAAACACTAATTCTGATGAAATATTTCAAACAATGAAAAGATTTATGTGAAAAATGTAAATCCTTAGTGTTATTCAAAAATATTCATGCAATTTGAAGAAATTAAACAAGTTTATAATGAATCACATCAAAATTCAACAAAGATGTATGAAAATAGTTGCACGGGGTGTTCCTTCTAGTGACAACAATTTCCCTCCTTATTGATGCACTTTTCATTCTCCTTGTGTCACTAGGGAACAAAGGGGAAAGTGAAAAATCAATTGAAATTCCTAGAATGACTTGGGGCTTTAGTTGTGTGTGCAAATATTTATTGGAATGGCATAAATGGTAAATATGTGATCACCACATTGAAGTCTATAAACATACCCTTCTATAGGGACAACCGATGTATGTGCAGTGACATAATTTCATACCAATATTTATGAATTATTTTAATGTTTTCCAATTAATGCCAAAAATGAAAATGAACAATGGATATATATGACATGATCTAAACTAAGGTGATTCATGGGTAGATCCAAGAGAGAGTAGTTTAGGGAAGAAAGAATTTGTGCTTAAGATGAAAAAAAATTAATTCTGCTAACTTGTAAAGTAAATCACATGGAACTAACATCTACCATCCCTATTATAATGATCAAATATGAATACATGTAGTTGAATATTTTGAGGAAGGAGAATGCATATATTTAATAACATACATTGCATAGAGATAAATCACTTGCAATAAATTACATAACACATTTAGTTGCTAATGAGATAAACTAGAGCAAGTATACTACTAAAGTAGTCAGCCTAACATTAATCTCAAACTTGCAGATGCATAGCTGAGATGTAATTTCCAAATTATATTATAGAAAGGAAACAAATAGACATTTAAATCATGAGAATTTATAAGTCACACAACTACACTAAAGAACAATACAAATAGAATCTCAAATTCTTTGGCTCTTTGTATTAAATTTTACAACAAATGTTTTTTGATTAAAAATGAGGGGTGAACCCTTATTATAGGCTTAAATGCCTAGAACAAGTTTTTTAATGGGTAAATAAATGGCACCCGAATACATTCAGGTGGCTATAATGTTTACATTTTAAAGGAATATTCTAATTTCCAAAATTATAAGATATAATTAAATATCTTTATGGGCCTGGGGGTGGCTGCTAGCTAGCTTGCTATTGTTATTACTATCCTAATTTATTTTTGTTCTCCTTCTAAGTCCACACCTCTATGCAGGATTGATAATCTTTATCAATCTGAGTGAAGCCTAGGATCAATGGTTTGAATAGATCTAGTATATCTTGGATTAGCCTGCTATGCTTTACGAGTATGATCTCAAATCCTTCTTAAGTGCCTTAGTCTTATGTAGTTTCTACCTAGAAATTTTGGTTTGTGCAACATTAATGGTGAGCTCATCACCTTCATATTCAAACTTTATAATTTATTTTTATTTGATTCACTATCA
The DNA here is from genome assembly GCA_037957365.1 of Torreya grandis. Lineage (NCBI taxonomy): Eukaryota > Viridiplantae > Streptophyta > Pinopsida > Cupressales > Taxaceae > Torreya > Torreya grandis. Next base: position 714,576 of record JARHVA010007000.1, read on the forward strand.
ATTTTTACTATAAAGCTAAATATTTCCACCCCTTAATATGGGGCATGCCACATCGACTCCAACTAGGCACTTGAAAGGCTTAAAATTGACTTGGTTGCTCAGTCAACTTGAATCTAGACATGTGGCATTCTCTAATTTCTCTCAAGCTCCCTAGGATGTGGCTTTATATGATGACTCATATGTTCCTTGCCACACAAATTTTTTTAATTCATGGAGAGCTCTAAGGTGGGCCCTCTAATTTGGTTGGTTGAGGGAGTGTCACATTTTAATCTCATAAACAATCAAGACCTTGCTTGGATAGGTAGATTTCTCATGATCAATCTTAGCTTTACTTGGATAAGTGGCTCTCTCATGAGCAATCTTATCTTTGCTTTGATAGGTGGTGCTTCTTGATTAGTCTCATCCACTATTGGAAATTTTGTGTTAAATGTGTGGCTTAAAGGGAGCCATGTCTCACTCTTGGAGGTAATATGACTAATTTCTAGATGAGGCTCCATGGCATGACACTTAGGCATTATATCATGGGTATAGTGGGGATATGCATCATCATCATGGGATCTCTTGAGATTTGGATTAGATGGTCTAGGAGTTTCCATGTGTCAATCTCAAAAGGCTCTCATGAGTCTTAGATTTGAAAGCTTAGGAACTTTTATGTGTTGATATGAAGGAGTCATGTGACATCATCTCATGGGTCTGATGGGAACACACAATGCTTTGGTGGGATCTCGAAGGTCATCAAGTGGATCTTTAGATATAAGTAGCGTGGGCATGACAAGTATCATCATTGTCTGAGTTTGGGAGGGACACACATCACTTTGGTAGAATCTTGAGAGAGTCCTTTGGATCATCAGATAAAAGCAAGATGGGCATGATAAGTGTCATCATTGTGTAAGTGTTTATTCTATAAGTCCATCTATAATTTGAAATCCTATGAGGCATCACAAACCACTACATTTAAGTTGATGTCCTATGAAGTCATGCGACAAGCTAAGTTAGACTTTGGAGACGTTCAAGTGCCTATCACAAGCAAAATAAAATAAGATTAAAGTATAACTTGTAAACACATTATTTAAAAAAAGTGCAAGGTCTAGTTAACGAAACTTTAGGGTGTTCATACCAATTTAGATTGAACATTCTTGGTGGAACTTGTTGGCATGTTTGAATCAATTCATGGTTAATAATTTATTGAAACTCAGAGAAAACTTAAAGAAACTTGCAAAAATCCAAATATTTCTAATTGATAATCTATATTTTAAGATGAATATTGAACCAAGAATTGTTAGGAAGTATTAAATCAGATTTTCTATGCAACTAAATGACTTATCAAACTTGACATATTAGTTATTTTTGAAAAATTAAGATAAGAGAGTCCCCATTATAGGAATAGGGGGTAGTTGAGCATCAACACATGTAAGATAAAAATGTCAAATTAAACATGAAAAAAACATATAATATTTAAAAATAAAATATAATTCAAAATGTAAGACAAACATGTCAAGTCAAACATAAAAAAATACATGTGCAAGTATGCAAAATTTCCTATGTAAGATAAGTGAAGTCAATAAAAAATAAAACAATAAAATGATGGATAAATGAAAAAATATAAATAATGACAACTCAAACTTAAAAATTTATATAAAATGTGACGTAGGTAAGCATAACCACTTAAAGGCATGAAAAGGATGAAAATGAGATGATGTGGAAAGCAAAGGTGATGGGTGTTTGTGATGAAGGCCTAATTATATTCCCAAGGCATTACAATGAAACTACCAAACTAAAATCCAAGTGGTGTTATATTGATAATAATGTGATATATATGTGATTAGCTAAAATTAATATCCATAAAGGGGATATTGGGGAAGATTGATGCAATAATGAATGCAAGGTACTACACAGGTGATATGAAAATCCTTAGCAGGAATGAGACACTCTAGACAAGTGGGCAAGGCTAAGAATTCTTGACATCAAGGACCTAGGACACTTCAACTTGTAAACACAAATGTTGGGTTAAAAAGTGAAGTATATAGATCATCTCATGAAGGTTATATGCATGAAAGTAAAATGAACCTAATTTCACACAACTTGTTCCCCACTTTTAAGACCCCTTTAAGAGCCATCAACCTATTGAAAATATTGGGTACTTGTGTGAAAAAATAAGTGGGACTAAAATGTAGGAAGATATTATGATGTAATGATGTAATGATATCTCATACCCAAATCTACTTTCTTACCACACCTCAATGGACCTCAATTTTATGATAAGGCCAACTATGGAGTTTGAGTTTTGACTAAGATTGGAGATTTACAAACAAAGATAAATTATTTTAGTATGATATAAATTTTGTGATGTAATTTGAATTTTTATCTTATTTTTATAGTAATTCTTTTGGATTTTTATGTTCTTCATCCATATAGATTCTCGAAACCAAACATAAGTGAAATAAGTAGTTGAAACAAGAAAGCTTATGCTTAGATGCTAGAAGGGAGTACCCAAATAACATGGTACCCAAAGAGTCCTAAACTTGCCCAAATATAAATTTACAATCTCAAAACTGATCTACATGTGTCTTAAGTGAAAGGAAAGAAGGGATATGTGGGGATCATGAAATATCTGTCCATGTAAAAAATTATACAATTAGGAATATTATTATATTTGATCACAAAGATGGAAATAAATGCTTCAAAAGGGATGGGGATATGATATAATAGCCATGTCACTAGGGAAGATGTACTAACCTACAATGGATATGACACAAATATTGGTGAAAATATTAGTCATCCCAAAAGAGGGGGAAAGTAAATAATCATTCTAAAACAGGGAAAGAATAAATTCTCATCCCAAAAGAGGAAAAAATTAAATCATCATTATAAAAGAAGGGAAAAGTAAATGGGGGCCAAAGAATCATAAGGAGACTATGAAAAAATGATAAAAAAGCTGATAGTAATGAAAATTTGAAGGTGTTACCTAAGCTCTACAAGATAAATAAAGGCTGACTGTAAAAAATACCAAAGAACCAAAAATGAAATAATGGTGTAAGTAGAATGATATAATACTTAAAGGTGTTACCTAAGATCCTTATGTGAATCTAAGGTTGAAATTAAAAACACCAAAGAACTAAAAAAGGAGAAATGGTGTAAGAAAATCATTCCAAAAGAGGAGGAAAGTAAATGAAATGTAGAAAAACAAATAAAAATGATAAAAAATAACAAGCAAAATATATGCTAATGAATATATAAGAAGAACATGTGAAATGAGAACATATGTGTCTCAAAAATTTTCTTGAAGCTAAATTTATTTAGTTTTAATATGTGAAAAGTTATTAATTACTACCTCATGGTAAGGATGAGAGAAAAATAAGCCAATAAAATTATGATGACCATTGTAAGATGCCCCCAAAGCATGTATAAGATCAAGGATGGGAATTTCAAGATGCCCTAAAGGCTAAAAGATGGGTAACACAAGGTACCCCAATATGTGTAGTAAGAAAAGGATGGGCATAAAAATATTCCCCATCATGTGTCATAATAAGAGGATAATCATCACAAGATGACCCAACCTATGGGATATAGGTGGATTGGAACTAACCTCAAGATTAACACACCTAGGAGTGATGTCAAAATCTATATTATGATAGGAAATGTGGCATCTAAGGTAAATTCAATATCTTTGGGAGGTGATTAAAAATTATGATGTATAGTATCAACTAGGTTGATATAGTTTAGAGAAATAATATTAAAATTTATTATATAGACTAGATCAATATAGTCAGATGAAACATGACTAAAATTAATTGCATTAGATAGGTTGACAAAGTATAATGATGATATATGAATAAAATGAACTATATCTACCATGTCAATACAGTCTGCTGATGATATAAGATTGGAATAAACTATATCAACTAGGTAAATATAGTATAATAATGATATAGGACTAATATTAATTATGTTAGGCTGATATAATTTATCGATGAAAATTGAACTGTATTGGTGTAATCTAGGTCATGGTAGGTGTAGTTTCATAAAATAGAGAGAATTATATTGTCACATTTTGTGTCATGGACGATGTATTTAATTAAAGGAAAAAGAGTTATATTGACACACTCTAAGTCATGGAAAGTGTATTTGAGTGAAATAAAGATAATTTTATCGACACATTCTATGTCATGGCTAACGTAAATTACTAAAGGAAAAAGAGATGTATTGGTATAATATGTGCCATGGATAATGCATTCGGATATATAAATTAGAATTGTATCATCACATTATGGATTATGTTTGATGAAGTTTATCAGAGGAGAAATAACTTTATCAACACACTTTAAGTCATGGTCAATATAGTTTATTGAAGGTGGTTGAAACTGAATGATAACAAACTCATAAATACCATTAGAAAGAAGTGATTTTGGTAGTGATTTATTAGAGGTTTAAAAAGTATGATAATTATGAAGATTAATATTGGCTCAAGGATCATAATCACATATAATTCATAAATTGGTAGGGATTTGAATTAGGTGTTCTTAATAAATTGATGATTGGATAAAAAATGGTTGAATGTGAGTAGGTGTTTAATGATTCATCCTCCCAAGGCCTTCCAAAGGCATGGTATAGAGTGGGTAATAAACCATGCTCAACATTGATTGATTTTAAATTGAGATTAATAAAGGTGGGAAAATCATAATGGGGATTATAAATGGGAAGATTTGTTATCATGATAGGATATTCACCTCCATCATAATCATCACCATAGATGGAAAAATCAAGATATTTATTTTAAATCATGTGAGAAGTGGTGAAGGTGGAACAACTAGGATCCTTATAAGTGTAAGAGTTTTTAGGATAATATAGATAAACATTGGGGTTTTCACCCCAATAATAAGGATCATCAAGATCATAAATTTGAAGATAAATATGGCATCTTCATAAATGATAGAGTTGTCAAAGGTGATATCATTAGGATCCTCATTGAGATTTTCATTAAGGGCAGCACCATATTCACCATCTTCAGTCTCACTATATGTATCATCATACGTGAGAAGATTAAGATCATCAACATTGAGAAAAGGAATATAAAAATTTCATAATGGGGATTTATAATGTGGCATCATGGTTAAAATTGGTTTTTGGAAACTGATGATATTGGTTAGGTCCATACAATCAATTATTAAGACTTGAAAAATGGACTATATCAGTTGGGTCAATATAGTTTGTAAAAAGGTGATGCTATTGGTAGTTGAGAAAAATATTATATTGGGTTGTCTAATGAAGTTGGAAAAACATAATTAACTATACCAGGTTGGTTGATATAGTTTAGAAACACACATAACAAAATTGGGCTATTCCATATCATTCACAAGTAGATAACTAAATGTATCAGATTGGTTGATATAGTTAGATTTCAAAACATATATTGGTTTTAAAAATGATAATAAGTAGATAAAAATAAATAAATAATTATTATCTAACCAAAGGTGGGATAAGATTCATGTTAGGTTCACTAAATTGTATGCACAAGCTAGAATTAAACTACAACTATCGTATCTCAATAGACTCAAACTCAAATTAGGCCAATTAAATAGAGCCTACGATACCTATTTTTTTTAGGTAATGACCAATGAAATAAAAATATGTAGTAGATGGTTTATTACATTATAAATTTTAAGGGAAAAGGGTTCTAAATCCTAAGCTTATGATATAAGGATGTAACTCTCACTAGACCTCTATGAAAATAATTGTTCAACTAAAGTAAATGAAAATAAAGTAAACTAAACTAGGGGAAGGTGCCATGGTAAACCAAATGAGGGTATATGAAATTAAATATTCTAAAATATGATTTTATATGACATACTAGTCTTTTACACTTGAAAAAATACCAATCCTATATCAACCCTTTAGTTTATGACCTTCTCGCTGTTAAAAGGCTCGCATTCACCATCTCACTATGCCTATTTTTTTTATCATATAGTATAACCCTATCATTATAAGGACATAGACCATATTATAATTTAATATGAACAAATCATTATTTCCATCCTTAATATATAGTTATATATCCTCAATAAATTTTTACCATGTAGGACACTAGTGTCTAGATTAAGACATTAACATCGATGATAGTGTTCAAAATCTAACACTAGTGTCCTTGCCTTCCAAATTATAAAAAAAAAAAATATCCCAACATGTACAGGTTAAAATATTTTTATTAATTAACCCTCATAAGTTATTATTTAAAAATGTGTGGTATAAATACAAATCAAGGGTCATTTATTGTCTATCTAGTAGGCACCTCTCAAACTTACACTACACTACTAAAAATCACTTTGCATAACTAAACTATACTACCTTATTATTCCCTATTTCCAAATTAGTCATAAGGGTAGTCTCATTATATGTATTAATCATTGAAAGAGAAACCCATGATCAATATTTTTCAAGTTATTAGCTAGATCACTAGATGCACTTGTATATAGCATATTACACAATTATTCACATACAAGTCCACATAAGGGGAGAAATACATTGATCTAAGGCTATGTTTAGAGTATATGGATATATAGGAATAATCAATTTATATAGGTGTCTTTGATATCATCTCTAATTTAATTAATCCCACTAACCCCTATTTTTTAAGATGGCATGATCAAATTAAAGGACTTAGGGTTTTTAAACAAAATACTAGTTTTGGAAACCTATGCACGTGATCTAAAATGATAGCCTACAAGAAAAAAATGAACCCTAACAAGCGTAACTAATTATTATAAAAAATATATATAATCTAATCTATACAACATCATCAAAATTAGGACATAAACATTGACACTAGTGTCTATAAACCAATGCTAGTATACTAGTTAGAAGAAAGCTAATTTCCACAATTTGATAAATTGAGGTGAATCTTAAGAATGTATTATTTAAAACATATTTATATCATATATTTATATGCATAATTACATAATATAAGTGTTATTTCTCCTTCACATTGCTACTTTTATAATATTGTTCAACATTATATTTTTATATAATCATTATATTCTCAAATTAAGTACATTTATTATAATATGATAAATTTAAATTATTTAATTGGCCTAATTTATAATATATTAATACATAATAAATTATGATATTCCCAAACACTTAACTCTAAAAAGGGTTAAAAATTGTGGTGAACCTAACCTCTAAGTTTTCTTGTGCAAATCCTAGCTTCCCCTATTTTTTTTGATTTTTGAATTGTTAAAATATTAAAATTAGATTTGTAATAATTAAAAATGAATCAATCATGATTGATATAGATACATATATAAATTATTTAATTTCATAGTATATGATGGTATTCATTTCTTTTCATCTCTCATATATTGCTAAATCATTCAATGATATACTCAAATGGAGTCAAAAAATTGGAAATCAAAGAGAGTTATTTAAAAAAAAAATATATATAACATCACTTTAAAAATATTATTGCATTAATATTGAACCTTATCTAGATTTAATAAGAACCAAAGTGTGTGCTCTAAACCTTTTGTCCCCCTAGATCATATTTAAGTGATAGATACTATCCTACTCTCATTATCTTCCCATAGCTTATCTTGGATTATGTAGTCCACATAGTCAATACATAAAAACTAAAGGGTTCCTAATATGTCACACCACATATTCTTATCAAATAGGTACATATTAAGCTTAATCTAGTAATAAAATATAAGGGATATGATATTTTCAAATAGTTAAACAATACACATGATAAGATCTCAATCCTTGATCTTTTGAAATAATCAACTGTCTATAAGGATATCTTATATGAATCCTTATGTGAAACCCAAGTACTAAGTGATATTGAGTTGACTTATTTTATGGATATTATGCAATATCTAAAAAATAATTCAAATCTCATCACTTTTGACGTAAATATTTAGCCTCAAAAGATATCATTGATCAAGATCTACCTTTATTCATACAAATTAGTATTCACAATAAAGGAATAAAAATAGTGCTAATTGATAATGAATTAGGTCTAAAAAATTACAACATAAAGTTATTAAAAATAAAGTGAAACAAAAATGATATTTAAAAAAAAATCAAACATACATATCAAAGGATTTGATAATTCATGCAGCTCACCAATTGGCCAAATCACATTAAATGTGACATTGGGACCAAAAGTAATACAAGATACATTCCAAGTAATGTATCAATAATTACATTATAATTTAATCTTGGGTAGACATTGTATAAACATTATAGATGTTTTTCCATCTATATGACATCAATGTGTTAAATTCATAAATGATGGAGAATTATGGACAATGCATGCAAATGATGAACCCTTATAATTCTGTAAAATGTGACACTCTGACACATAAGGGGTTCCTCAAATGGTACCACCCAAGAAATTTATTCCACTCAAGAATATATCAAATTATGAGATGGGAGAATCAATCAAGATCAATCATTTATCTCAAGATGTTCATAAGGCACTAATATTTGAGGTGCACACAGATACACACAAGGAACATGAAAATGAACAAAAAGACAAAGAAATAGAGAAAAACCATTGCAAATGGAACCAATGATAATTAAAAAACAAGAAAATCAAACATTTGAGCTTACTTTATTGGTTAATTATGAGCAAAAAGACAAGAAGGTTTTGAATTATTATGATAGCGATGATGATATTCTTACTGATATTATAGATGAATAGTTGCACACACTTAGTTTTTATCCACTTGAGCATCTTTTACACAATATATTCACACCTACAGGCCTTAGTATATATAAGTTAAATCCATCACCAGAGTATATGGAAAAAAATATAGATAAATCCCAAGTAAATATAATTGATGAACATGTGAATGCTTGTTATACAATCCATCCCTCTTGGGTAAAAGCTTTAAGTCAACCTTACTAGGGGAAAATGCAAATAAATCATGTTAATAATGTGAAATCCTCATATAGGTCACCAAAATAGATTTTATAGATCATGGTATAAAAATATGTTCTACACATAAGAATTTATATGTTACTTAAACAAAATATGATATATTTACCTCCTAACAAGCACAAGTCAAGAGGAAAGCTAGTACATATAGAAGGATCAACATATTATGATTATCAACATAACATAGACCATGATACATATCATTGTGAGGCACTATAGAAATAAATTAAAAATTATAAAAATGAAAGAGATATATAGATTATGCAAGAACAACAAAAAATACCTTCGATCTTAAAAATTTCAAAAGTAAAAGGTACAACATGACATACTCTAAAATACTCATGACAATAAATCTAACTATTACTATAAATATTGATGGGTATTATTATAGACATATCAAGATTGATATAAACATTTGCAACATAATTTGTAACATTATAGGTTAAAAAAAGTTGGGACATGATATAAATGAGTTACAACGCTATCTAATTTTTTTATAATATCTTGGGTACATTATATTACCAATTAGATGTGACTAAAAGTAGTCGATACCATCATATGGACAAATAAAGGACTTGATAGGGCCACCAAGCACTCCTTTGCCTCTAGAGTGTGAAGACTTATGAGACTAGTATTTAACCCAAAAACATTAAAAAAATAAAATAATCAAGAAAATAGAAAAACTTTCAAATAAAGGAAAAATATAAAAATATATAGCATAAACATGTTCATTAGCTTTTTCTTGTATGAATTTTACTTCATGTTAAAATATATCATATCATTTCATTTCTATGTAATAATATGTTTCATGTGTACTTGAGTGTGATATATACATATAATAGATACATGATATATGAGTATACATATATTTAACCTATTCCTCCACCCACATGACACACTATGTTGGGAGCATATTCTTCATTGATCATGATTGGACATTGATTACTCTTGTGTGTGTGCTTGATTATTTTTTGAGCTTGTGTTTGTTACTCATAGACCTTGCCATTATATTTATCATGCATCTTAGGGATTATTGTGATTAGATACTAAATAATTCATCGTTATATCTAATTAGACATGATACCACTATATTATTGATTAATAAATGATTGATATAGATACAACATGGTTATATTATCATTTTGATATAAGGTGACTATTGGGTTACATTCCCCTCACCTTAAAAGGAGGCATATCAGTGTCCTTGCCTTTCAAATGGTCAAAATTAAAAATATCTTGATATATATGTGTTGAACTTTTTACATTATTTAACCCCCCTATGATATTATTTAAAAAAGTATGGTATAAATAAAAATCAAGGTCATTCATTATTTATCTAGCACTAACTTCTCAAGCTCATAATACACTACTAAATAACACTTTGCACAACTAATCTATAATACCCTATTCTTCCTTATTTTGAAATCAATCATATGAGTAATCTTATTATAGCTATGAAGCATTCAAAGATAATTCGATGAGTAATATTTTTAAATTTTACAAGCTAGATCACTAGATGCACTTGAATCTAACATATTGTAATTATTCACACACAAACCCACATAAAGGGGGATAACTACATATGTCTGAGGCCCTCTTCAAAATATATGTCTATATAGGTAATTCTCATTAACAAAGGGGTCTTTGAGGTTAGTTTGACTTCACTTTATCTCACTAACCCCTATTTTACAAGTGACATGACCAAATTAAAGGACTTAGGGTTTTGAGCAAAAGACCAATTTTAGGAAGATGTGGGCAAGATATGAACTGATAGCTTATAAGGTGAAAATTAACCCTAGAAAGCATAACTAATTGTTCCAAATATATATATATATATATATATATATATATATATATATATATTATGAAATAGATAGAGGTTTTGAAATAAAGATAGAAGTGTTGATGCTACTGTTCTAGTTGATAGAAAGCTAATTTATATAATTAAAATGAATCGAGGTAAATCATAAGACTATCTTATTTTTCACCTGTGTTTGTTAGATCTATTTGCATGTTATTTAAAGCTAAGTGTTATTTGTTCTTTGCATTAATACTTTTATAATATTATTTGGCATTTTAATTTTCTATATTTATTATATGCTCAAATTTATTACAATATTGTAGATCTAAATTATTTAATTGGATCACTTTAGAGTATCTTATTCCATAATCTATCAAGCTATTACATAACACATAAATACAAAAAAGGGTTAAATATAAACCTAAAGTGAAATATGTAAAGTCTAAGCAATCCTATATCCATACCAACTTATTTGGTGTAGAGAGAACCTAGAAAAGGATACACACACAATCATTAACTAAGAAAAAACACCATCTATCTACTAAGTAAATAAAGGAAATATAATAGGGTTAGAAATACATAACTTTGAGTGGACCTATCGAGCATCAATATCCACTTGGATTAAATGAAAAATTTAAAGAGATGCTGGGTTGAAGACTTAACATGGTTGGAAAATGACCTAAAATATTGTTAGTTAGGAATTCCAACGACTCCTCTTATTGAGCTCCAAAGACACCATAAGATAAGTTTTTTCAAGATGAGGTTATAGATTAAAAACTCCTCAAAGTATGAATTAGGGAAGAAGTGTGAGTGATATCAAAGTTAATAGAGTTTATATGATATAATTAGAATGAAATATGACCCATTTATATACTGATCATATACCCATAACCAACCCTAAACTCTAATATGATGGTATTGGCTTGACTGATATAGTTAAAATAGTTCTATTGACATAATGGTATTGGGATGGATGTTACCATCAAACTATATCAAGCTAGATGATACATTACATATGTCAAAAAATAGGCATAGAACTACACCATGCTTTTTGATATAGTACAAGAAGGTTAAAGGGCACTAAAAAGATGATATCGACCAGGTTGATGCCATAAGATATAAGGGAAGTTGACACAATTGAATAAGGATATGATGTAAGAGGTAAACAAAAAGACTCTTTGAGGAAGATACACTGATAATGATAAAGGTATGATCATGATATAATAGTAAATATTTCACAAATTACCACAAGCATGCCCACCCCTTTCTCGATGCACCCTTTAATGTGTGAATTTAGGGATACCAATGCTCGATAAGTCACTGCAAGAGAAAACATTGGTAAATGATAAAATGAAAAGTATTATGTATATAGAGTTTCTTTGTTATGTTCTTTGGACACTTTGGATTTACCTTTTCATTGAATCCTATCACTCTTTTTATTGTTTAGGTGAATAATTTAATATTCAAACCAATATCTAGTTGTTAATTAACATTTAAAATTAAAATGAATATGAATGCAAATATATAGTTGTCAATTAACATTCCAATCCACTAGAAATGTCATAATCATTTTAATTTAATATTTAATATTAACACACGTATAAATGGAAATATCCAATTGGTAGTTGACATTTTAGGCAAATATTATAAAGTAATTTGAAAAAATATCCAATTATTAATTAATATTTTAGTATAGATAGTAAAGAAATTTCAAAATTTTATTGAATATTTATATAAATATTAGAAATTTAATTCATGTATCATGTCATAAACCTTAATCACTTCTTGTAAGATCATGGTATTCTACATATAGACTAGGATGCTTTAGAAAATTTCTCACATCCTCTTCATTCCAAATTAAGTCTAGTTGTGTAAAAAATGTCACCATAAGACATTTTTCCTTTTTGAATTCTTGGCCTAGATATTATTTTGTGGATATGATAAAATTTTATTTGGGAACACATTTTTTGATAGAATCATATATAATAATTCTTGTAGTGTTATATGGAAATTAAGCACCCCTCTAGATTACATCTAAATTCTCAATGCAAATTTCTTCTTTTTTATCACAATACTCAACACCACAAAAATATAGAAGACACTCCTCCACTTTCAATTTTTTTATTAGTTTCACTAAATTTTTTTATATGTTAATATCCATAACATACAATGACCAAAATTCAATTTGAAAATGTGTAGATGTAGTTGTCAAAAATTGGGTCACCATGCTCTTGGTTGAATGTGATGATTTTTTTTTTGGAATCTTTCTTTATTTTTTGAAATAATATTGAGTTTAAATGAAAATAAATTTATTTTGTAATGTTTATGCAAGAGTATCTAATTCCACACCCAACCTTGCATTAACCAAAAACATGATTAGTTAATTGGAAATAAATTCTAGTGAATTATTTTGATGTTATGATAGTCTGTAGTATATGTTTAATTATCATGGTTATTTTTTGAGTTGCCATAAGTTTTGGTTCTTTTCTACTATCATATTTAGATGGATCTATTTTTTTGTGACTCTTGGTGAGTTTTTTCTCACTACATCTCACCATACTATCACAATGGTAATTTTTTTTGAGAATGTGGCTTTAGTTTGTTGCATAGCTTCAAAATAATCAATTCTATATCTTAATTCTCAATACATTTATTTTTCACTTCTTTTAGATTAATGATAGTCATTTGGATGCCTTACGTGAATAAGTGGTGACACTTTTGGGATGAGGCTTGCGATGACATTGTAAATAGGTAAATGGGTATGTGATGTGTTATCATGAATAAATTATGTGATGTGTTATTTTAGTATGTATTAATGTTGTTACTTGTGTATATTTAATTATTGTAGTGCATCTTGATGTGTTAATAGTATTTAATATTTGTGGCCTTAGTGGGTTGCTGAAATAAATTAATGTAAATGGGTGGATTGTATGTCTATATAAACACATCCTTTTCATTTGAATAGGCATTTTATTTAATATTAGAAAGAGGGTAAAAGTGTAGTTGTAAGGAGTATTTCAAGTAGTTATATGTGTAGATCTGATAAGGCATAATGTAATTGAATCATTTCAAACCAAACTACCATGTTGGGTTGATGTTTTTAAGCCTATGGGTTGTGTTTAAGGTTGTGTGTTTGATAATTTTAAGGTTGTATCATTGGAGGTTAATTTTATGTTGTGTAATCTCTCTTTGAATCAATAAAATTCTTTTATTACTATGTTAATTTCCATTGTACATTTATGGGATGTGTAGTAGAATAAATATATTAAATAAGACCTTTGACCATGGTTATATTCATATGTAATTTGACACTCTCTCCAATATGAGCTCTGATACCTTTTTTTACTACATAAAAGATCCATAGCTTTTAGTGACTCAAATAAGAGCCTTGATGAATAGAAATATATCATAGGATAACAAAACAAAGAAACATTTCATCAAAACTTATTATCAACTAAATACACATGTTTTTGGTTGATGTAAGGTTACACATGGACCCAAATGATCTTATATTATACACCTAGGTTAAGAAAAAGTGTGAGTGGTAAATCCACACACTTAGGTTGAGTGGTAAATCCACTCTTTTGACCCCATACAAATTTCTTAACAATCCTTTATTATATTCAATATGATTCTCACCTTTTAATTCATTTAGTTGTTGAATTAGGTCAAAAACTAACCTCCTCCAAAATCCTTTCATCCCACCATTTTGATAGCTCCCACTACCCTTGGGTCAAAATCCTTTGTTTATGATATGGAATCCACTCTTACACTCCTATGATACAATAGTAGCCACCAAAATTATCATGTGTTTGTGATTCATACTCTCATTCACCTTCCCCTACATGACACTATTCCACATTTTTGAAAATTATATTTCCTTCAAATGCAATTTGATACTACATATAACTAAAATAATTTGGTGTGCATCCTCTTTATTATCTGTCTTCAATAGATTTAGTATATGGATTCATCCATCCTTCATTTCTTACAATTACTACACCTTTTCAAGAAACTCTCCCAAGTCAAGAAACTCTCCCAATTACTAATAAAATCTCAAAATTAGGTATCAATTAGGTATCTTAGTGTGGATGTTCTTAGTAATTGGGAGAGTTTTTATTAGTAATTAGGTATCAATTAAGGTCTTAGGGTCCTAAGGTGTTTTAATAGATTAAAAATGTGTTTAATGTGTAACACAATTGTAAATTAAAGGTAAATGAAATGTAATTTCGTAAACCAAATAGTTGTAACCACCTTTCATTCATGTAACTAACAAGCAAATTGAAAATAATGATAAATAGTATGAATATAGGGAGAGAGGAGTCAAAAGATAGCAAGAGATGAAGTCTTTAATGGTTTTATTTGAATATGTATGTTTAAAAATTCAAGACTATCAATATAATTTTCTACATTTTTTATGTTTGCCAGTATATAACCTCTTTGTTTCCATATTCTATGTTCAAATCTAAGGATTGTGTAAATGCCATTTGAAATGAGAGATTCTAAGTAAAGAGTTTTGGGCCACATATATGTGTTAAATATATTTTATTTTTATAGATTCAAGTTTCATGAAGTTTTTTATTGTTATATTGATAAAGTCTTTCTGAGGTTAGCAAATAAGGACTTTGTATAACCAGAGAGAGTATTATGATCAAATAAACTTAACCATATATTTTGGAGAAGATAGGTTCTATGAATTTTTTTTAGTGCTTATACACATTGGTAATTCATTATTGTGAAATTATAAATACTATTTAAATGTTTCCAAGTCAATTGCATATGTGTTTGAGGAATAAATATACTCAAATTTATAAAACACTATGTTGGTTCACACAGTCATTGTCAATATTTGAGTTCATTGAAGGAATATAAGAATTCAGGAGAGATCTAAGAGTTAAAAAAAGTGTAACCAAGTTGGGCATAACATATAATGTGATTAGAAAGTATGAAATAGCATTCATACTTAGATTAAGCCAATCTATGACCTCTTAGGCTTGTATGTAGGGTTGAAACCCTAAACAATGGAAAATATGGTATAAATATGAATTTAGCAAATAGAATAGGGTAAGATTACTAAGTGAGTTTATATAGATTGTGTTTGAGTTAATCAAGGAATTTTAAAGTTTTTTGGTAGAGTAAGGAAGGAGAAATAATTGTTACAATTACTACACCTTTTCAAGAAACTAGAACAATAGCAAAATTATGGTCAGAGGAATATGAAGATCAGAGGAGATGATTTAATGATTGAAAATGTTGGAAATAGGTTAGATAGAGATTATAAAGGTCAAAAAAAGTTTTGAAATCAAGTACAAAATCAATAATTTTATTTTGAACCCTCTTAGGTTCACTATAGGCCTAAAAACCTTAGTTTAGGGTTAAGCTACACAACTCAAAATATCTAAGGTTTAAACTAGTGAAGTCTCCTCAAATTTGGTGATTAGATAGAGAAAGATGTAATTTAAAATATTTCAGATTTTTTAGATTAGAAGAGTATGGATTCGTATGTTTATAGATGACCGTGTGCAAGTTAAGGTCAAAAGAGACCTAAAGACCTAAATAGAGACCTAAAAGGGCAAGGAAAAGTTATATAAACACTAAATTAGAGCCTAAAAATTTGTGGCATGTTAGTAGAGGATAGAAGGTAATTGAAATGGAGATTATTTTTCCCATTTTTCACTATACTTATCTATACAAGAAGAATTAGTCTAAAAAGGCTAATAAATAGCTTATGATAGAGTTCAAGGAGTAGGGAATGTTGTCAAGATCATCTGAGAAAGGTGAGGATGGGATAAAGCCTTCAAGTTAATATATAAGAGTTGAAATATGGTGATATATGTGATAAATAAGCTAAGGAGGTTTTGAAATACATATGAAACCAGTTGCTAAGAAACATTCACCAAGGGATGAGAATGTTATAAAGAAACTCTTGTGAGAATTGCTTAGGGAAATGATAAGTTTGAATGATGTTGGTGCAAGGGAAACATGCTATTGTAAAAGAGATGATTAAATGGTAGAGTTTGACTATAGAATAGTAATACAAGAATTAGAGGAGGTTTGGAACCTCAAATTGAGGAAAATAAGTTTATAAAGTGACCACGAAGGATATTCTTGAAGATGGTCAAACAATCAAGTAAGAGCTAGGTGCATAGATCAGAGGTAAGGAGTATATCTATTGATGTTTATATCTAAAATAAACCAATTTAGACAAGTCCTCTACATTAGTTATATTTGATAGAGACATTTGTATGTGTTTGAATTGATTTCATGCCTAGATTTAGTTATCCATTTAAGGTCATCCTTGATTGTAATTGATTTATCAATTCTATCAAGAATAATTTAGTAAAAATAATTTTATTAATATGTGTATATACCCTAAATTGG
Organism: Torreya grandis; assembly: GCA_037957365.1. Classification (NCBI taxonomy): domain Eukaryota; kingdom Viridiplantae; phylum Streptophyta; class Pinopsida; order Cupressales; family Taxaceae; genus Torreya; species Torreya grandis. Next base: position 731,693 of record JARHVA010007000.1, read on the forward strand.
TTAAGCAACCACACATATCATGTATTTTCTTAGTCCTTTCATATGAGACTTTGACTAGAGAATATGAGCCTTATTCACATTAGCCATGTCTTTTATTTTACTTATCTTGGTCTTATTTCATGATTGAGTCACCTTTTTTATCATTACCAATCATTCATAGCCTTCCACATGGTCATTCCAACTCATATAGACTCTATTCCATAGGCTAATACTGTCCCCCTAGGTCTTGAGCCTATAGGATAGGAGCGCTAGGATTAAACTATAACACTAGACTCTAGGGTGTCCTAATTTCAACACTCCTATCCTTTTGTATTTTGAGTCCCAATGATCATTTATCTTTTCTTAAGAGGTCCTAAACCCTTCTTAGCCCCTCCCTTAATTTTTTTCCTTTGAACATCAATTAATATAAATAAAGTTCCAAAATTCAAAATAAAGAGTCTCCTATATAAAGGACTTCACAAGGCATTTTATATATAGAATTTAATACTTTAGCACAATACATAACTAAAAATTAGTCAATAGTATAACTCAACATTCCACATCACACATAGATTTGCATGCTTGATCAAGGAGGGGCCTAGTTGAAAGTTTATGCTTGCATCTACCATGTGCATTAATTATGTACATTACCTAAGGGAGAACTAAATTTAATTTGAGACCATATATTGAGGGTTAATATAGGTAGTGATCAGGATAACAAGGGTTCTAGATCATGTGATCATACTTCCCCTAACCTAATTTTTACCCCTTTTGCTTTTGATGTATTTCTTGTTTCATGTGTGTAGATAGACCTAGGGTTTTTAAGATTAAAATAGATGTATAAAGAGCTTGGTCGACATTCAGGATTCAAAATTTCATAGGTAGGCTCACATAGGGACAATGAACAAAACCCAAAAAACTCAAATTTTTATGACTAGTTTAAAAAACAACATTAGGACCTAGACTATAGTGCTTGACCCTAAAGTGTCCTATTTTTGGTGCTCCTATCCTTTCACCAAACAAAAGATATATCCAAATTCCTAACATCTTCCCAGTCCTATGCAATAGTTTTTAAGCTTTGAAACAATCATCTCAGTCTACTTTTCTAGATAAGTTACTTCTCTTTACTATGTAATTAATTTGATCAAAATCTATATTTTACTAGATTTGATTAGATTTTTCCCTGTACTCCAGACCCTTCATTATTTAGGAGCTAAACACTAGTTTCCCAAAAATAATAAAACATTTGGTGAACCTGACTTGCTTCAAACAAAATTAAAAAACCCTATGTACACTTAGGGTTTTTCCTTCATATTTTGTGTAACAATTCAACTTTAAAATTATGATTTTTATATAAATTTTTGTTTATTTATCCTATTCAAATTTATTTTATAATTTAAGCTATTACAATAATTTTCAAAAATTCTAAAACCCCAACCCAAAACCTTAGATTTCCAAACTAGGTCCTCAAACCCCAAGCCTTCCTTCCTTACAATTTTTAGATATTTTTTTTGAAAGTTTTGCAAATTCTTTGGAGTGTCAAAAATATTTTCAAAATATATGTTGGTAGTTATTTTTTGCAAAAATTCAATTTCAAATTTTTGATTTTTGTATAAATTTTTGTGCATTTATCTTATTCAAATTTATTTTAAAATTTAAATTATCGTAATAATTTTAAAAAATTCTAAAACTCCAAACCAAAACCCTAGATTTCCAAACTAGGTCCTCAAACCCCAAGCCTTCATTTTAATTTTTAGATAACAATTTTGGAATTTTTTCAAATTGTTTGTAGTGTCAAAAATATTTTCAAGATCTCTATGTTAGTAGTTATTCTTGCATTTATTTGATTACTAGTAGTTTTACTTATTCTCTTTGGTGAAAGAAATAAAATGGCCACTAAGGCACTTCTTCTCTCTCATCCCATAGATCAATTTCTAATTTTTTCTCATAATTATGATAATGAATGGACAAATTTGCAAAATTACACATTATCTAAAAATGTGGAAAATGATTTCATTTACAATGAAAATAATTACAATTTTTCTAATGAGGAATATGATGATACATATGAAAGTGATAGAGAATAAAAAGTTAATGCATCTTCTTCTCTCAAACCTATCTCTTTTCTTCCATCTTCCAAAAAAATAATTTTGATAAATGGGAAAGGTACTTTTCACCTCATTCTCCTATGCACAATGCACCAAATGAACAAATTAGTCATGCACTTCTAAGTGAACCACTTATTGGTGATAATTTTCTTCCATGTGAACCTAATCTCTCTCTCTCTCTCTCTCTCTCTCTCTCTCTCTCTCTCTCTCTCTCTCTCTCTCTCTCTCTCTCTCTCTCTCTCTCTCTCTCTCTCTCTCTCTCTCTCTCTTGCTACTTCTATGTTCAAATTACAACAATATAAATGCAATAGAATCAAAATTCTAATGCATAGTTCAAATGATCCATCTCATGTTCTTAACTCTACTTTGTCAAAATAATGTCTAAATGATAACTCTCTTTCTCTTACTTCTCATATTTCAAATGGAAATAATGCATACACTCCATCCATTGATAATATAGATTCACATACTATTCCAATTTCACATGATAATTTATTGCATATTAAAAAAGCATTAAATTCTTCTCTTATCCCTCTCCCTAGTGATGATGAAAGTGATAGCGAGTATGATAGTGAACATGCAAATGAATATGAAAATGAGAGTGACTATGAACAAAATTTTGATTACGATAATGCATGGAATAATGCTGATTATTATGTATATAGTGAAGAAGAAAATGCATCTCATGTTTCTAACTCTTCTCTCACTCATCCTCTCAAACATAATGCACTACCAAATATTTTTTTTTGCTTCTATGTGTGATTATATTTCAAATGATGCACATACTAATGATAACATCACATCCTCTACTCAATTAGAATATGATTCACTAAAACATAAAGATAACAATGAATCTCCCAAGACACCCCTACTACAATAGCACCTATTTCTCATTCTTTACCTAAAGAGAATGTTATCCCACATCCCTCTACTAAAGTCTAAGTTACCATTCCTCCAAAGGTTCAAGTGAGCACACCCCCTCTCTATGATCTAATTACTAAATGTAACATTGCCATGGCTAAAATTAATGATCAAATTTAACAATTAAATGAACCACTTCAAGATGATAATATACCATCCCAGGAGATTATTTATTTAATTCATATAGTTGGTTAATTACAACACCAAGTACATCTCCTAACTTCAAAAACATGGATTATAAGTATTGGATAGATGCTAATGATTTACATGGTAACCCTCTTCTGAAGACATTTGTAAAAGTTTCATTACCTAATCATTTCTAGATACCATCAATGCCTCACTTTGATGGAACTAGATATCCATTCATACACCTTTAATCCTTTCAAAAGCCTCGCCATCTCATGCGAGTCCTTTGATTCTACTCAAGTTGTTCTAGTAGACACTAGTGGGTAATGCATAGAATTAGTTATTTCATCTATTGCCTATTGGTTCCTTGCATCTATATGATGATTTATAGGAGGAATTTCTTAGATATTACATAACAAACATGGGCCCTCATGTTACATATGAGAAACTTGCCACATTGCATCATAATACTTTAGAGTTAGTTAGTGATTATATCTTACAATTCAAGACACACATGTTAAGATTGATTTATAAACTAAAAGATTTATAAATCCAACATATCTTTATTAAGGGGCTTCACCAACCTCTCTTTGAGCATCTATTGTATCAAACAAAGTCCTCTTTTAGGTACTTGTGCTATACATTTTTAGCCTTAGAAAATCAATTGGGATTGATTGAGATAGATTCAGTTGATCAAATTACTCTAGATTTTATAGCAGTACCTCCATCTATATCTCTTAACACATAGCATCCACCATGTCCTAAACAAGATAGGATACCTCAACCAAAAAAGAAACCAATTAATAATAAAGAACTAGTTTAAAAATCATACCTATAGTATGCACTACAAAGAACAAAAACAAGGCACCACTACATTTGATTTAGAGTGGGATAGCTCATGTGTCATATTATCAACACTACTAGATAGGAAGTTAATCACATTACCTTTTACTCACTGACAAGATCAACATCTCTTACATAGACACTACATTGACCCTTTTGTAACTATCATCATATATGTGGACATAGAGATAATGATTATTATGGAATCAGGGATGGAATTAATAGATGTGTTGATAATGCCATCATAACATTCACATAGGGGGAACCGAGTTCTCCCTCATCATGGATTTCTATAACTCACTCTTTCATGATTGAGTTATTCCAGGACATTCCTTCACCAAAATCATCAATCACTCATCATGAGAGTTATGCCAAGTTTTTTGGGTCCTATCTCATGTAGTAACCCACTATGATTAAGATTAGATGAACCCACATCATAGAGTACTGCTCTAGAGAGATATTCACTATGACCAAGCTTTTGGGGACCCATTTCACATATAAACTTGTTATGATTCAGATTAGATGAGCCCCCATCATAGGTTATAGTTCCAACTTGATCTATTACTCAATCATATGCATCATAGTAGAGGCAGCAAGATGTTATTTCATGCAATAATCCACTATGATTATGGATAGATGAGCCTTCTTCATAGTACATAGTTTTAGTTGCACATCCAATAAGGTTACATTTGGTAGAGTCTCTATGCAAAACTATAGTTAGTGCACAATAGATAGTATCAAATATAGTGCATGTTATTACATAACATGAGTAGTATGGGCACTTGTTTAGTTAATCATCAAGGTTTAGTTAGTGATACGACACACATTCATATAGGTATTAGTTCATAGATTCACTTCATAGAGTAATGATGGAGCCAAAGGACTAGCTAACCTTTGTATTCTTGAGCCACCTACTTAGAGGGACTAGACACATAGTCTAAACATCTATTAACACACACATGATTACATAGCTTTACTTAATAGGTGATGATGGAGCTAAAGGGCCAACCTTTGCATTATTGAGCCACTTTTAGGGAAGTGATATGCATAAAGTGATATCTTACATCTCCTTTTACTAATAAACTAACATTCCTAGTTCTATATAACCATCCCTAGCCAAACCACATTAGCCAAATCCTGATATTACTAATATCCCATTTTACCAATCTTAAACCAACTCACTTTATCACATCAATTTATAAATTATAAAACTATAAATTTTTACTCATATATAATTCAAAATCAAGACTAACATCACACTTATCAACAACAATCAAATCATATAACCCAAAAACCATTTTATCAAAACATATGCAACCTCAACATTATTGTCAAATCAACTATTTTAATCAACCTTTTGCAATAAATATACCAATCTATTCCAAAACACATAACATAATACACCTGAATCTAAAACCAACTAGTGGAGAGAATGAGACTAGGAGTGAAGGTGTGACACCCATTCATGATTGATTATATTTGATACAATGCATATTTTTTTGAAAAATTATTATATATATATATATATAATGATTTTTCAAAAAAATATGCATTGTATGAAATATAATCAATCATGAATGGGTATCACACCTTCACTCCTAGTCTCATTCTCTCCACTAGTACTAGTCCCATAATCCACTCTAGTATTTAATGGCCCTGCACCTGCTCAAGCTCCTAAATGCCTTTTATGATGACTCTCTCACTCAAGTAACTGACTATGCTCCTCATGCAAGTCTACATACTACCTCTGAAGATCCATGTACTCATCCATAATCCTTGTACTCACCAATCCAAAATCAGGTGGGGGCATCCTATGCCTATTTAACTTGATCCTCAACTCATCTCTCTCTGTCCTAATTCCCTAACATATGTAACTATTGCTATAGAATCCCTATCAAATATATGAACATGAATACTAGATGTAATCATCACTCACTCTATCAATCCCTCCTCCACCACATTATCAAGAACATGCCATGTGAGCTCTTAGAGTGTAGACTCAATGATGATCTCCTAATAGTTATCATCTCCACTCCCCATCCCATCACGTGCCTCAACCTACTTACCTCCCACTCCACTTACACAAAAATTAGGGCATTGGATTATCTATATACTTAAAAAAAACAAATTAACAACCCACATTTTTACACAATTCAAATGAAATTACTACTTACCTCCCATCATCTAGATCAACTGAGTATCCTCATACTTTAGAGCATCCCCTCCATCAATAAGGTATGATGGATCCCACTAATTCCTCATATACCATGTAGTATATACATATGTACATCCAAAATTATCCACATCAAGACTATATATAGCCACATCCCACACATCTAAAGGTAATAGTGCTAGCTCAACTTCCATGGGCCTCACACAAGCTCTTGCCCTCACTAGTGCCTGTGCATTCCTCAACTGCACCCATGATACCAAGGACATATGTTGTGGTACCCAAAACTATCTAGTCATATGCTCATACTAAAATCAATCAAACACTCTAAACTAGTGGTCATGTATCCAATAACTTACCCTTATATACCATAACTACACTCCATCCTTAGCCCACCTAAGAAATACTCTATAAGGCCTCCATATAATATCACCAATGACAAATCTATCTATCACCCACCTATAATGATCCATACAAGGATATTAGATAACTAATGTACTCATACACTACTCCACAAATGGATATGGAGGTGTTCAATTCTCCCTCAGTAATCTTATCAGTCATACAACTGCTATGTGCTCATAATCCCAATAATGTAATAATGTTACTACACTCAATCTGCCACTAAATGCCTCACATGTAAACCTATAAATATCCTTATATAAATGGAAAAAAATAATCCTCCCCCATGAGAACATAGTGCCATATACTTGCACACTATACACAATCCTATGCATCCTATATGCAATCAACACTCCACTCCCATTCACAACAACAAACAAGGATAACAATATAGCCAACCACTTCCACAGGCATGGAACACTAGACTATACTATAACTGACAATAACACATCACTATCATTTCATATTTGATGTATAATTGAGGGCACACTAGTAAAATTCAAGGATGTAATATTAATAGTATCATCACCCATGTCATCTTGTAATGTCACATGCCATCCACTAATTGGTAAATGTAAAATGTGATACACATCCTCTAGAGTCACAAAAATCTCCCCTATAGGAAGCCATAAAGTACATGTATTTACATTCCACCTCTCACATAAGGAGGTAATCATATATCTATCCCACTACATTGTGCCTAGGTCACACACATGACCCAAACCTACCCTATTTATGATAGCTCTCTCATCAACAGACAATGATAATAACCTCAATGTCTCCATCACCTAGCCCCTATAGAACTCTCTCATCTATACCTCACCTTGAAATACTAGAAACAACATATATATCAATCAATAATGCCAAATCAAAAGCCAAAATATAAAAATATTAGAAAACAAAGCAACAACACTAAAAAAATAAGCCTTTAGGACAACAATGCTAGGTATAAGACAATAACACTAAAAAAGAGCACTGTAACCTAGATAGGAGTGTTGGATCCTAGACAACAACAATCGATGTAGGAAATGAGCACTAGAACTAGTGAAAATTTTCCTAGGACACTTTAAATAACTCAAAAGCACCAAAAATAGGCTTTAAAATAGACAAACATCAAATATTTTAGCTGCTTACTAGGGTAACATCACCACTAGCCTAAACCTGGGCTTCCAACTGTTCAAATTTAGTCATGGCAGGTGCTCATCTCCTTCACATTTTCTCACTCTAAGGACTCAAAATCTCAACCTAGTCAATGCACAAATGAATAAAAAATCATTCCAATTTACTATATCAACCAACTTTTTCATTCAAAACAAAATACTATTTTAACCATAACTTGAACCTTATAACTACATTTTTCAAACCATTTCTTTTAATAGAATCATGAAAATGATACCTTTGAAATCACACAAGATTCAATATATTACTACTTCATTTACATACTAAAGCATGCACATCTCTATATTTATTTTATACTCAGATATACACCTTGATTATCACAAATCAAAATGTGTTCCACTTTCAACAACTTTGTCTAATCAATCAAACAACCTCTCAAGCTATTCACAACAATCCATCCTTGTTTCTACTTATGTCACTAGTCATCACTTTTGGCTCAACCTCTTCTATCACAAGTTTCATCCCTCTCCCCAAAAGGGGGGCATCAATCCTACTATTCCTATTTCTACACCTACCCAACATGCCCATCCACTCTCACAAGTGGATACACCATGGTTTGTACACTTTCAACAGTCAGATTAATAGATTTAGCTTAGATCAATCAAAATATATAGTGATTCAGATTACATGGGTCACTTAGTATTACTCATGACATTTAGAGGGATATACCTTTGATTTATAGATACACATATTATTCAAATACAATGGTTTAGATCATATAGATCAATAATGATTTTAGCTTACACGTACATAGACTATTTAGATATAGTGGTTCATATTATATGGATTCATAGTAACTTAAATATAGATTCAAAATTAGATACTAGATGTGGGGGCATGTACATTACTACATGTCTCACACATACAAATTCATACAACATGACATAGTTACATGACTAGATAACAAATTATAAGCACAGTGTAGAGCACAGTGTTTTAATATATAGTTTTTCACATGGGGCATGGCACGATAGGTCATATCACATGTGGTTATAAAAATTTACATATTATATAGATATATCACTCACATACCAGATTTGGGGTCTTGTCACAGATGTTCATGTTCTTCATCACTCAAAATTATATAGATAGAATGGTAAGACATGCCATTCTCTTCTTGCACATTAACCAAATTTTCAAATTACACCTAGTGGTACCCAAGTTGTCACTAGATTATACCACATAATTATCTATAGTGGTTGGTCCATTGCATTATCCAGACCTAGAATACATGAGTTTGTATGGGATAGAGGATAAACATTAGTTTTGGGCCTCTAAGCATTTCTTAATTCTAGTTCAGATATTTAAAGTGGGGGCATGAAATATTTTTCTCTTAATAACATACAAAATTTATACACACATTCTAGATTATATGAGTTTATATGGGATAGAGGATAGACATTGGTTTTGGGCATCCAAGCATTCCTCATTTTTATCCAAATTCAGCATAGGGGCCAAACATTACCCCCCCCCCCCATGATACATGGATTCCCCTGTTAGATTTAGTATAGGGGGAATCCATTTTAGGGATTCTTTATTTCTCCAAGCACTACTTGGCTCTCCATCCAATTCCCTAGCTAGGAAGTGAGTTGGACCCTTTGCAACATATTTATCTGCATAAAGGTAAGTTTAGGTATGCATTTTCTTCTTCTTTCTTTTACTCTAGTACTTCATTTCTTTACATCACTAGAATTAAATTGGGGAACATGTATACACCCTAAATTGGTCAAGTAACCACATATATCATGTCTTTTCATAGTCCTTTCATAAGAGACTCCAAATAGAGAATATGATCCTTGTTCACATTAGCCATGTCTTTTATTTTACTTATCTTGGTCTTATTTCATGCTTGAGTCACCTTTTTACTCATTTTCAGTCATCTATAGCCTTCTAGATAGTCATTCCAACTTAACTAGACTCTATTCCCTAGGCTAATCCTATCCCCCCAAGTCCTAAACCTATAAGATAGGAGCACTGGGATTGGACTATAGCGTTGGACCCTAGGATGTCCTAATTTTAGTGCTCTTATCCTCTTGAATTTTGATTCCAAATGATCATTTATCTTTTCTCAAGAGGTCCTAAACCTTTCTTATCCCCTCCCTTAAGTTTTGTTTGCCTTTTAAACATTAACTAATGTGAATAAATTTTCCAAATTCAAAATAAATATTCTCCTATATAAAGGACTTCACAAGGCATTTTATATCTAGCACTTGATAATTTGGCATAATACATAACTATAAATTAGTCAATAGTATAGCTCAACATTTTGTATCACACATAGATTTACATGATTGATTAAGGAGGGGCCTAGGTGAAATTTCATTCTTACATCTATCATGTGCATTGATTATGCATGTTCCCTAAGTGAGAACTACATTTGATATGAGACCCTAGTTTGAGGGTTAATGTAAGCAAAGATTAAGACAATAGGGGTTCTAGATCATGCCATCATATTTCCCCTAACCTAGTTTTTACCCCTTTTGATTTTGATGTATTTATTGTTTCATGTGTGTAAATGGACCTAGGCTTTTAAATATTAAAATATCTCTACAAGGAGATTCATCGACATTTATGATTCAAAATTTCATAGACATGCTCACACAGGGACAATAAACAAAACTCAAAAAAATTAGATCTCTATGACTAGTTTGGACAACAATGACATGACCTAGACTATAGCACTAAACCTCAAAGTGTCCTATTTTTATCAATCCTATCCTTTCACTGAACAAAATATAGATCTATATTTTTGACATCTTCTCAGTCTTGTGCTACATTTTTTAGGCTTTGAAATAGTTGTCTCAGTTTACTTTTTTAGATAAGTTACTTCTCTTTCCTATGTAATTAATTTGATCAAAATATATATTTTAATATATTTGATTATATTTTTTCCCTTACTCTAGACCCTTTATTGTTTAGGAACTAAACACTAGTTTCCCAAAAATAATAAAACACTATGAAGATGTGGGATTATTTTGCGAAAAAAATATACACTTTAGTATGGGTGACTAGTATACTCACCTGGATTTATCATCAAATATTTTTAGTAAGTTTTTGACATCATATCCTACTTTATTTTTTAACTATGTATATTAAGGAAGTTATTTTTATATTTGTAGCTACTAGTACTACATTTATCTAGTAAAGAGTTATAAATTTTAATAATATCCTCCAAAAAATATATGGATATCTCAAACTTAAATGAATGATTTGGTAACAAAATTGCTATATATTTTTTGCACACAATATCCAAGGGATTTGTGTGTGACTAAGAAATTTATATGGCCACCTCTTCAATAACCATGTACTTTATTTTTTAAAGACCATGCATGCCATTAATCATTAATAGTCCTTGAAACCCACCTTCCTCATTTAGAATTCTGCAACATCCTTTAATTTTTTTCATTCAAGCTATAAGATATTCCACATAGATACAAATAGATTTATGAAATAAATGTGATTCAACCACTGGTATAAGAAAGATGTAAATTCAAATCATTACACTAAAACTAATGTAGGAGAGTAGATCTATAATATCACTTTGTGTAATGTTTATCACAACATTATTGAAGTAGGTAATAAAAACCTCTGGACTAAGGGGAGGAATATCTTATTTTAAATATATCAAAGATATCCTTATTTAAAACATAAAATAAATTTGACATGTGAAGTCATACTTATATTTATCCCTCACTTGGGTAATAGTAGCTAAAGATGATATATACATATCTAGGAGGTTCTTAACATCTTTTGACATTACTATTTATTTTTCTATTTTTAGCTCCCTTTTCATGTTTTAATAGTTTTTAATTTATGTTTTATCTTCTCATCTCTAAAATCCTAACAAATTTGACCAAAGTGACTTTCATGAATATTAAATTTTTTCACAACATTGGATGCAATACATCCTATCACAACTAGGTCTTCTAGTATTCCTAATTTGAAATATTCTAGAATTTTCACCCTTACAGTTTTATCTTCTTTTATTATTTTCTAATATGAATTTAATTTTTGTGATTTGAAACTAGGTTTAGTACTATTTTTATCCAAAATTATCCATTTATAAATTTATCTTCAATTATGGATAGCTCATCTCTAGACATACCACTTGTCCCTATGAATAAATTGGCTGTTAAATTATCAAGTGAATTTAGCTTGAAATATGGATTGAAATCCCTTTTTGGAAAACATGCAAGCCCACCATTTTTGTAAAATTAAAAATAGATCACCCATTTTCCCCATATATTATCCAAAAGGATAAGAATGATAGCTCATCATTAAGGCTATCTAAATTTGAGTTTTGAAAAATATTTAAGATCTCTCTTTCAAAGGACTCAATCTATTTAACCTGAAAATATATATTAGGGAATCTATGGTTAAAGGGGTAGAGATAGCTTAGGGAAAAAGGATGGTAGACTATCTCTAAAGAATTCCAATTAATTGTAAAATTTAGATAAACATATACTAAATTTATTATGCTAAGATATGCTAAAATATAAAGTAAAACTATGCTAAATATTATATTGATAATGAAAACAAGATAGTTAAAATTGATGCTAATACATATCTAGATCTAGAACAAGAAGAAAGTAGAATAGGTCTAAATTATGAATCAATCACCTAATTTTATAAATTGTACCTCTATATCTAAGACACTTACATCAACCTAGGATACTTACATAAATGCTTCTATCTAAATTAGATGTAAGTGTCTAGTAAAAAATAACTAGTGAAACTAGATGTGACCACCTAGATGATTCTAGGTTTTGTATCACCTTCACTCTAGTGCACTTAGATTTGGGTCATGGACTATCACTCCTTGCCAAATATCCAAACCCTAGTTCTTCATCTTCATAGTGGCTATGGGAAAAATGGGGTAGTGGGCACATGGTGTCAAACTTCCATGAGAACCACTCTATTAATGAGTTTTGCCTACATAGATAATATTCCAAAGAGGGAAACACACTTATGAAATCCTCTCCTACATGTTATCTTGTGTGTGTATCATGTAATATGTAATAAATAAATATAACAATGACCTAACTTGTAACTTAGAAAATGTGGCTCATAGAATTTTACTTAAGTACTTTATATCTATATATGTGTTGTCCCTATGAATGATATGGAAATAAGAGAAAATAGGGAATATTTGCTCATTTGAGTGCTTGATTGAATTCTTTTGGAAAGTTTCCTTGTGAGTAGGTAAGGAGTTTCTAGATGAATAATTAATGATGATTGATGTTGTATATATAGTAATCCATTTGGAGAAAATATCACACTAAAGCACATAGGCTAACCATAGGAATACATTTCATTTGAAAATTAGATGAATTTAAGGCATAGGAAACTTAATTTGGATAGGAACACTTAAATTGATGTAGGTGTCTGAATGGGACATAAGTGTTTAGGTAGATGGAAAATAGGCATGGTCCAAAAATTGTAGAGATAAATTCTAAGTAGGTTTATAACATTATAAGCATGAAATAAGGTACACGTCATAATAATAACATTAGTTTTACTAAGAGATAAATAATTATCACAAAGAGATAGTGTATGTGAGCCTTTGAATAGTGGAAAAGGTATAAAAGCTAAATTTACATCCATGATATGTATTTTAAAAGTGTACAAGATTGAGGTACTATATAATTCATAAATAGTTTCTACATTCCCCCCATTAATCTAGTAATGAAATTTCAAGTTTAAAGGAATATAAATGTGTACTTGGATGTGTATAATACACCTTGCATTTAATTGAACCTAACTAGAGTGATTTTATGGTGACTAACCTAAAACCAAGAATATACTACAGTATATAATAAATGCATATAATCTGAAATTGAAATCATTGAAATGATTTAAATTGAAAGAGAGCAAGGTTTAGGAATACACTATGTATCGATGCAACCGCTTTACCTTTTGGACATTTGATTTAAAAATATGTATCATTATGAATCATCAGAGATATGATTAGGTCAAAAATAAAATATAGAAAGTGCATATATATATATAAATAGAGAGATATTGGAAGACACATACCCCTAACTTTAGAGAAAAGGTGAGTTGTAACCCAATAGTTGAGATTAGTTCAACCATGAAACTCAATCATACTTATAACCTGGTGAGTGTGAGTGAACTAAGTTAGTTCACACTATAAATATTGTGAGGTTTAGATGATGTAATCAAGTCCAACCTATAAACTTGGCAAGATTTAGTGATTTAATCACCTCAGCCATACCAAAATTGAGCCAACTATTGTAGTTGCTCAATACAATCCTTAAAAGTCTAACCTAGTGGGTGATGACCATCCATACAAGTATTTAAAATCTGAAATATGATTTTATTTTACAAATTTTAGGTTCTATTTTCATAACATATGCACTTTAGATATGTATAAGAATGGTACCAATGTATATAATTCTACCATAAATGTTTATATGAATAATATAGTTATGAATTTTGGACAATGTGTAAACTATGTAAGTGTGGAGAACATGTTTCCAAAATGCCCTAACTATAATCTAAAATTTAAAACTAGTGTAATTACGGATAACATATTTCCAAAACATGCCACCACTATAATCTAAAATTGAAAATTAGTGTAACTATGGAAAACATGTTTCTAAAAAATGCCCCCACTATTTATCTAAGTATATGAAGAATGTGGAAGCGATGCCTCTATGGAATGCCCCAAGTAATATGCCTCCATTTTTAGGTGAAGGGAAGTAAAAAATTGTAGTTTCCTTACCTTAAAATGATGAGATAACTAGTTAAATTGTGAATGTATCATGTAGCATATAGGAGAAACATGTATAGGTAGATATATCATTGAAACATGAAGAACATGATCACATCAAGTCCTAAAATACATGATGTGAATCATGGAAACAACTAGATAGTAACATTACAAGCTCATGAAGTAATCAAGCACACACATAAGATCACTCAAAATAAAAATAAAAAACAATGGTCTAAATAAATTGCAAACAAGGGGCATATTCAAATGCTATAAAATCAAAGGGACTTAGTAAAATGTCCATGAAATCAATAATGACATATTTAAATGTCCACATATAAAAAATAATGACATATTAAAATTTATAATAGGCAAAAAAAGGCATGGGGGATGTAAACAACATATCATATTCAAATGATCAAACAAGAAAATCAAGACACTCAAAGAAGTGTATAAAAAAAAAGTATAAGTAACTAGCATAAACACATCATACTAGTCCATGAATATATGTGTTAGTAAAAAATGTTAAGTACATAGAATATCAAGTACATTATGAAAGATATATACATGGATAAAAGCATGTATAGTATATAAGCTCAAACATGATAATGTAAAGTGACCATATAATGATATAACCTGGATGTATCATGATCAAAGAAGTGGATGCCCCAAATGTTCATATGACATGAGTAAAGGGAAGGAATAACATCCAAAAGTGCATAGATCATGTATTTTTGTATGCATAATTTACACTTTAAAGATGCATGAAACACATGTATATATAAATAAATGATATGCTATCCACTAACATGGAACTAACAACATAGATGTCAAGGAGCTAATAAAATATATAAAATTTTGCAAATATGTTTTTATTTTATTTTAAAGTTTTGATTTTTTTGGTATTTTTATAATATTTGGAGACCTTTTAAATCTCCAAGTGATAAATATTGAGTATAGGATCACCACTATTAACTATGTGGTGTATCCTATTCTTTAGGGCTAAAAATGGTTTGTGTGATGCCTTAATATTCTATGATATTGGCAATAATATTGTGTTTTATTGATATGTTGTAAAATAGATAATGTGATCAATTTGTGTCAAAGTAGTACCCTTAGAATCTCAATTTGAATCATATTATCCTTTTTTATATTGTGTAAATCCATTATCATAAATGCCTTTTCTTTGAGTGATTATTTTTGAAATGATCATTTGTTAAAAATATGCAAATACGTTACTACACATTTTGAGTTTTTTATATAAAAAAATAGATTTTTTTAGTGATGTGTGATTTAAGTCCAAATACTAGTTTAGTTTTTCTAATGTTTATATTGAATTTATTATAGTGGTAACTTTATCTTTTAAGGATTCATAAACACAATCCCTAGGTGCTTCTAATTGAATATGCATACATATACTATCTAGGGATTTAGGAAGGGTTTGTTTGTTACGTTATCTTGGTGATATATAATAGGATACTTTACCCATTAAAAAAGTGATACCATGGACATGGTTAGAGGGATGGTAGCTATCACCTTCCATAGGGTTAGAAAAAAGAAGAGACTCCACTTTGTCTATTTGAAATGTTCTAAATATCAAAATGAGGACAAGATATGAGACACACAATAACTCTAGGGAATAATCCATTATGTTGGTGTACTCTTTATATTTTGATTTTAAAAAAAAAAATTTAGAACAAATTTAAACAAATTATGAGAAAAATTAGGAAGCTTCTATATTTCCCTAGAAGATTTTGCATTCATATAGATCGGGTTCACCAAATGTTTAACCTTAAAATCTAGATTAAGGAATTTAGGGTTAAAGGGGTAGAGATAGCCTAGGGCATAAGGATGGTAGACTATCTCTAAAGTAGGCCAATTAATTTTAAAACTGATATAAACATACACTAAATTTATTATGTTGAGATATGTTAAAATAGAAAGTACAACTATGCTATATATTGTAATGATAATTAAAACAAGATATGTAGTTGATTATGATGTTAATACAAATCTAGATCTAGAACATGAAGAAAGTATATTGGATATAAATTCTATATCAGTAAAGTGATTCTAAAAATTGTACCTCTATATCCATAGACAGTTGCATCAACCTAAGACAATTGCATTGATGCTTCTATCTGACTTGGATGCAAGTGTCTAGTATGAAATACCTACTGAAACTAGATGTGGCCACCTAGATGATTTTAAGTTTTGTGTCACTTTCACTCTGGTGTACTCATATATAAGTCATGGAATGTCACTCATTATCAAATGGTAAAACCTTAGTTTTCCATCTTCATAGTGGCTATGGAAACAATGGGTTAGTGGGCATATGATGTTGAGATACCATAAAGACCCCTCTATTAGTAAGTATTATCTACATAACCAATACTTTGAGGAGAGCCTCAAACTTATGTAGTTATCCTTTACACGTTGGATTATGTGTGTATCATGAAATGTGTGATAATAAAGTAAAATAATGACCTAGCTTGTAACTTTTTAAATGTGGCTCATGGAATTCTTCTTCAGTACTTCAGATCTATAAATCTACTAGCCCTATGACTAATATGTAAATAAGAGAAAATAGGGAAGTTTTTCTCACTTGAGTTCTTGATTAAATTATTTTTTTAAGTTAACTTGTGAGTAAGTAATAATTTAGAAGGTGAAGAATGAATGAGGATTGATCTTGTATATATACTAATACCTTTAGACAATAACTTGCATTAAAGCACTTAAGATGACCTAGGAATACATTTAATTTGTAAATTAAATGAATTTAGGGCATTGGAAACTTGTGTTAGATAGGGATAATTGTGTTAACATAGGCGTCTTAGTGAGACACAAGTACCTGGGTAGCTAGAAAATAGGTACAGGTTAAGAATTAATAAAGATAGATGCTAAATAGGTTTAAAATATTTTGAGCATGAAAGAAGGTTTGAGTCATCAGAATAACATTATTTAGACCAAGGTATAATAAATGAGCACAAAGAGATAATGTATCTAAGAATTTAAGTAATGGAAAATATATAAAAGTTGAAGGTACATCTATGATATGCATTTACTAAGTGTACAAGATTGAGGTGTTATATAATTCAGAAACAGTGTCTACACAATCACATGTAAATACAAGTTTTTAATTTTTTATCAGATGTAAATTAAAATAAATTTATTAGTGTTAGTTTAATTTAATTATAAATTTAAAATACCTCAAGTTTTCTACCTTTCATGGATGGTATTAGGGTATTTTATTCTTTTATCAATGATCTAGTTTGATCTTCCTTTATACTACCGATCAATAAATTTTGCATAAACCCATATCTTGCTTTACATGTTTTTTTTCAGATATTGATTATGTGCTCTAGTTTGGACTCGGTAGATATAATATGAACAAATGAAAAACTATGGTTTGATAGGACATTTTTCTAATCTTCAATGATATGTTGTCTATCAATAATGTAAAAATGAGTCTAGAGATTTTACAAGTCATGCTCAAAATATACTTCTATGATTTCAACAATTTTTTTCTTGAAGTGAAGCAATATTGTATCCCTCTCAAGATGCACTAGGTTAAATTACATTTAACTAACTAGTTAATCAATGTTGGCTCCATCAAGAGATCGATAATAGTATTTATAAGGTGCTTGATGATAACACTCAACTCCAATTTTTGAATGATTTTTCATTAAATAAAAAAGTTGAATCTATTGAGTTGTTGAAGACTCACTTTTTAAAAAATATTTTAAGCCTATTTTAAGGAATTTATTTCCTGTGCTGATTATTTTAACTCATAAAATTATGATATTAAAGTATCATTTTCTAGGTTGGTCAATTTTTTCCTCATAAAAGTATTTTTTTGGCATAAAATTTTATTTGAAAAATTATTTATCCATATCAAAGTGGTGGGTTATAGATGAAGTAAATCCATATTGGTAAAGTTTCTTGAATACAATTATAATTCCATTGCAAATATTTTGGCTAATTTCTACACCATTATTGTCAGCATCTATATACAGTTCTATTTTTTGACCATAGGAATAACAAGAGTAACTTTAATGTTTTGTAGAATGAACCATGCCACTTTTTATACACAATGTCACCTCTATCTCCATTTGAATAATTTGGCATGAATGTCTAGGTTTATTTATATTTTTTACTTGAACAATAATTAGATCATCAATAATATATTTCATTCTTAATACAATTCCAACCACTTGATGTTCCCTTGATATTAAATGAAACAACCACATGTCACTATAATAATTATATGGGAAACCAATCTCCACAAAATAATCCTCATCTCTTATCTCCCAATTAATTAAACTATCTATGAATGAAGTCTATATATAGGAGGTATGGCCAATAAGATCCATCATTTCCTAAAATTAAACAATTAATTATTTAAATTAGATAAAACCTATAATAAAAATATGTAAAAAAACATTGAGAAAAAATTCTTCTAGAAATGGGTTAAGTGTGTACGAGTTGTGGGCTCACATTAAAATTTATCTTGTTCATAGATAACACTATCCCAATGTCTTAGAGCACTAACTATGGAGGCTAAACTATACTTGTGGTTAATTATCCTATCTTTGAGGTGAGTTGTAACTTCTTGAGGGTAACCACTTATTGGTGCACCACATGTGACATACAAAAAAAGGCTTCATATGACTAAGATTCAAAAATAAGTATGGGGTATTCTAATATAGTTGAAGGTACATGGAAGATCAATTCTATATACAATGCTATCTAATGGATTGAGTATTTTTGCATATCCCATCACTTCATGGATAATATGTAAAATTGATATTTTCTTAGCTTAAACTGAAAAATTCCAATGAGTTTTAAAACTATTGGAACATAATTTTTAATTGAAAGGAAAAACTAATTACAAAAGTGACAGAAACAATTGGAATTTAGTATTGGTAAACAATATATATTGACAATGATATATTATAATTCTCACCAAAGAGATATGCCACAACAATGAATTATGTATGTGATAGATGTATAATTACAATCTTATGATAACACATCTTAGAATTTATATTAAATCTATGTCAAACCATGTTGTTATAGAAAATAATTAATTAATTATTTACGGATAATTTCTCTTACATGGGGTATACTTGAATTGTTCATTTGTCTATTAAAATATTCTAAATTAACATATAAATTTATAATTGGGATATAAATGGTTTAAATCCTACATTAGTAATAATTATGAGAGAAGGGTGGTTTAATTTTTAAGGTGGGTGGCCACCCACTCAAAATGTATAGATTGGGAAGCTTTCCATTCCATTGTAAATGTAAATCCATGACAAAATACTAAAACTATTTGGTAGATCACATTTAGGGAATATAAAAAATTATTCATCATTTAACAAAATGTATGAAAGAGATATGGTCTCATTGAATGCAATGATTGCAGGTTATATTTTTATGTTCTATTACTAATTACCATATATTAGATAAGGGAGGTAAATACTTCATTAGGATGAGAGATAAATAATTGCACTATGCCTACAATGAATCGCATGTATGGTTGATAGCTATAGTGGACAATGGAGGTAAATACTTCATTAGGATGATAGAAAAATGTTTTCATTATGCCTATAATGAATCACATGTATTGTTGATATTATTTGTCAATGGCTCTAAACTTCATATTAAAAAATAATTAATTATGGTAGTTTTTAGACTAGGTGTTCACCCACTTAAAATGTTTAAATTGGGTGGCCATCCATTCTATTGTAAACACATGTAATATGTGGAAGCCTAAAATAGGCACATGATTTTTTTGATAAATAACCATGAATGAGATGTAGTCTAATGGAATGCAAATATTTAAGGATATCTTCAATAAGATGATAGAAACATATTTACACAATGCCTACAATGGAACATATGTATGGTTGAACTTCTTGGTAGTTTATAGACTACATGGTTTCCCACTCAAATTTTTTAATTTGGTTGGCTGCCCAATATATTGTAAATGTATGAAAAATGTGGAAGCATATAGTGGGAACATGAATTATTTGATAAAATGTATGAATGAGATGTGGTGTCATGGAATGCAATGATTATAGGATATATTTTTATGTTCTATTTTCAAGCACCCATGCAACTATAGTAGATGAGGGATGCAAGTACTTCAATAGAATGATTGAAACTAATTTTCAATATGCCTACAATGGATCACATGTATGGTTGAGATTCTTTGTTGGTAGATCCAAACTTCATATTAAAAATGAATTAAACATGGGGTAGATTTATAATGGGTGACCACCCATTTTATTGTAAATGTATGTAAAATATGGAAGGATATAAGAGGCACATGAATTGTTTGACAAATAACTATGAATGAGATACAGTCTTATGGAATGCAAATATTGCAAGATATATTCAATAAGATGATAAACATCTATTTACACTATGAATACATTGGATTAGATGTATGGTTGAACTTATTTGGTAGTTTACAAACTGGGTGGTCACCCACTTAAAATTTTTAGAGTGGATGGCTACCCATTATGTTGTAAGTGTATGCAAAATATGGAAGCATACAATAGAAACATGAATTGTTTGAAAAAATGTATGAATGAGATGTGGTGTCATGGAATGAAATAATTCCATGATATATTTTTATGTTCAAATTTCAAGCAACCATGTAACTACAATGGATGAGGGATGTAAATACTTTAATAGGATGAGTGGCACCTATTTTTGCTATGTCTATAATGTATCATATGTATGGTTGAAGTTATTTGTCGATAGTTTTCCACTTAAAATTAATTAAACCTGTGGTAGTTATGTGTGTGTGCTTGATTATACATACATACATACATACATACATACATACATATGGTTTTGATAGGATTTTTTAAGGATTCCCTTTATTCAAAAAGTGTAGCCAAACTTTTCCACTTCACCATTGAAGGGTAATTTAGAATAAATAACTCTTATCTAATTGGAAATATAGCCTTTGAAGGGGCTGTAAGAATTGAAAATTTAGACTCTTATTATAAAATTTTGAAAATAAACTATTATTACAAGATTTTACTATACATTTTTATTGGAAAAACTATAATTCACTTAAAACATATGAATTATTGAAGGCAACACACATACAATCTAGCAAAAATAAGTTTAAAATAAATTTTACACACAATTTATGAAAATAAATTTAAACTATTTTTTCATACATACAATCTATCAAAATAATTTTCAAATATTTTTTCACTATAAAACTAATATTTGGAAGGTAGTTATGTCTAACTTATTATTACATTTAATAAATTGTGATAAAATATTATAATAGAAGATTGTAATAATAGTTTAGATTTAATATTTTAATAAAAAATTATTTTATAATATTGTAATAAATTTTAAAAATAATTTTAAATAAATAATTCATTATGATATTAATATTTATAAGGTTAATAATGTCTAATTTAACATTAAATTTAATATATTGTAATAACATTTTGTAATAATAGTTTATATTTAATATTGTAATAAAAACTTATAATAAAAGATTGTAATAATAGTTCACTTATAATATTCTCATAAAAACGTATACTAAAAACTTGGTAATAATTTTTAATCATTTGAAATTATTGTAGTTTACATTTAATATTTGAAACTATAGTAGTTTACATTTAATATTGAAATAAAAGCTTATAATAAAAATTTGTAATAATAGTAATTTACATTTAATATTGTAATAAAAATATATAATATAAGTTTGTAATAATAATTTTCATTTAATATTGTAAATAGCTTATAATATAAGTTTGTAGTAATAGTTATATTTATTATTGTAAAAAAGTTTATAATATAAAACTTTAATAATAGTTTATATTCAATATTGTAATAAAAGCTTATACTAAAAGTTTTTAATAAGTTTTAATATAAACCTATAATAATATTAGTTAATTATAGTTAATTCATTTTTATTTATTTTGAGAAAATAAGTTCTATTCATTTGAAATTATAATAGTTTACATTTAATATTGAAATAAAAGCTTATAATATAAAATTATAGTAATAGTTTACTTTTAATATTGTAATTATAGCTTATATAAGGTGAGGGTTTCAGTTTTTGAAACTCTGAATTTGGCTAGAAAGGATTTGCCTATTGAGACTTCGAATAGTGGAGGGATAGAGAAGATAAAAGATGTGAAGGACAATGTGCCCAATCACTATTGGGTGGATCTCCTCTTGGGAATGGGTGATCTAGAGGCCATTACTGGTTAGAATCTCATATGTGTTATGGAGAAAAATGAAGTGTTCCTAGACATCCCAGATGTTATTATGGATAGTCCTAAAGCCTTTTTAGAGAATTATTTACTGGTGTGCTTATATGGGCATAGACTAAGAATTTATATATTTAGATAATAGGTAGCTAGGAAGTGGAAATCGATGGGATGTATTGATATGGTTGCTATGGCAAAATGTTTCCTCTTGGTCCCATTCTCTACATTGAAAAACTATGTGAAAGCTCTAGAAGGGAGACTATGGTATTTAGGAAATTAATTTTTTGTCCCTTAGGAAATGGAAGCCTAGGTTGAATGTTGATATTGATTCTCTAATGTAAATCCCTTTGTGGGTTAATTTACTAGGACTCCACCTAGAATTCTGGTAGGAGGAAGTTTTTCTAGGTATTGTTCGAGCTATTAGACAACTGATGTCTATTGACCCAGTTATGAAGTCTAAAAGGAGATTGGTTTAAGCTAAATTAAATGTCTATGTTTATATGAATAAACTAGTTATAAGAAGTATACAAATAAAATCCAAATTTGAAAACTAGACCCATAAGATCATTTATGAAAGGGATAAAGTTATTTGTAAAGAACATGATTGTATAGGTCATGACAAAATAAACTACCTACTTCAAAAATATATGGAGAAATATGTGACTAAGAAGCCTATTGACATGATTGATGAGCCCTAGGGGAATCCCCATCTAAAATAAGCTCCCTCTTCTATTGCCATTATAATTAGGGATAGTTCCTATTATCCTACTTTTGAAAGACCTCCTAAAGATCCTAGTGCAAATAAGATGGTCTTATGGAATTCCAAAGGGATGAATCTCACTCCTAAATATTTGAGTAAAAGTTCATAACCTATGAATTTATTCTCAAATGAACCCTTGAATCTCCTTAGCCTAGAAGATAAAGGTAAAATAATTTAATCCATGGAATATGGGTCCCATTTCGATTCTCTAAAACCCAATGTGGATAATTTCTTTTTTGTCAATAAGTCACCAAGTTCCCCTAGGGACTCTAGTTGGACCCCCTCCCTTGTGAAGAAGGATATCAAGTTCCAAGGGCCCAAATATAAATTGAGAATACCTCATTGTCATATATTTTCTATTAATATCAATATCCCCCATATTGGTCTTAGTAACTCTAAAGCTATCAAAGGAACTCCTCTAACTCAGGAGGAGAAATGGACAAAGGTAAAAAATCTAAAAAAGGAAAAGAATAAAGTGATAATTGGCACCAATACAAGAGGAAATAAAACTCAAAATAATAAAGAAAAATCAATTGAAGTTGTTAAAGGAATTTTTTTAAGGATCGTGGAGGATCCTGAGGCTATCCAAACTTTTTTGATTTTCATGCATTTTTGTTTGAAGGGTCAGGGTCTATTTTGACTTGTAAGTTTTGTTAAATATATTTGAGCTCCTAAGTTTTGGAATTTTTTAGTTATAATTGAATCCTTGATAGGCTCATTTATGATGTTGGTTTATTGGGGATTGATTGGTGACTCAGGTTGGGAAGGTATACGCACTCAATGCTAAATCCCACTTGTGTTCTTGATTCAATTCATTGTTGCATTAAATGTGATTCCATTATACCTATTTCAATTTTAAATGTTTGGAGAAAATGTTCCCTCTAAAAAATGTTGGTGGGAGGAACATTAATTAGCTAATCTATGCTATTGGAAGTTTAAATATTCTATGACCTCCTTAGTTACTATTGGTCCAGTAAGTCATCTTTAATTCATTTAAGCTTTGGAAATTAGCCCTTATGATGATGGGATGGAAAGTTTAGAAGAACACCCTAAATACATCAAGGAACCTTCCATAGGTTACCAAAAGCACCTATTCAGTGTTATGAAGAGTTAGAATCTAGTTTTATATGTTCTTGATAAGATTTTAGATGAGGCCAAAGAAAAATACAATAATTTCATGGTTGAAAAATTGGAGCAAGGAATGATTATATTAAAATACTTAATTAAGGCCCATGATTGATGGGCAAGGCAATACTCATGTTTCAACCCTAGAGGTTGAATTGGTCTTCATTTTAATTTAATTCAGATCGGATCCCTCTATGGATTACACTCCGTATCCTCCCTCCTATATTATTGGAGGACTAGATTCTAAGAATCATTATGAAAGTCTTTGGTATGCTTATGACTATTGAACTTATCACTTGCTCATGTAAAATGATGATTTTAGCTAGACTCTATGTGTTTGTTGTAATGGATAAATTTTTTCCCACTTTTATTTGGCTAAGTTTTGACTTGTGATCCTAACATTATAAAATCTTATTTGAAAGGGATAAAGAAATTTATTCATGCTGTACGAAATTTGGCCTCCTCATGGATTCATGTACAGAGGCCCAATGAGCCTAGTTTTATAACCTCAAATTAGATGACAGTAATACTAATCAAGGGTTTTGGAAGCATGATGGGGAAGTATTAAATATTCCCCCTAATGAAATCATTACAAAAATTATGAGTCAATAATATTTTTAACACATTATAAATAAAAATAATCTATGGATATTCTCATAGTGGTTGTTATTGTTGTTCCTGGTTGTTGGTATTTTTTTTCTCGATTAGAATCTTTTTATTTTTCTCTACATGATCTTTTCGATGTCTAGGACTTGGACCCATTTTATGTCTTGGGAGGGCCCCCACACCTGTCTTATGGTTTTTTTTTATATTCTCTTTCCTTTATAAACTCATGCTGTCAACTATGTCCCAAGTTCACACTAGTTTAAGGTGGGTTTGTCTTTAATCTGAACATCTTATAATAATAGTTTAGAATATATCAAAATTAATTTTAGAATAATTTTTCACTATGAAACTAATATTTGAAAAGTTTTTTTCTAAAACATGGGGTTTAAAATTTAATATTTAATCCATGCGACATATTTAAAGTTTGAAAATGCCACATTTTTAATGTGGTGAAGATTTTGATGTGGTTAAAAAATATCAATAAAGATGACAAATATTAATGTGACATACTCAAATTTTGAAATGCTACATTTTAAATCAAGTGGCAAATTCCAACATGACATATTAAACTTTTAAATTTGGTATTTTGAATTGAGAAATGAATCTTCATGGGATAGTAAATTATATTTTTTTACAGTTAAATCTATCAGGTTTTAGTTATTATCTTTTTTGTGAAAAATAAAAACAAAGGAAATATGTAGAATATGGCATTCAATTGAATTTCAATTTTTTAAGTTGAATGATTTTTTTTTATTTTATAGATTGGAATCAATATCACTATTTGTAAGAAAGAAGAATGTAAAAAGTCACTTTCAAGGGATGAAAATATCATACCTAATTGATTGAAAGAAAAATGTAACATTCATTTGTAGGATTGAAGAAATATTAGGAGTATGTGCATGAAATTAACAATAGATATGATAGGTAAGAAATATAGAAAGGTTCAATAAAGAATATCTACAATATCTACAACTATTTCTAAGCACATGGATCTTATTCAAGAAAATTAGTTTTTGAAGGCTTAAGTTGCAGACTATTGACACAAACATGTTTTAAACATATCTATATCTCATTTCTATTATTATTTTTATATTTTTTATAATTTTACTTAAATATTTCACTATTTAGATAAATAATTGTACTCTGTAGAATTATAATTTGTTTAATATTTGCTCACTTCTTTTTTTCTCCTTTTTTTCTATACCAGTTTTGATGAAATTCCTGAATTTTATTTTTGCAATTGAAGCTCTATTAAAAATAAAAGTTAATATCTTATTTTATTTAATATCCACATTTTTTATTCCTTAATGAACATAATATAAAAAATTCAAAAACTTTATTTAAAACACTATCAACATTTTCCCATCTCGTGAACTTTATATACAAAAATTATTATTTTTTATTAAAAAACTATTTATAAAAAATAAACCTTTAATTTTCTAACTTTCATCTTTATTTATAAAATTTTAATATATATATATATATATATTGACCATGATACATAATTTAAAAACTATATTTAACAGATTTTTATTTGATGATGTTAAAAAAAAAATTAGGGTCCCATACCCTTACAAACATTAAAAGATATTCAAAAAGAAGAGAAACAAAAATAAAACATAAGCTTCAAAGATAAGGAACTATGAGGATGGATTCAACAAAAAATACAAAAAACCCACACAAAACAGATACCTAATTTTAGTAAAAATAGACTAAGCAGTGAAGCATTAAAGATTAGTGATTTGACTCCTCTAAGTTAGTGTAGACTACCAACTTCCTAATTCCTTTCTTATTCTTATCTTACTTTTTAGTGAGTCCTCTGGTTCTCTTACTGGGCCCTTAGGTAAAATACCCAGAATTGTTTTTATTCATATTTTTTAGAGTTTTTCCCTTGATTTCTATAGCTTCTTCTTCACTTGTTCCTTTTTATCATCAGTTCTCTTCTCCTGCTTCATTTTCTTACTGGAAGTGGTCTCTCCTATTTAACCCACCACCTATGTGATCTTCACCTTTCCTTCACCAACTCTTGCATGAAGGTTCACTTATTCTAAAATAAGCATCAACTTTAGTTTGTTAATTTCCCCAACCATTTCAAAGCATAATAGTTGTTGCATGGACAAATTAGTCTTTAAATTTTCTAGGATTCATTCTAATTCCTTAATATTCTTGCTCCTAGGGGTATGGGGAGCTAGACTTTAAATTTTGTTGACCTTTGATGTTTTTTACTTTGGTCTAATTATAGGGGTGTGGATTTCAGTCTCTTCCTCTCTCAAGGATTTAAAAGAGTCATCCTTCTCTTTGGTGTCAAAACCTCCCTAACCATCTTACTTTGTCTCTTCCTCTCCACTATGCACATCAATGGATTATATTACTTATTTTCCCCACATAGGCTCCTTTCTCTTGACTATCAAGAAAATGAGACCTTAATGTAGTATGCCATAAGAAGGTTTCACCTTGAATACTATGATAAAAGCCTCTATAAAATTAGAACAAGAATAATGATAGACTTATTTTATGACCCTTAAAGTGGTTCATTAGTAAAAAGTGATGTGAAAATATAGTAGTGTGCTTAACTTATAGATTGATATAATACATAATTTGAAGACACATCTCAGGCCATTTTCTTGGCAATTTTGATTTGGGACACCCTTTTTATTTGGGGATTGGCTTATGCATATTGAAGAAGGTTTTCATGAGCTCCTCCTATATTTTATCTTTAAAATCCTTCACTCCATTGTAGTTAATGGTAGTGAATTAACCAATTATCTATTCATTAATGGTGATCCTTAGTCCCCTTATCATGACCGTTATATCCTCCAATCCTTTAGCAAAGTATTTAGAAATGGAGGAATTAGATCCAAAAATCCTTATCATAAAGTTGGTAAGGCCTCCTATAGAAAATTTTCACTGTACATTAGGAACGTATTTTGATTCTATATATGAGATTAACTCAACCCTATCGCGGTCATATCCCATTCTTGACTTTTTATTATTCTTTATATACTTGTGTTTTGAAAAAATTTCCAGTCTTAAATGGCCCAATTTTAGCATAACAAGGCCATAAGTATTAGGACTGATGTGTGTTATACTAATTGGCTTCATTTTATAATGATTGTTCTTGTCTTTAATTGTAGTTTTGATTAATGTGAATTGAGTCATTAATTACTAGTTCATAATTTCCCTCCCATAAGGGAAGATATATTAGACATTTCCTTCTCACTGATCATGATTACTTGAATTGGTATCTCATTATCCTACATCTAATGTTGGAATGAGTAAGTGTGCACTCTGATATTAACCATCCTATCTACACCTTCATTACCTTCCCTATATATGTGGGAGATTGAAACACCCTTGAACTATTAGAGGATTTTTTTTTCATCCTACATTTCATTCTTTATAGTCCACGAGGGAATTATTTTACCCTTTAGATAGTTTATAATATTTAGAGAATCTACTTCAACTTAGAAGTAGACAATGCTCAAACTAGCCACCAATTTGATACCCCATAGAGCCATTGATGCTTTGGTGACATGGTTAATTTGAACTCCCAAGGGTCTAGTGTATGCAACCATAAGACAACCATATACATACCTTATTACACCTCCACCCTTGGCCAGACCTTGGTTACCTTTTTTTTCACTATCAAAATTTAGCTTGAGCTAAGGTCTAGGTTGTTTGAACCACTTAACCTAAGATCTAGCCACCCTCTAGGACTAGACACTCTCCAAAACTTGGAGTTTCTAGATGATAAAGAAGGAGCCAGTGGTAAAGGGGGATTCTTAAAGTTAGAATAAAATGCAACCCACTTTTATTTATGGCATAAAAAATACTATGGGAAAGACAAGGGAGGTAAGGAGTCTTATTGTCAAAAATGCAAGAGTTTATACACTTACAAATACCTTAAAATTATGTGGTAGGGTTAGTTGCTAGATGAAGGATAGGGGGAAAACCCAAGGGGGTTTCCATTATAGGATGAGATCAAAAATAGAGTTGGGCCTAACCTAAGAAAGGTCAAATTTATATAAAAAATAAGTCCAAAATTTCACAAGAAAAGGTGCACTTGACAAACAAGTGGAAAATAGATTCTTCATTTCACTTACAAAGGAAACACCTATTCGGAAATGGGAGTCCTCTCTTGGAAAAATTCTCCATGGTGAGAATCTTATTCTAGGAAGCTAATGATAACAACATGTTAAATTTGGGAGAGAAATTCTTAATCCACAAAACCTGTCAATCCTCAATATTTTACCCAAGATCTAGATTAACCAGTTAGCCTAATTTGACCAAAAAAACTCCACTAGAGGCTAGAAACTAGACAAGTTCATCATCTTTAGGGATGAGGTTGATATGAGTATGCTGAAGTTTTTGGCTGAGATCAAGGATGAGTTGGTAAACCTAGTCACAAACATGCTCATTGTGTAATGGTTTCCACCTCTTAGAGCCATCAAACTCCTCCCAATATTCACTCACTTTAGAGTCCACCTCCTCAAAATCAAGGTTGAGTTTAGCCCAAGGGGCTATGGAGGCTAGGGGTACTAATATAACCATGGGCCATCTAAAAAATTAACTTTGTTTTTATTTCCCATATTCCATTTGATACCTTTTTTAAGGAGTATTTTTTTTGTTAAGGAGGGATTTCCAAAACATAGATCCATTGATAGGACCTTCTTCAGATAGGAAACCAACTCCTTTAGACTCAATATACCTAGATTTTATAATCCTAGTCTATTGATTTTCCTCTTTTAAGAATTTTCATCATTATTTTGATAAAAGATCTTGATTCATCATCTTCATGTTTCTCAGTCCTATGCCTCCATTTCCTTTAGGGATGCATGCCTTGTCCCAAGAGATAAGAGGGAATATAAATTTTTATTCTACACCCTTCTAAAGAGAGCTTTTTTGAATATGTTCCACTTGATCGACTATTTTACTTGGGATATTGAATAGGTACATAAAGTAAATTGGGATTATTTGAAGTGAGCTCTCGAGAATATAAATTTTCCCTACCTAAGATAGTAGTTTGCCTTTCCATATTGCTAGATTTTCTTGTATTTTTTCAATAAGTAGATTCTATAATTCAATTTTAATTTTTACCCTAAATAGAGGATCCCCATCTATGTAGACATGAGGTTCTTTATTTGACAGCCTAAAATTTTATATACCTTATTTTGGAAGATTTTTGGGGTGTTGATAAAGTATAGGTCACTCTTTTGTAAATTAACACATTGGCCAAACATGACCTCACAACTATTTAGAATTTTCTTAAAAAATTGAGCTTCCACCACAAAAGCTTCCTCCATTAGCAAGGTGTCATCCACATCATGCGTAATAGGGATGGTATTAGGGGTCACTTTGATTTCTTTTATTTTTTTAGTGATTTTAGATTTTTATAAAATTATACTCAAGGTTTTCACCATTATCATGAATATGTATGGATATAAGGGATCTCCTTGGTGTAAAATTATACTTGATAGGAAGAAGCATTTTGAAATACCATTGATGGTGATAGCGAACATAGGTGTGAGATGCAAGATGATATCAGGCCTTTAACCACTTGGTTGAAGCTAAATTTGTCAAGGACTTTATCAAGGAATTCCTAGGAGACCCTATCATATAATTTAGTCATGTCAAGTTTAAGGAACATGCCTTGCCCAATTGAGTTTTTTACTTAGTGAATGGCCTAATGAGCTACTATGATTCCATTAGTGATTTGTCTTTCAAACATGAAAGCACCCTATTATTCACATATGATATTAATTAAGAGCATTTATAACTTCAAAGCTAATGATTTGGTATAGATCTTAGAAAAGGTGGAACAAAGACTGATGGACCTAAAGTCCTTCAATTAGATGGATCCCATTTTTTTGGGATTAAAAGCAAGAAGGTATTGTTAAATTATCTAAGAATGGTACTTGATTGATATAAATTAGAAACTTTTATATGCACTTCTTATTGTATTATATCCTAGTATTATTTATAAAATAAGGGGGCAAAGCCATATGATCCTAAGGATTTATCCCCTTCCATGGAGAATATTGTTGATCAGACCTCTTTAAGGGATGGAGGTCTAAGAATACTAGTGTTGTTGGCCTGGATAATGATCATCAGGAGGAGATATAACACTTGGTCTTCAAAATTTAGATTTTGAGTGGGATTTTTCTTGGGGAAGGAAGTGAGAATGATACTAAATTGGATGTCCCAGTTCATAGAGGCAAAAAATATATCCAATCTGACTTGGATGAATTTATCACCTAATATTTTGTTTAACTAGGTATACAGGTTACATGTTGGTTTCACATTCATTAGTGCTACTTATTCTATGAATTCTTTTAGATTTGTCATGATGTCCTTGAAAATTTGTAGGCCCCATTTCTTTTCAATGGGAGAAGTGGTGAATTGAAGTCTCCAACTACTATCCATTTCCATTCCTCACTATTTTTTTAGAATTATTCTAGTGCATTCCACAACTTTTTTCTTTCATGCTTAGAGTTAGGAGAATAAATTTTGGAGAAGATCTATTCTATATTATCAATGGCATCATTTAAGTAGATGGATATGTGGATATTTATTTTGGTCAAGGTAATTCCCTCTCTCAATTTAGGATTCCAAAATATTGCTAACCCTCCTGTAACTCCTTTTGAAATACAACCAATACTCCTAGCTTTATTACACACATTATCAATGTTTGACAAAATTTTATCTTCTGACATCTTAGTTTCTTGAAGATTCAAAATTTGATGATTGTGTTTTAAGATTAAATTCTTGAATAGTCTTTATTTATTTGGGTTATTACACCCCCTGATGTTCTATGATATGATCTTCATTTTTTAACATCAGGGAAGAGTGTGAAGGTATTTTAGGTACCCTTTGTCACTTCATTTTCTATTTATTTTTTCTTGGTTTTCAAGTTGTGTTACCTACCAGGAGTTTTAGGTTCTTTTACCACCTCTACTTTCTTCTTACCTTTTCTAGTGGTGACTTGGGTCTATTGTCTTTCTTCCTTCCCTTTAATGTCTACTTATTTCATGGAGGATGATCATTATCTATGATCCAGGGATGTAATTTATAACTTTATTTCAATGTGCTCTAAGGGTGGTGGGTTGGATGAATTCTATGAGAGAGGGGAAATCTACTTAACCAAAGCCACTTCTTCCAATATTTCAACCAAATTTTGTGGAATAAAGGGGTTTGAGTGGGGACCACATTTTGAAAAACTAGTATTTTTTGTGGGAGTATTGGATACCCTTGATTTCCTATTCATTTGTTCTTCCAACTCTTTTTGTGAAACAACTAGAACTAATTTTTTTGTGGGAGTATTAGATACCACTAATTTCTTATTGATCTATACTTTCATCTCCTTATGTAGAGTAACTATTTTTTTTGAAGACACGAGGCTATGAATCTTTGTTATATCTTTTTTAATTACCTTTTTACTTGGGGTTGCCTCCGTAGATCTAGAGATTGAAAGTGTGCTCACAAGAGGCTCCATTATTTTACTCTTGATCCTCATCGTAAAGACATTGTGGGGCCTTTTTAACCTATCGAGGATTAGGAATTTGGGGATCCTTTGTATTGAATTGACATTTTTTAGATATGTGGCTTAGGAAATTATAGGTTTTGTAGATTTCTTTGTCCCCCTCATACATTATTTTTAGACTCTAGTCTCTATATTTTGATATGATATTTATGGAATGAAGGAGGGGCATGTATCCAAGTATGAACACACTTAATATAGTTTTTATAATTCCTTTTGGAACATGTTACCATATCAAGGGTGATCAGTTGACCAAGGGATTTTGATATGCCCAAGATAACCTCTAATTCCTATAATTCTAATGAGAGCTCTGGGAGGTTCAACCACATGGGTATGTCCTTTATTACCATTCTACTAAGTTATTTACTGATTTCCACTTTCTAAGGTAGAGGTTTGTCATTCCCATGAAGCAAGGGTCTCTTGTCAATATTCTAAAACAATCTTCTAGACTCATGAAATTTACAATGAAGAAGGTTTTAGCCATGGCTATGATGTCCAGTTGGCCTTTTGGCCTCCATTTTTGGTTGGCCCATTTTCTAAAAGTATCTATGTTTGGTCTAATGCCATTAAAATTAGCCAATAAGAAATTTCATAGCTTTAAATATACATTTATGATATAATATTAGGAATAATATGACATACCTCATCATTGTCCAACATGGGGTCCACAGGGATTCTTTAGTCTCGAGATTCATCTAGTGCTTTCTTAGAATGATGTACACCTATAAAATTATCTTTGGGTTGATTCATGTCCCCTTCCCAGTGGGGTCCTCTCTTCTAAGTGTCTTGAGTTTAGCCCTACCTCCCTGCATATGATATTTATTCCTTCAATCCTTCCTTGGTCCTTGCCAATGGATATTTGGCCAAATCCTCCACCAATTCTAGAATTATATTTTTCTCACCCATTGTTGGATTTCAAAATTTCCTCCACTTCCACCACTCTGCCTATCACTGGATTAAGTATTATGTATGAAAATATACAAAAGGTATGAAAAACTATATTTGACATAGATATATGCAAATATATAAAATTTAAACCACTTTTTTACTTTTTCTTCTTTATGAAATTTTAAAGCTTGTTTGTTGTGCACTATTTTAAATTATATATATATATATTTTTAAATTTCAATTATTATTACTTAGATTTTTTATAAAAATACAAAAAATATATTCTAAAATATTTATTTTTAATTACATTATATTTTAAAAGATATAATTAACCAATATTTAAGAATGTATATTCTAAAATATTTAATTTGAAAAACACTATATTTTAGAAGATTTAAATTAAATTTTATTTTATTTCAAAGGATTTATTTTGAACCACACTATATTTAAAAGATTTAAATAAAATAATATTTTAAAATTTGTATTCCAAAAGGTTTTTTTAAATGAGATTATATTTTAGAAGATATAAAGTATATTAGATTTTATTTTAAAATGTTTATTTTATAATGCCTTATTAATTAGCTTGGATATACTCAATAGGGTATATAAATGAAATAATATTAGTATTGAATATATGTTATTATTCATATTATATGCATATAATTATATTCTATTTAAATTTGTGCCCACTCTTAACAAATAAATTTTTTGCTGACTCGATTCTCTTAGATAATTCTCTATATGTCAAAAATAGATGGCTGCTTATTCTAAAAAGTTGATAAATTTTATGAATTTTAAAGATTGGATGGCTGTGCATTTTAAATCTAACTACCATTAGATGTATGTCCACACCAAAATACTAAAACTTACATTCTTTTCTCAAAACATTGAAAACCTAATAGCAATAAATTAGGAAAAATAAATTCTCCATGTAAGTCCCCATCATATATAATTTTAAATTAGATAATGGGTTTAGATTGGGTGTAATAACTATCACTAGATGTATGCCACACCAAAATGTTGAAACTTAAAAGCCTATATATTTTCTCAAAACTTAAAAAACCTTAATAACAATAAATTAGGGGAAAAAAATTCTCCACATTATAATATGGATTAAGAGTGGGTGGATACCCATTCCGAAACTTAATCTTTCTATATTAATTTTTCTAAAATAATCATTTATACAAAATAAGTATATATCCATTCAAAAAATTAATTTTACTGACTTGATTCTATATGATAATTGATGATCCCCTACAAAAATATTTTTTAAGCCTGTGCCCATGAAATGATAATGTTTGGAATAGATGGCCACCCACTTTGCTAAAATATGCTAATAATACAAAGTGACTAATGAGTGGATGCCCATTCCAAAGATAAATCTATCTAAATTAATTCTATGTGATAATCCTCTATACGTAAAAAAAGGGTGGTTGCCCATTCTAAAAAAAATGTGTTAACCAAATTTATTAGAATGAGATGTTTCCCATTCTTATATCCTCTTTGAATGTGATAATTTATGACCCCTCTCCTCCCCCCTCCCCACCCCCGCACCCCACCCCATTTAAAAAAAATACCATACCCAGGAAATAGGCTACCATACATACCCATTGTAATATGGGATCAGGGCCTGATGTAATTTTGTAGAATAATAAATTAAAGTAATATGGAACAATAGATTTTTAAAATTATTGAATGATAATGTTTGGAATGGGTGGACACCCACTTTAAACATTTAGAGTGGGTGACAAACTTTTATAAAATAACTAACACTAAATACAAGTCCACACCAAAATTATATATAAATACTATTATGTATATATACATTCTTAGAATTATAAAAATTATATATCAATATTACTATGTATATTTACATATTATAATTATTATGTATATTATAGTTTTTAAATTCTCAATATGAAATTTTACAAAATAGTATTCTCTCTCTCTCTCTCTCTCTCACACACACACACACACACACACACACACACACACACACACACACACAACATGCAATTATACATAATAGTATTGATACATATCATCCTTGTATAATGAAGGTTCCAATAGAATATTAATGTATAAAGAAATCTCATCATAAAGTTCTATTGTAATAGTAAACTATATATGTGATAGATGAAAAATTACTATCTTATGAAAAAACTTCCTAAAATTACTCTAATAAATATTTATTTATTCATAGATAACTTATTTTACATGGGGTGTAGTTGAATTCTTTAGTTATCTATCAAAATACTCCAAATTAACATCTAGACTTACAATTGGACTGTAATTATTTTAAATCTTACATTGGTAAGAATTATGAGAGAAGGGTGGATTAATTTTTAGTGTGGATAGCCACCATGAAAATATTTAGAGTGGGTGTCATCCCATTCCATTGTAATTGTAAATCCAAGCCAAAATACCAAACCTATTTAGTATATTTTCTTTAGGGCATAATTTAAACTGTGCATCATTTGAAAAAATGTATAAATGATATGCAATATCATGGAATGTAATAATTGAAATATATATCTATGTGTTATTATTTTAATTAGCCATGCATATGTAGTGTATATGGGATTTAAATATCTTATTAGGAGAATTGACACTTATTTACACTATGCCCACAATGGATCACATATATGGTTGAACTATTTCTCGATAGCTCTAAACTTTAGGAGCACATGTAAGTGCTGTTTCAAAGGAAATTTTAATGCATTTCATGATAATTTTAATGTTATCATGATCTAAAATTTCTCAAAGTGTCCTATCCAACATGATGAAAAGGTATGGAGAGAGTGTGTCTCCTTGCGTCAACCCTATAACGGTTTGGAAAAAAATATTTTAGAACTCCATTAGTAAGAATCAAGAACATGGAGGAGGTAATGCATGCCAAAATTAGTACTCTAATTATTGTATTAAATCCAAACATGTCAAGGACCTTTCCTAATAACCTACAAGACACCCCATCATATGCTTTATTCATATCCAATTTCATAAACATGCCTTGTCTAGAAGAGTTAGTAACATACCTTCATAGGAAATAATGATTCCATCAATTATTTATATCAAAAATACAAAGGCTAACTACTAATTGGATATAATATTATAAAAAAGGGGTCGAACACGAAGGACTAGATTTTTGGTGCAAATTTTTTAGAATGTTGTACAAAGGCTAATAGTTATTAAGTTTTTTAGTGCATTGACCCTCACTTTATTGGTAATACAAACCAAGAATGTGTTAATCAACTCCCTAATAATACTTATTGCATTAAAAAATTAGACATAGCTGCCATTACCTCATATTGGATGATCTCCAAATATTTATAAAAGAAGGAAGAGGGAAACCCACATGTGCCTGGGGCTTTGTCCCCTTCCATTGAGAAAGTAACAAATTTGAATTTTTTAGGAGGTTTGAGAAGGTATGATTTTTTTTCCTAACTAATGACCTTAGGGAGGATCCCAAGAATATGTTCTTATTTAACATGATCTATGGAGGATATTTTAGATAGAAGGTTTTTGAAGTAGAGGATGATCTCCTCTACCATCTTAGATTCATCCTTACACACCCTCCCATCTTCCTTGACCATTTCATTGATTTTGTTTGAATTTATATTTATAGACGCTAATTGATTATTATTTTTTGTCTCTTTTAACCATTAACACATAGAATTTTGTCTCCAAAATCCTTCTTTTTTAGCTACCAGGTACTAGAATCTGCTGAGCAAATCCCTTTCTTTTTTTAGAATTATTCATTTAACCTATTTAATTTAATTAATTCTTTTAACTTATGTAGATATTCCTCAATGCTTTTATTTTGAAGGAATATGTTCCCAAACATATATTTATTCCTTATTTTTAGTTTTTTTTATTAATGTGTTTGAGTTTCTTTGTAAGAATTTACATGTCATATTTAATGAATGGTTCTTTCCATTATTCTTTAAGATATTCCATGAGATCTGAGTCAAAAGTCCACTTTTTTTTTAGTCTTAATGGTTGGTTCTTGATTATTGACATTTGTTCACCAAAAAACACAATAATATTTTGGTCATAGCCAATCCTAGGGAAGGAAGTCAAAGAACTACTAAAATAGATGTCTCAGTTTAAGGAAATAAGGAACCTGTCCACCCTTGCTTGAATTAGATTATCCTCCCATATTCTATTGGACCAAGTGAAGGGATTACCCCTTAAATCCACATAAACTAAACATTATTTAAATATGAAGTCATTTATATCAGCCATGTTATCATTTAAGTCTTGTAAACTACCCTTTTTTCCATTGGCGAGAGAGGAAAGTTAAAATCCCAAATAACCAACTAGTTCTAATTCTCATAATTCTTTTTGAACTCTACCAATTCCATATGGATATTTTTCTACCTTTGCCTAGATTTAGGAACATATATGTTATATTAAATCCATTCCAAGTTATTCATGTTATTATTGAACATAACTATGTGATTGCTATTTTTAGTTAGAACTATCCCCTCAAGGATTGGTGGGGGGTTTTCAAAAAACTACTAAACCTCTAGTAGCCCCATTAGGACTACAACCAACACAACTATCTTTATGCCAAATTTTACATTGAATTTGCTTAAGAGGATCTTTATAAATTTTGGACTCTTGTAAAATCAAAATATATGGGTTATGTTTCTTTCTTAATTTTCTAACTATTCTCTATTTTTTAAGGTTATTAATCCTTTTAATATTCCAAGAGATTATCTTCATTTTTGATATTGGAAAAGTGCTATTGAAGGGTCCTTTGGGTACCCTTGGATATTTATTTAGTTTTATTTACTTATTATTGAATTTTTTATTAGACAAGCTACTTTTATTTTTTCACTCTTTCCCCACATCATCCTTATTTTTTCCTCTTATGGGGTTGACATCAGAACATTACTCTCCATATTTCAATTATTCATATTCTTTGATCTTGGAAGATAAACATTATCCCATCTCCTTATTTTTAAACTTTTCACCCTCCCCTATTATTGGAGATAAACCTTCCAATTAAGATTCATCATGATAATAAAATATTTATTTCTTTTCCATAATTAGTCTAGGAGACTTTTGTGAGGCAGGGATTTTTATAGATCTAGCTCCATTATGGGTATTTACATCCTCCAAATTTTTTAGATTTAGTAAACAAGGGTGTGATTCTTCAAGACTTATTATTGTGAAGAGACCTATAATTTTGGTCGAGTTCTCACTTAAAAATATACTATTATCCTTAGGATATCTAAAACCCTCCTTAAAAATTTTACAAATTTCCTTATCAAGGCCTAAGGTAATTTTGTTAGCAGTTGTGAATTTTTTTTTTGGATGTTCAGTTCCTCAAGGATTGAGACTAAGGTCTCCTGATGTTTACCATTTTTAACTAATTTAACTATATTATTGACCTCTAAATTATCTTAATTTTAAAGGAGAGTCATCCTCCTTGTGTTTTCCTTCGATAGGGTTGGACCTTTAGTGGCATGACCAGTTGTTGCTTTGTTTATCCATTGGGGATTTTCAACCTATGACACTTGTTTATTATTAGGGAATTATTTAGTTAAATGATGCAAGATATTAAAAATATTACATATGTATTAATCCCTCTCATATTCGATAGTCTGAGTCCATTCCCTATATTTGGACTTAATCTTAATGGACTACTGAAGTTGTTTATTAGCTATAATGAAAACATTGAATCTAGTAGCCACCATTCTTATTATATACTTTGTCACTAGGTCTATGGAAATAGGCTTCCCTAGAGCCTTTTATATTCTCATAATGACCTTTGACTCCCAATATTCTAATATAAGTTTTAGAAACTTCACCCACATAGAGATGACCCCTAAGAATGAAATGTTTAAATGAAGAGCAACTTTTCATTTTCTCAAACTGAGCTTTGATTTGCTTAAAAACCAAGGCCATCCTATCATAAACCTAATATAGTATTATTGATTTGTGAAGTTGTCTAAAATGAGTTTTTAGCCATAGTCATAAATTATAATTCTTCTTTAGGATTCTATTTATAGTTAACCCACTCTTTAAACTTATCAATATTAGGCCTAAGGTCATTGAATCTAGCCAAAATGGAAATATCAAGATTTAAATCTAACTTTTTAGTAATTGTATCTGGGATGTTGATGCAAACCTCATCATTCTCTAATGTGGGGTTTAGGGAGAAGTCTACTAGCTCTAGATTCACTTTTTGTTTTTTTAGTAGTTTATTTTCCCATGAAAGGGGGTATTTCATGATGTTTCATGTGAATATTGGGCTTCCCCCTATAGGAAACTTTCATCAAAAACCTCCTTAATTCCCTATCTTGATGCTCATGGGTTTATTCCATTTATGTCCTTTCTGAGATTGTCTTTAGCCAC
This sequence comes from Torreya grandis, assembly GCA_037957365.1. Classification (NCBI taxonomy): domain Eukaryota; kingdom Viridiplantae; phylum Streptophyta; class Pinopsida; order Cupressales; family Taxaceae; genus Torreya; species Torreya grandis. Next base: position 771,694 of record JARHVA010007000.1, read on the forward strand.
TCCCTCTAGTAGATTGTATGATTCCCCATGTATGCATCCAAATCCACTCACTTAATTTAAATGTCACTAATATTTCTATTATTCAACACTAATTATGCTCATCTCATTTATTCTAATTAATTCTATTAATTTATCCCCCTTTCTTATCCATTTATGTAAACATCCACCTTAATATTTATTCATGCACTAGCCTTATTCATCCCCACCAATCAATTAATTTATCTTAATCCCTATCATCCCATCCTAATCCCATTTACCTATTATTTAGGAATTTTAAATTCCCAATAGCCCACCTACTAGACTATGCCTAGGCTCTCCTACACCCCTAGTCCCTAATCACTCACCTAATCCCCATCTAATCCCCTACCTAAAATTAATTAAACCCTCAAAGGATTATAGAATTCTCAAATTATATAATCCTATCTATTCTCACCCTTCCTCTCTAGAAGCCTCTAAATCTAGAGGCTTCCAAGGAATTTTAAATTCCTTAGATAATCCTCATCTATTGATATCTTTCATCTAACTTAAAATCTCAACCATAGTCTTCCCCTCCTCTTTATATTTAAACTACTCTTTTCTTCCATTGGAGCCATCTTAGGAATCTATAACAAATCCATGTCAATATAATCCCTCAATCACAAACATCTAACATCCGTGATCAAGCAATCACCATGTCCAAATTATGAGTCTAAGATAATCAATCTAATCCTCTTATTTTGAATCTATTTGATCATGGTGTAGAGCACTTATCTTTAGGATTATAATTTTATACTCTACATTTTGGTGACCATGGTGGGACCATTCTTCCCAAATTAATCAATTTTCCTTGTTAGTGGTGTTTTGATAGCCTAAAGGTCTGATAAATCAAGATAAATCTCAAAATTTTTGAAATTTTTCCATGCACAGGTGGAATCTATAACATCATGCTAGTATTCATAACCTTGTAGTCATGATTTTGTCTTCATGAGTTATAGTTTTGTGCTAACATTTTTGATTTGACCACTAACCATAATTTTAACTATGTAGGTTTTTTGCCTTTTTGACAAATTCACAACTTGAGAATCATGACTTTGCCTAGAGAATAGTGGTCTTGTAGAATAAGTTATGATTTTATTACAAACTACTAATGGTCTATTTTATAGGTTTAATGTAAAGTCATGAATTTATAAGTTGAAAATTTGTCTTGTAAATAGTAATTTTGTCATCGATTGTCATGATGTTATGGGTTTCAAATGTAGGCATAAAGTTATCTATTTTATCTATCAATTTTTAATTTATTTGAACCTTGTGTGTTTATATTGTGGGTTCCTATGTGTTTTGGTAAAATCCTTAACCCTTTATGTAGGATCCAATTCAAAATTAGAATCAGTCAAGAATCTAGTCAACAAACCTTAAGTCTCAAAATTGATAAATTGAGAGTCACAATGTTACCCCGTGAGTTGTGGTATTATAGATAGGAATCATGATATTGTTATTTTTTGATAAAAACACTAATAGTCCCTTGTTATCTTTTGATTTTCAGGTTTATATTGATATTCTATGTTTATAGGGGACCCATCATCACCCAGTCTAGCATATAACCCCTCGTTGTCCTTATATTTTATCTAAGGGAATTGTAATCAAAATATATATCTACTGACTAACCATGTTTTAAGAGGTTTTTATTGTCTGTGTTGTCAATAGGGAAAAGGCAAGTTAGGAGGAATCAACCAAAGTCAACATAAATCCTTAATCCTTTTCCCATCATCAATAAAATGACATGTCATAATGTTTTGAGAGTCATGATTTTGCCCTGTAAAGTTGTAGTATTATAGTCCCAATAGTGTTTTCGTAATATTTTATCAATTTTTCCATTTTATCTACTGGTTATCATCTTTAATTTTTATAGGATAGAGTCAAGATAAATATTTGACTAATACACTCTCTATTCTTCAGTTTAATCTAAATTTGAGGTTATTTTGATAAATATCTAAGTGTTCATTTGTATAAATTTGATATATCATAATGAGATATAAAATTATAATCTATAAATAGGCATTTTGGACATTTGAGTAAACTACATATCACCTATATAAACATTCTAATCTAATCCATAGTTAATTATGAGGTTTTGTAGTTTATCATAAAACCACAACTCTTGATTCATATCTAATATATATTTTATCATTTACAATCATGGTTTTGTCTAACTATCATGATTTTGTAATGTAATAATCAAGGTTAAGCTAATTTATACAAAATCATAACTCATGATCTATGATTTTATCTTAGAATTGCAATTATATCATTTCTAGTTATGATTTTAGACTATGCAGTTATGATTTTGCATTCAATTTTGTCCTTTTTGAGTGCATTTTTTGAGTCATTTTCAATAAATTTTGAGTCATTCTAGGCCTCCTATAAGGCTCAAATTGCATGCTTGGGACACTACCCTTAGACCCTACAAGGGGATCTACCCCTTGACCCTATAAGGGGCATTGTCCTTTGTCTTTGCTGGGGGCTGTTACCCTCCGACCCCCATGGCATGGCCTGCTCACCCCAAAGGAATTATAGAACCAAATTGTGATTTTTAGGGTGTTTTTCTTAAGGCATATTAGGCTAATACCTTATTTCGTATAGGGTTAAATTTTGTCAAACACCTTCTTTTGTAGGTCATTATTTTGGTCTAACATTATGTCTTACAAGTTTCCCCTCAAGATTATCAGTCAAATTACCAATCACTTGCCTTATAGGTTGCCATTTTATGAGTGCCAATACTAACCATTTTCTTGTAGTATGCCTGTCAAAGACCCCTTCTAGAATTTTGAAAATCATTTTTTGAATCATTTTTATTACATGTAGTATATGTCTCTTTGGTCATTTGTCACACTAAATCTTAATTAGTTAATTAATCTTTTGGTTTGTCTATTTGTATCCCAAAGGATATAATTGGTGTGTGTTCTCCCCATTGCATCTTAGTAGTGATGCCTAGGGGATCTAAAACTACCTATAATCCCTCCACCTTTTTAATTTTCTAGGGGGATAGTGATCATGGATTTACCATTATGCACTAGTTTAAACTCCATATTTGGTGGAGTTTAAAAAAAAGAGAGCTATCATTCAACACCAAATAAAAATTCCCCATAAAGGGTTTCATGGAGTGAGGGGTGTTTAAGCTCCAAGATATAAGTTGGTTAGACAACATCCTATATGGACTTGGACCTGATTATACCTTCACATATATAGGGGATGTACTTAGAAACCCATGCGTAAACCTAGATTAGGAGCCTTTGACTGTAATTGGTGTACCACTATAGGAGTCAATATCAACTCTAAAGTAGTCATTATGTGTAAGATAGGTTGAAAAGGTTTGATAGATTTTTTAATGCGTCACCAACCTACATCCTCACTCATGAAGCTATTTGATGGTGTAGGCATTGAGTTACACACCCTTATCAGTTGACTAATTTAGGATTCATGATTATCTGTTGTTTGTGATTTATTCTAAACCCATAATATTTATGAGCCAAGTCATCCTATACCCAAACCTATACACCTATTGAAGACATTTTCACATACCATCTTATATATCCTAGCCACATCATTCTATCCCATCCTCATTTGTACATATTATCTTGCCTCATTATCATCTTGTACATCCTTATCCTATAATCCTTTTATACATATCACCTAGTACATCCTCATCACCATAACATTATACATATTATATTTGTATATCCTTTTAATGTCTTATCCCATCTCCCATCTTGTCTTATTCTAGTCATTTCCACTCATCATTAATCATCCCCCATCACTCATATATCCTAGTCATCATCTTGTGTATCCTTAACTTATCATTTTAGTCAAACCCTATCACTAGACTAACTATCATTGGTCATCCTCCCATCACTTACTAGTCCTAATCATATCTCATCATCCACATCTTGTCCTAGGTTCATACCCAATCACTTATTCTAACCTTGTCCTCATCACCCATCTAGTCTAACCTCATCCTATCTTATCCTAGTTGGATCCTTAGGTCACAACTATGACCAAACCATATCATATTACCCATCTATCATATTATCCTCACCTATAATCATACTTGGCCTTATACTACCATCTCCATCACATAAGCTTATCCCATCCTATCTTGAGCAAAATTGGACTAAGGTTTTGAGTTAGTCTTCACATCTACATCATCCTATTATCCTAGTCCACTTGATCATATCTCATACCTATTAAATATTCTACTCACATCTTATCACTTTATCATTTTCAATCTAGAAAACCCATCAATCATAATATAATCATCTCTTATCAAAACATCTTGCCTATTTTTAAAACTATCACCCATCCAATCATTACCTTGCTAGTTTGTATCTCGGCACCCATCCAGTCCCCAATCCTTTTTATAGCTTGATAACTAAGCATTATGGATAGGTTGTTGTCACCTATTACAATATCAATTTGAAATTTGATCCTTGTCCTATATCATCCCAATTACATTTCATCCTCATCATCACCCGGTAGACTAGTTCAGTCCTTCAGACCTAATTTATTTAAGAAGCCATCTCTAAACCTTTATTTACCTTCACATAATCACCCATATTTTATCACCCACCCCCATAAATTTATACCTAGTCCTCATAGACAAATACATCATAACCAATAATGATGAAGTCATTTTGTGAGCATTAGAAGTGGGTGCTCATCTACCTACTAACCTTGATCCCATTCACCCCAAATCAACATCACACATCTTTCCTCATCCAAAATCTCCTATCTCATCAAAATAAATCCTAACATTCATAGATGTGGTCACCCTAATTAGTCAACACATCATAGAGAGTAAAGATTAATTCCTTCTATGGATATGGAAGATGGGTGCTTTCTTTCTTGATGATTTTGATCCCATAAACCTAAAATAACCTCCTAAACAAGTTCACCATCAACCCTTATCCTCATCCCATTCTCTTCCATCATCTACTAGCCCTATCCAAATCCATTTAGCCCTGATTAATAATTATCCATATCCAAATATTACATCTACCAATCATAATCCATCACCACTCCTTTATCCTACTAGAAAATGAAAGCCCAACTTGTCAACCTCATCCCTCAATAACTAGACATCCCTATCACATCCTTCAAAAACCGCCACTCTAGCCCAAAAAGTCCCTGATCTTTTATCACCCACCACCATGAAACTCAACCCCACTTTCATATACCAATACATAGTTACCAACAAGGATTAGATCTTCTTATAGTTCCTTATGATGGGTGTCCCACTTCTTGAAGGAGTAGATCCCCTTCAATACATTAAACCTACATAAAAAACCCCTTCATGTGAGTCTCATGTACATCCTCCACGCCTTAGTCATAACCCATAATCATCCAGCCCTTAATCTAATAACAAATGGAATCCAATGTTATCCATCAAATCATATCAAACATTATCTGATATAAAGTCCAATACTTCTGCATCAAAGTCACAAAGTGAAGTGTGTCCTTATACTCCCCTTTTTATATCCTTAGAAACCCTTTTCCAATAACTAGTCACTAATAACATGATGGTCTATCCTCCCATACGACATCTTGATCCCACCAAACCTAAGCCTTCATAGTATAAAGCAAATTGATACTATGAATATCATCAAACTTAGTGGTATTTCATTGAATGATGTCAAATTTTTAATGATTATGTCCAAGACATCATCAACCATGGTGACATAATAATCAAGGATGAATCAGATGAATCTCTATCCCTGGGTGAATAAGAAGAAGAATGCCAATATTCCATTCCTACTCATGATCAAGCCCTTCCCCTTCCAAGCCAAGGTCAAGATACCACCATCAAATCCATGTCTATCACCATAAGCCTAGTCCTCCATTCTCACATAACTCCTTCCATGGGCCTATCTTTACTCAATCCATTAACCCTACATCATTTACCTCTCATCCATCATATTAACAACCCCCCATTAGGAGGTCACTTTTAGACAATCACTCTTCTACTAGTAACATAATGTCATGTACATTAGAGTTAGCATTAGAGATAATAAATTTTTTATCTACATTAGGATCATGTGAAACACCAGTCTCTAAGTCAGATTCCTCATCAAAAACATCATCCTTAATCAATATCACAATAGTTGATCACTATTATTACCCTTTTGAATATACCTCCAATTTAGATGACAATCAATCACCAAGCATATATATTAATCCTAATTAGGATGATAAAATCATGACTAAGTTTTTACAAGCTCTATCTATCAAAGATTATCAGAATGGATCTGATTCTAATTTTGATGC